>OZ005653.1:216495183-217095183 GCA_963930645.1 Salticus scenicus | reverse complement strand
TCATATCACGATTACTCTTAGACTTTTTTTGTACGAAAATGAACGAAATAAAACAATTATGCATATAAAATGAATTTCGTATGAAAGGTAATTAAGAGTTAAAATTTTAGAAAATGGTGATAGGTTTCATCTAACAAAATTGAATGAATGTGGAAAAAAAAATGTGTGAAATGAAAAATTACATTAGATGTCAAATTTCACGACCAGCATAAGAATCTCTGGATTTACGCGATAACATCTAACCGACAAAAATATACAATGTGTTATAAAATTTCTCAAAGTTTATGAAATTAGAAAAAAATAATTAAAACATTTGTGTTAAAATGTAACATTTTAGTTAAAATGGGCAAAGAAAATACTGTGTTATGTTATTATAAAAATTAAAGCTTGAAAAATATACGACAACCAAAAATAATATTAGAATAAAATTATGTTTATGTGTTTAGGTATCTAAGATATACAACCAACTCCCTTTCTGTATAAGTGATTGTACATGATTATTTAAGAATGCCTGGTAAGTATAATAAATAAAACATTGAACCTTATGTTCAAGACTAACAAATTTGTTAGGTTTACATGAAAGTCAATGTACATAATATCCGAAAAAATGAGAAAAGAAATATGTAAATTTGGAAAATTGTGTGTTAAATTTATTTAGGACACTTGCATGCAACAAGATACGGCCAGTATAGATTCATAAAATATATTATGTACTGGATTTACATATTGTCCTGAATACATATAGTGTTAAAAAATGAAAATTGTTGGAGATAAAACTAATTGATTAATATTTATGCTCAATATTTTATTTTATTCATTTATTCTGTCAATGTGTGCGTGAGTATGTACCGTGGTATGTACCTATGCGTTGTGAGAAAGATCTTTTTATAGAAACAATATTACAAAACAATAAGAAAAAAGTAACCTAAATAAAAACAATTCCATTCGATTTCTGTAAAAAAAAATGCTAAATTTTATGTAAAATTTCAATAGTAAAAAATGTAAGTTAATTATATTAATATTCAAATTAAATGAAGTCCAATGTAAAATCATGCAAACAACAACAATCAATGCAGATCCCCTCACCAAGAAAAAGTTGGCCAGTAATTCAAGATAAGGAAAAGAGCATTGAATGCCAACAACACAAGTGCAATTAGGAGCTCTACTAATGCACATTGTGGCACAAAATTACACAAACTTGAATCATAACATATTAATTGTGTTTTAATTCAAAGACCTAAATTAAATGCATAAACCTAAATTATTTTAGTTTAATTATTTTTAAATGAAAGGATAAATAATGGTATATAGAGAAAAAGTGTAGTGTGTTGATACTTAGCTTTTGAGACACAGTGATGCACAATTAAAAAGCAATAACAAAAGTATATAAGTTTATGAACAAAAGTATGGGAATACCTGAAATTATCACTCTAATTATTTTATTTATTTATTATTTTGTTATGCAATGGCAGTTGCAAGCAGGTTAAAATAAGTGAACAAAAAAAAAAAAATATGTGTGTGAAAAGATGAGAAATAAGTGTCTAGATATCGACTGATATCAAAAACGAATTTTCGCCGACACATCTCTAAAAAGGTATATATAAAAAAAAGTATGCGTATTTCCAACCAACCTAGAAAACGCCAACATGCGAAATAACTCAAAATTTAATTCTTAAATTAAAAATTAATCAAATCCAATTAACAGAGTGATAATTATTTTGCAATAAAAAATATATATAAAACATACAATTAATAATCAATAACGAATTTTATTAAGCATTTGATTAAAAGGCAAGAAATTTACTTCATGGAAAATTTAACACCTTAAACACAATAAATATTGTGATGTTAATGAATTAAAAAATAAAGCTTCGCTAAAATTCTGCAAACTTCACATAACTCTATATATTCATTTCATTCCATTTTTTATTTATCTATTTATTATTTTTTCTCAACACATGTATATTCACTGTGATAAATAAACAAATTCAATATTAAATTTAAGCTGTGAAAATAATATGTGTTTCATGTCATAAATCTCGAAATACATTTGCACAAAATGTAAATATATATATATATATATATATATATATTTTTTTTTAAGAATATTAATTGATCCATTTCATAATTATTATTACCAAAATTATCAATGAAAAATTATTTTTACACATCACATATAAAATTAATTTATTTCAAACCCATTGTATATCAGTATTAGCATAAAAGGAAAATCTGAATATGAAAATAAACACAATATACCGAAAGGTAATGTAACTCTGTATTACAAATACAAATTAAAAATTCCCTTTCTTTTTTCCCTTATTTATTTATTTATTTTTTATCATCATCTTTAAGATTGAAAAAATTAGCATATATATAAAAACAGAAAAATATGTACAAATATCTGAAAATATCTAAGCATCCTTGTCGTTTGTATTATCCAAAAATTTTAAATAATAAAGTGCCAAGAGGAATTATGTATTAACAAGGATACTTAGAGTAAAAATATGGAAAACACTTACCATAGTTTGATGGACATACCTGTCAGTCTATAAAAGATAGGTGTGAAAAAAAAATATATATATATTTGTTTTATTTCTTTTATTATCTTTCATTTTCAATAATTAATTATTTTTCATTATTATTTCTTTTAATGAACGCTCGTGGAAAATTAAAAACTTCCTAAGTTTGTAGACTTCCAGTCCTTCATTTTAGTTTCATGTCCAGAATGAATAAACAAAAATTTGATAGTTTACGAAGTTACCGAAATAAAACGTATACTTAAGTCTCAAAATCCTGTCCATAAACAGATGCGGCATTTTCCCTGTATGAATGCAGGAATGTCTCAGCATGAATGTAAACACAACTTGCCAAAAAAAAACTTGAAAAATTCGAATAAAAAAAATGAAGACATTACCTAAATGCGGTTTAAAAACACACAGTGAGCCTCCATAGCCCACAGTAGAAGAAGAAAACGCGGAGTGTATTACATATAAAGCAGTTCCGTAAACACAAATCCTTTAATAACTTGAAAAATGTCGAAAAGACGAGCAATAAAAAATGAAGTCACTCCGTCACTCCACATGAACACGGGTTTGCAACATTCAGGGTGTGAGCCTCCATAGCATATAATATGAGAGGACGAAGGAGAAACACCAGCCCGTCCTCTAGAAAACGAGATCCAGCGTGCAGCGAAAAAAAAACTCCCAAGAGTTCGGGGTAACCATTGCGTCAAAACCAAAAACACGATGTGAAGATCATTCATTGAATACTTGGATATCCCGCTGTCGTTGAAGAAATATTTCATACATCAAATAGTACATGCATAAGATATAACTTAAGCAGATTGCTAAATATCTACTATAAGGTGAACTACACATCTGTCTGCAAGGAGCCGATTTTTTTTTTTTTTTTTTTTTTTTTTTTTTTTTTTTTTGAAGAAAGTCAGTCCGTATAACTTTGAAACAATAGAAATAAAATAGTTTCTTTAGCTAGTAAATTTATCTAAACAAGTGCCCCTCTCTCTCTTTTTATCTCGTAACCACTCTGAAGAGGTCTGGCACCAATTACTTGTGAGGATAGATTCGGGTTAACTTGAGCTATAAGATAAGGATCGCAATAAAACTCCAGGAACAATAAGCAGTCGCAATAAAACTTCAGGAATAATAAGATTTAGGCAGTGAGGAAATAAGAATCAATAATTTCGCAGCAATCATCTTTATTTAATCAGCATGAAAATCAAGAAAGTCTTTAATAAAAATATTTCAAAAAGTCTATTATAAAGTTGAACAGACATACATGGGGTTAGATGAGAGAGAGAGGGCTTCACAAATTACGTTCTTTTTACACCAGTAGTTAACAAGAGAATCCACAGTTGACTGACTTGTAATCCTGACCAGAATGTTGGATTACGCCAAGATTTTTGAAAAAGTGCCAAATTTTATAGCCAAAGATATTCCTTTGTTTGTAGAATAATTTAATATAAATATTTTGAATTTAGCAAGTTCGTTAAAAAGAAATAACGCCAATCCACTATGCCAAGTTTTATCGCTAAACAGCCGTTAATAAGCGAGACCAAAAGTCTGCAAATGATTGCACATCCTGTGATAAAAAAAAATTTAAATTACCCTTTAATGATTTTCGAACATAAACACATTGCCTAATTTATTTATAACAAAGTGGACTCGCGCAATTTAAAAGAAATAAAAAGTAATTATGTATCCAACGGTTTATAAACTGAAAATAATAATATTATTTTTTTTTTAATATTTTATTTATTAAATGATTCAGAAGAGCTTATAATTCTGAGAGATGTCATTTAAAAAAAATATGTTTTTGTTCTCAGAAGATTTATTAATAGCATAAGGGATAAAGTATTATTAGAATTAAGATATTTATTATAGACAAAAGCGAATAAATAAAAGTAATTTAGAATTTCGTTATCTATTTTTATTAGCCATTTAATTTATTGAAAATATAATAATTACTTATTGCCTTTATTTAAAGTTATAATTAAAACTCATATATGTGAAGGAACGACTTCACAACATATTTTCTATTCTCATTTTTAAGCAATCGTATTTAATCTGTGTTAATTTTTATACATCATCATTTTTAATCTATTTTATATTATTATTCATCATCTTTTGTTTGCTGTATATATTTGCAATCATCATTTAGTTTATATTTGTTATTGATGTTCATGGAGAACATGTTAAATACTCTGATTTTTGGTACTTAAATCATTGACAGGGCAACATCGTACAGTGTAAAGCCATTTAGACCAGTAACTAAGTTAATTAATTCGTTGTAACACCTTTATGCAATTAAATTTAATTGAAAACATTTTAAATTTTCAAATTATAATCCATAAACATTCCACAAAAACAAGCTATTATTTATTGCTAGATCAGTTAATGTAACAGTTAACTACAATATACAAAAATCGATTGTTACAGGTGAAAATTATTTAACACATGAAGTGTTTTTTTTTAAATTATTAAATTTAGAAATACAATTATTCTACTGTTTATAAATGCACAATATTACTTTTATGTTATTTTATAGTAAATATTAACACTTTTGTTCTTAAGAACAATATTTAATTGAATTTGATTCTCAGAATTCGATTATTTGTTTTCCCCTATCACATGACTGAGCAGACGACGCTGGGAAGAGTCCATTCGTAACATCTAGACCATTTTATGTTACAGACACAGTATGTGAACTTCTTGGAGACATTTAATTTTTTGTCACTATTTGGCGATGGATTTTTTAGTAGAATTGCTTGTTAAAAAAAAAAAAAAAAAAAAAAATAGTACCTTTAAATTAAATTAGAATTAACCTTTTTAAAAAATTAGAACCTATTTTTTTCTATTGCCCGTACTTTTTATTATTGAATTTCTTTAGTTAATTTATGGCAGTATATACTCTCTGTATGTATTTATTAAACTGCTAGACAATAATTTTAGACATTCGAAAATATCGAAAAGAAAAAAAAGTTTATTATTATTATTATCATTTTAATTTGGAAAAACCTCCTGCAGCTTCAATTAGTAATTCTCTTCTGCACTTTTGCCGGTGAAGCGATAAAGTTGCCAAGAATGATATAACCGACGCCAGACATTAGGGACATAAGACAGAGTAATTGTTTCAAAACACTTCGAATAATAATAAGAAAAAAATTAAAGAAACTTATTTTACGTTTACTTATTTTATTTATTTTATATTTTTAAGAATTAAATTTTCGGAAGCTTTGCTTAAAGTTAGCTTTTAAAAGTGTTGTCCCATAAAAAATATAACATTTATTTTGTCAAATCCTTAATAACGTATATAAATAAACTTTAAATTTGAAAAAGAAAAAACAAATATAAGTTACAAATTTACTTTTAATCCATAAATGAATTGTTGTCGCCAATAAGTTTGCTTGGTGAGAATTTCGCCGGCGAAAGGAAAAGTACCTTCTTGCCTATCTACTTCTTTCATTAACGAAGAATTATATCTATAAAAATTTTAGGTGGATTTTTTCTTGAAAGTATGAAATGTATCATGGAAATGTCTAATTCTGTAATGTTAAAAAATTATCAATGCTAAATAAGAAACTTTTTCATTTATAAATGAGTTTGAATTTAAATCTAAATATTTTTGTATACCAAAATCTATCCAAAGTATTTTAAAAAACGTTTTCAAATAAAAAATGATAAATTCACTTTAATGGTAAAGAGGAACATGGTCAGTTAAACAGGCACGGCATTATTTCGTTATTTACACACACAAAAAAAAAAAAGAACAAATAAATAAAATAAACATAAAAATCGCCAGCAATAAAATTAATTTCCTAAAAGTAGAAAAAAAAAAAAAAAAAAAAAAAAAAAAGATGTTTGCGGAATTTATTTTATTTTTCTACACCAGTGATAACATTTTTATTTCCCTGTGGAGAATGACGTCATTGTGGAAAATGATGTAATAAGAGAAATTATTTCTTTAGTGGCAAATAGAGTACCTTAATAATCCCGAGGTTTTCTATTAATACCTTCGTTAATTAAAATGATACAGATTTCTAACTACCTGAAATGACTGCCTTGAAGCATTCGGAACACATTGATACCTCCCATGATGCAGAGCATTTTGCCCTCCGCGAGACAATGCTGTCGCAGACAAAAAAAAAAAAAAAAAAAAACTTGACGCCAGCTACAGAAACTTTTTTTTAATATGTAGAGAAATCACAGTTTATTTCAGAAAAAAAGGTTTTAACATGCAATTTACTAAAACGAATTTTAAATATTACTAATAAAAACTTATTACTATTAATGAATATGAAGTAGATGTCAAAGAAATATCAAGTAAATTATTAATAACAATTATCATATACAAATTACATACCACCAGTTAAAACATCCTGATGTAAATTAGTTCTTCATCATACTATAGTAAAATGAGGAATATGGATGAGGATATGGGAAACTTAGTCAATCATAAAAATTTCCGATTTTTTTTTTTCTTTTTTTTTTTTAAATTTTTACACGTTTTGAGGTCTCAAGAATCAGAAATTAACTGAATTCATATAGTATCTATCTGTAAAAGGATATCTGTTAATTTGTTAATGTAACAGTCTGTATATACGTTATCTCAAGAATAAATGATCATGTATATCTGAAGAATAAATGACCTGTTTTATAATATTACTTATGACACTAGTAAGGATTCGGTTGGTTTGAAAAATTTTTATTTAAAAACTTCATAAATATTCGATTCCCCCCCCCCCCCCAAATAGGAGCAATAGGGCAAATTTTTACTTAAAACGTGCGTTAGTTTCGCTTAAGCGTATAATTTTATTGTAAAGATATCAGAACACCTTTAAATGTCAGTTTTGATAATCATAACTGTCATACTTAACTATGAAAATTCAACTTTGAAAACTTCGCAAGTTATTTGAAATGACAAAATAACGGGAAATTTTGTGTAAACGTCCACTTTTAAGGATATTTTCATCGTAAGGAAATCAGATCACATTTCAAATATTATTTGTAATACTGGCTTGAACATAATTAATTACAAACATACTAATTTAAAAATTTTGTTTGTCATTTAAAATTAAACACTTTCCCAACACAGCAGAATAGAACAATATTCAACATAAATCTGCATTATGTGGATCATTGCAGATTAGAAATAGTACGTAATAACATTGAAACTAATCTACGAAACTGAACACAATAAAATAAATTAAAAATTAGGATAAGATAAATATATATGACTGAATGGTGGGTAGCCTATTAAATGGGGCATTTCAATCTGTCATCGTGCCGAGTTATTGATCATTTATTTCTCTTAAAATAAATATAGTCTGTTCTGTAAAAGAAAATCTTCTGTATATGATGGAAAACTGAGCAGACTCCATTTATGCCAACTAGTTTTGATTTCTTAATGTTCATATTAAAGAAGTTCATATTATTATATTTTGGATTTAACACATATTATTACATTACATTTTGGATATTATTACATTTTGGATTTACGTATAAAATGTACATAATTTTTCTTTTTTTTTTTTTTTTTTTAAGTTTTGAGGTGACAATTTGAAGAATTGCAGAGTTTATTTTATTTTATTTTTTTTATTTATTATTATTATTATTATTATTTATATATATAATATTCTCGTATTTTTTTTTCTTAAGAGAAAAATGAACACAAATGCAACAATAAATTTAGGAATAAAATTTCAATATTGTGTCATAAAATGATTTAAAGATATGACAAAACAAAAATTGGACCTACACCACTTTTTTCGAGTCATCTGTGTAAACAGCGATAATAATAATAAAATAATAATATTATTATTAAAAAAACTAATCGGGAACGTTTCTAGGGTAATATATAAGACACAACAGATAAAAAAATATGTACATTTGGAAATAATTGGTCTACAATTTTATTTAAGGATATTCCCGAAATTGTCTATGGCAGAACACTGGAATTTAGTTAAGTTATAGCGAACATCTTATTTAGCAGAAATTTATTTGCGTAAGTGCCGTATAAAATATTATTTTATTTTCATTTTTTAATTGAAAAACATAAAAATTTTAATTAGTATTTATAGGGTTATAATTTTTTGATGTAACATTGCAAAATATAATGCCTGTCTTATACAGGTCTAAGGTCAATAATAATGATGACGATAATAATAGCAATATAATAAAATACTTGATATATTTGATTATTTTTTATGCAGTTCTGAAGACAATAAAAGGTCAAGATAGAAAATTTAAATAACAGCAATGAAATTCTGTATAGTAATTTTATTATTCTGTGCAAAAGAAAGTAATAAAATCACATTATTTTCTATGTTTATTATTTCCATATAAAAGTTTTTACAGATATTTACAAGTATTATATAACCATTTGTATGTATTACGTAAGAGTTATATATATATATATATATATATATATATATATATATATATATATACATATACATATATATATTTATATAAACTTTTAATGGTATATATGTATTGATATTTTTATGTGACATTTTAATATTTTCTATTTTTACATTATTGTTTAATATTTTAATACAAAATGTTATTTTTTGTCTTCAAAAATAATTTTTTTATTATTAAATGGATATATATTTTTTTTAATTCTAAAATCGAGGGTTAAAACTATATGGATAACAAAAAATAAAAATATCAAAACATGTTAAAATAGTTTTTTTTTTTTTTTTTTTTTTTTTTTAATATTTTATCTAACAGTTTATACCTAAAATTATGTAAACTAAAAGTGAGATTAAAAAATAACAATACTCATATGTTACATAAAAATAGTTCACAGAAAAAAAATAACTCGTTATTGTAAATTTATGAGGAATACTAGTAACTTAACGTTTTCAATTTCTTTTACATTTATTACACTTAAAAAGACTTAGAGTTTTTATAAACAAAGATGGTTATTTTACCTGTGTATAAGATAAAAATTTAATATCCTCCATTAATGTAAACAAAATATTTAATAACAGTAATAATAATAATAATGATAAAACACATTCCTCAAGGTTTCTCAAATTATAATATATTTAAAAAAAATGCCGGTAATTTAAAAAAGGAATTTACGAAATAATATAGAAACAAACGTGAAAATTTACTTTGAACTTTTTCTAATGTTTAGTGAAATTTAGTGGTTAATTTAGAATTAATGTTAAAAATAAGAATTTAAATACGTAATTTTATATTTATGATATTTTGATGCACACCTTTTACTTTTTTTAAAACTTTCTTCTACGTTTAAATATATCACATTTTTGTCATTTTACATAGCATGGAATATAGCGAGTTACATTTTTCGCACAATATAGCGCAACAATTAATTTCGATGAAAAATGTTTTTTCGAAAAAGATTTTTTTTTTTAATATATAGATAAAATTCATTGAAATACACGTTTAAAATTTT
Source organism: Salticus scenicus (assembly GCA_963930645.1). NCBI lineage: Eukaryota > Metazoa > Arthropoda > Arachnida > Araneae > Salticidae > Salticus > Salticus scenicus. Next base: position 217,085,235 of record OZ005653.1, on the reverse strand, counting down.
TATATTATACCTTTTGAATTAACCTCTTCGGATCCGAAGCTATAATAACAATAAAAATAACATTTCAAGAATTTTAGACATATGCGTTTGCATCATACATTACAAAAATGTGCATTTTGCTTAAATTTATAGGTGTGGAGGTTAGTAATATACGGTGCAAGGTTATGTACTTTAAACAACTCAACTCTAAATTACTAAGTTAGTAAAATCTGACTAACTGTAACACAATTTAACTAAATGGCATAGGTGGACTCTGCTCAGTTCCCCATCATATTTATGTTCTTATAAATTTCTAGTGCATTACATATTATAATCATGTTAAAAGAAATGAATTTGACCAAAGCTTGATACAGTGACAGAATGAAATCCCCGCCTAATAGCCTATCTACCTTTCATTTCGATATATTTATCTTATTCTAATCTATTAATTTTTTTATCAGGGTCAATTCCGTTGTTTAGTTTTCATGCTACTATTTCCAATGCAATAATCCTCAAAATTCATATTTATATGAAAAATTTACAATTTCGTTATGTTGGTAAAATCGTAAATTACGAATAATTTACGAAATTTTCCTATTAGAATATTTGCATTCAATCATGTTCAAACAAATATCATAAATGTAATTTTGAAGTTGTCTAATGTATTTAAGATCCTCAAAACGGAAGTTTATTCTCAAATTTGCCTTATTCTGACATGTTAAGTAAATCGTAAATTCCAACATGGTAACTAAATCGAATTTTTTAAATTGGAAAAATCATAGTCTATGATATTCATGCCAGTATCCTAAATAATATTTCGAAAGTGGTTTGACAACTTTACGATGAAAATATCCCTCAAGATTGACGTTTATGTGAAAGTTTTCTCTATTCTGCCATGTTAAGAAATTCGTAAATTTCCAATAACTTACGAAATTTTTATATTGGAAAATTCATAGTCATTAATATTCATGCCAGTGTCCTAAATAATATTTCAAAAGTAGTCTGGCATCTTTACGATGAAAATATGTCTAAAAATTTACGTTTATGTGAAATTTTGCCCTATACTGCCCTATACTTACGAATTTTTTAAATTACTAAATTCATAGTCTATGATATTCATGAGAATATCCTAGATAATATTTTAAAATTGGTCAGACATCTGTACGATGAAAATATCCCTCAAGATTGTCGTTTATGTGAAGTTTTGCCCTATTTTGCCATTTTAAGAAATTCGTAAATTACCAATGACTTGCGAAATTTTCAAAGTAGCATATTTATAGTTACTGATGTTCATTCCGGCATCAAAACTGATATTTTAAAACTGGTCTGACATTTTTACAGTAAAAAGTTTCCATTTAATGCACGTTTAAGTGAATTTGTGCCCTATTCTCCCATGTTAAGAAAATCGTAAATTTCTAATAACTTACGAAGTTTTTAAATTCGAATGTCGCAAACAAATAGGGTTCTTGCTAGTGTCGAAAGTAATATTTTAAAACTGATCTGACCTCTCTGCGACAATTTGTTCTAACAAACAGACGGACTAACACACTAACGCACTAACAGACATACACCATACAAATTATGTCATTTTCGGATTCCTCACACCTGAAAACGTGTAAAAAAGTAAAAAAACTGAGGTCGAAAATTTTCACGATTACTTAAGTTTCCCATACCTATAGTATGATGGGGAACTAAAAACTGATAGCCTTAAATAAACCAATCTATGTCAGTTTTTATTTTATTTTGGTAAAGTTTTACGTTAAGTAATTATGAAAATTGCATACTTTCTCTTAGAATCGTGGTCGACTACTGTTTTAGAGTCGTTTTACGAAAGTCGACAATATAATATTATACTTCAGTAATAAATTTTATTTCATGCTGCCATATATCGGTATATTTTTAAAGCCAATTTATTCAGCTTTTTATTGGTTTAGTCCAAATATAAAAATATTAAATGGTATAGATTTTAAAAAGGAAAAAATAATGGTCCACATATGTGGACCTCTTGAGCGGAGAGGTTAAATGTAAGTGCATTAAAACGCCTAAAACTGTAATATAGGATTTAACACTTTATCAACCACATGATTTATCAGGAAAAAAAAAAGAAAAAGGGGAAACTCTTTCTTTCTTTCTTTTTTTTTCTTTTTTTTTTTTTTTTTTTAATTTACTAAGAATATTTTTAAAGATATATGGAATAAAATTTATGCATATCAGCTCATCGTAGCAATTAATGGAGTTTTGATGAGGTGGGCCTACTACAGTCTACCATTGTCATATCGAGGTTGAAAAAGAGATTAAAGCCTTAAAAATTGGTAAAAATGCATTCACTTTTTATGATCTTTGTACTTTTTTTTCGGAGATTGGATGTAGATTTTTGATGTAATATAGGATTTAATTTTAACACACGCGAATTCCAAGCAAAACAGCAACTGCACTTAATACATACCATTCCTGAATAAAAACGACTACATGTAGCGTCTAGCGCGATATAGTAAGATTAATATCAGGTATATAGGTTTTATTATTATAAATAATTTTAATTTTTTTTCCATGATTTATTATTATTATTTTATTGTATTTTATTTATTTATTTATTTTTTTTTTACTAATGTCACTTTAAAATACCGTCAGTAGATAAAGTTTTAAAGTACGAAAGAATTAGTATAATACTTTAAAATTTTTATATGATTTGTCGTTGTTTTTAATGTTTGTCTTTATATATATACATATTATTTATTTATGTATTTAAGTGCGTTTTATAATTGATATTAATACGAATGGGTAGGTAGGTAGGTTGTGTTTAACGACGCACTAGTCCCGCTATGGGTAATTTGCGACTACTACAAATGAGAATTGAGAAACATTTAATCGCAAAGAGAATGAGTGAAACGCAAAATAGTGCGGAGATAATGGATTTGGTTTAATAGTGTCTTAAATATTTAAGCGTAATAGTAATAATTATAATAATAATACAGAAGATAGGGTAATTGCGGTAATTGCACCAGTGATTGACACTTTTAGAGCAATCTCTGATATTTTTAATGTTCTAGTCATGAGAAAATATTTTTAGAAGTCTTAAGTTAGTACATATGGTATGAAAGACATTCAAAACCACATATATGTTAAAATATATACATTTGATAACAATTATTATTGTTATTATTTTTTATGAATTTTTATTTGACACCCACTCAATATTCCAGTAATTGACATTGCCAGTTTTTCATTTTATCAGTAATTGCCCCCTATGTTCCAGTGTTTGACACTGCTAGTTATTCATTTTACCAGTTATTAGCACCCTATGCTCCAGTGTTTGACATAAAATGTTAAAATTCTTATATGTAAAATATATGATTTTATTATTTTTCTTATTTATTAATTATTTCGGGATAAATGTCAATTACTGGAGCATGCCAATCACTGGAGCACCTACCCTAATTTCAAAGTATCAGCAAAAAAAAATAAATAAAAATAAATAAATAAAAGATAAAATAATTTAAAAATTGATCCGATGTCTAAAGATTTTGTACGTAATAAGTGATACTTTAAATTATTCTTCAGAAAACAATGTATATATAAATATATATATATGTGTGTACATGTCATTAACTTCCTATATAGAATTAAATATCTATGTTCTAAATGTAAAAGTAAAAACGGCAAATCTGTCTATTTTCAGGCTAGACTTTATGGTTATTCTAAATTTCTAAAACAATCAATAATAAAATTTTATTTCTAATTTCTTCTAATTCTTGATTTGGTGTTTTCTTATTTCACACCCTCATACACGCATGCAACAACAACGACAAAAATGTTATTGATTTATGGATTCTAAATTTGCTTTATAGTTTATAAATTTAAATTTAAAACTTTAAAACTGAGCAACATTTAACACCTTAAAAAAAAATCTAATAGTTTTTAATACTTTATTTTTTAACTTTCAAGTTAGTTATTTTTTAAAATTCGTAATAATAATCAAAAACTTCATATAGAAAAGAAAAAAAAAACAGATTTTGAGTTTTAATTAATAACTTTTACTTCCATAATGCATGATGTAGTTTATTAAGTGTGCGAATCTCTCATTGAATAATTAAAAATCTACCATTTGTTTAGGTTTCACTAAGCAATATATATATATGTTTCTCTCTCTCTCTCTCTCTCTCTCTCTCTCTATATATATATATATATATATATATATATATATATATGGGTCATTACCTTCTTTTTTTTTTCATTCTAACAGAGGGTGTTATCATTTCTCTCTGCCTTGTTCTTTTGGAACTATATAAAACAAAACGTCGAACTTTGAATGTGACCTTTGAATTGCACATTTACATATGGCAAAGTAATGTAAGCTATAAATAAAAGTTTAATCAGATAAACTTATGTTAATTTTAATTTTAAGGCTTATTAGTTACTAAAAGAAGCAGACACAATTTAAATTAAATTTTATTTGCTTATTAGCTCAGTAGATAAATACGACTCTGATTAACTGTAAATTTAACTGTATTCACCCTTATGGCTTCAGTGGTGTGTTTAAGCTGTTTTCGGCTTCTTTTGCAGTTGTCGAGTGAGTAATAGTTTTGGTTTTATTAAATAATCTAAGGATTAAATTTATTTTGTAATTGATGATTGTTGATATAAAAGTGTGTTTCTCACTTGGTTTTTTCCTTTTTCTCTTTGACCCTAACAGCACACTCACCCTTAGTACACCCTGGGGACGTCTGTTGGATGTCTTTTTATCCCCTAGCTATCTTGAAGATGTTCTGAGGAGAGGATGTGCTGTTAGGGGAGCTTTAAATTATTTTCCTGACTTATGGATGTTATAGGGCGTACAGTGCTGTAAAGTTTTAGCAGACTATATAGAGCACTACAGAAATATAACCCTATTTACATGCAACATTCATTCTCTGCCCTTGAAAACGTAACGATATGTTTCAATATCAGATTGCTCATTTTTTAGTCTTCTTTATTCATTTTTTTTTCTTATCCCTCTCTAGTTCTTCGTGTGATACTTGGTTTCATCTGCTGCAGTATTTGAAAATGTTTTCAATATATATATATATTTACTAAAAAAATTTTGCTTTTTTTTAACAAAGACAGTTTTTTATGATATTACATAACACAAACACATATATTTATATATATGTATATGATCTTTTCATATAAATTGTGTATAAATAAAATAATTTGTACAGACACACTTTATAACAAGTTACAAATTCTAAAATTACTTGAATCAAAGCTTTAAAAAAAAAAAAAAAAATCAAAGCATCTACTCATTGTATTGAGTCATAAAATGCATATTAAGAAAAGGTGTATCGTTTAATTTAAATTAACCTGACAGCGTGTTGCACATTCGATAATTATTTCAAATTCCATCCATAAAATACAATTAATATTCTTATGCAATAATTTTACGTTTAAAAATTAACACTTTGCAAATTTTTAAACAAAAGCAGTAGATTCGGAAAAAATATGCAAATCACATAAAAAATGCAATAAAGAAATGTAAAATGACAAATTAACAACAGATAGTTTAACGTAAAATGCAGCATGAATTGTGAACGGGAGGAACAACACAGTTTTTCTATTTATTCTCATTTTATAACAGTTCAATTTTCTTCCATATTTCTTAAACTTCATCATATGTGTGTTTCTAAATGCATTTCTTAATCTATGATGTAATAACTTAATATTTTTATTAAGTTATTACATCATACTTAAGACACATGTGTGTGGCTTCATTGAACACTTTTTTTTTTATTATTATTTTAATAAATGCATTTATATTATCTGTTTAAAAAATTAAATGGTTAATTAAATAGTTACTTTAATGGAATATGAACATGTAGCAATTAATGAAAATCCCAGTAACCCCTCGATATATGATACCATTATTTTTTTCTCAAAGCAAAACACCACCACAATTAATGATGTGATTAATTGAATCAGATGATTACATAAATAAATAAACCATTCGTTCCTGACGTCCTAGTATTTGGACGCTTTCTTAAAAAAAACTCCTGTAACAAGAACTATTAATTACACATATCTGTGAAATTGTACTTTTTAATTATTTTCTACACTGCGTTAGGTGTGTCTCATGTGTGTTGATACGCTGAATTCAGAAACGATTGACTTTTCTTCCTATCATGTAAAGGATATTCACAATGTAAAAATGGATGTCCAAAGAATTCACCCAGAAGCTATAACAAATTCAAAACAATTTATGTATAAAATGCATTAAGATAGGCTATTATTTACACAATATCTTTCAAATGGATTATTATTATTTGTATCGAAGCTTTTCTGTTTTTTAAAGCTTTTCTGTTGTGCATGGTTTGAAGGCCTTGAGGGGGGGGGGGAGTTGGGATTCTCTATGCAGCATCCAACAATAATCAACTAACATATTAAATAATATTACTTACAAACTTTGAATAAACAGCATAAAATGCAATAAACTTGCAACAATTGTTTCGGGTCGAAAAAACACACGACCCTTCATCAGGCGAATAAAGTAAGCATGAGTGCTGCAGTCAAAGCGTTTTTTCGACCCGAAATAATTGTTGCGAGTTTATTGCATTTTATGGTGTTTATTTAAAGTTTGTAAGTAATATTTTTTACAACGCCAGTTTTGTGGTGGTTTTTATTAAAATTAACATATTAACTCTCCATCATTCCTGATACCTCCTCCACATTTACTTTTTGTCTTGATGAAATAGGTTTCCTTATTCTTCACTCACATAACCCAGATTTTCTGTCAAAAAACTTATATGGGAGTCGCAAAAGTAGGACTGTACGTTCAAACAATCCTATTGTTACAAAATTGTATATAATTGTGTTTATTTTTGTATAAATTCTTTCAAAGAGGCGTAGTAAGTTGATAAAGTGCTAATTTTGTGCATTTCTAGTCGTTTTAGCGTTCAAATAGCCTTATTTTCCATTAAAAACGCATTAAAAAGCCCCAATAAGGCAGGTAATGGATTTGGCGCCAAATTTCGCGACTTTTTCCCACCTTGGCGATTTTTTGGCGACCTTGGCGAGAAAATCCTTATTAGGGAAATACCAAATATGGAAGCTCTAATCCCATTGGTTGATGAGATATGGAGATTTCTGGAACGTTCCACACTTTTCTACAGGGTTATATAAGGCTGTTTTCTTCGCCAAGGTCAGTCAGTTCAGTTCAGTCTGAGACCAGCTTCTGCCAATGTTGGATTGCTTTGAGCCTCTTTGAAAGAGACTTGCTTTAAGTGTTATTGCTATACAGTTTGTACTGTGGATTTGCTATTGACAGCTGTTGTTTAAGCTGTGTTTACTGGTTGAATTGAAGCTGATACTTGGTTTATAGACCTGTATTTTTCTGGAACTTTCTGTGAAAAAATTACTGAATTTTTGTAAGTTTGGTCTTTTATTCTCGGACAACTCACGAACCCCCAAGTACGCAACACTATTTTTTGTCAAAACTGTATGTAATAGAACTTTTGGAATATTGTTTCCTTTACTTGCATCCAAAAATACAACGGAATAATCACCTTGAAGGAAAAAAAAAATCATCGTCGACCCGTGTTATATATGTTTGTTCGCAGCAAAAAAGTAGATTCTTTTTTTAATGAAATGGCATGCATCAAGGAATAATATATTTTATTTATTTACTTATTAAATAATTTATAAGTATTATAACTTTTGAAGAAATATTATTTTAGAATACGTTTTCCGCATATTTAAAATATTTTGTATTTTAAGTGGAATTTGGTTCTTTATATATCGTCCTAATTTTGGGACGCTATGCACGAAAAATGAGGTGTTTTCACTTTTGCTTTTCAGTGCATTAAATTTGTGTTTAATAACATTTCTATTTTTTTTTTCAAATGCTTTTATATGGGCTAGCAGGGGTCTTATTTGTCTATTTTATATTTTTGTTCGTTCCATTCTTCTTGTTTTGTAAGTCAAGTTAAATTATTTATAAGAAGAAAATATATACGTATCAATTTCAGCGATTTTTTTTTTTTTTTTGTTAGAAGATAGCTAAAAAATAATTCTATCAAATTTTGTTCTTCTTCTTCTTCTTTTTTTTTTAACTAATTATTTTATGATATTTTAAAACTTAAGTTTGCTTAAAAATTAACAACTTTTGTGAATTACTTAAAACATTTTCTTTTACATTGTAAATAATATATTTAAGAAACATAAACTATATAAGTTTATATATTTTAACTATTTTATTAGAAGTATCAACTAATTATATTGAAGATTATAAAAATGCAAAATCATTCAAAAAAAAAAAAAAAAAAAGAATAGAGGTTCTTATAAATATTATTTTGATGAGTTGAAAAAAATTATAATGATAAATTAGTAAGATAAGAATTTGATTAAAATTGATACCAATATGCATAGAATTTCCCTATAATAAAAGCAAAACAATGAAAAATATAAGTATAGTCGGTTCATCGATATAAATTTAACCCTACAAGGCACCCAGTTCCATATGTGGAACACCGACTTTAATCGTTCCAATAGCTATAAAACTATTAGTAGCGATATCTCTTGACATCTTGATAGAAGCTACTGACATTTAGCAATGTTGTAATACGAATCTTTACCTAAAGATATCGCTCATGTTTTTGTTATAGTGCACTCAGTGTGAAATTTGAATGAACGTAATACGTTAGTCCTTTGTCTGAATTCAAAAATAAAAAAAGAATAGTTATTGAACAGTTTTGACTCGAAAAAAAAAAATACTGTGTGTTATAACGAAGTGTATATTTTGCAGAGGTAAGTTGTTTTTTTCATATTATAATAGTAAACGTATTAGTAAATCATATTTTTATGTATGTTCCACATACGGTACGTTGAGTTAAAAAGTTGATTTTTTCGTAAAATATGGTTTTATTTTTATTTTTATAAGTTTTCCCTATCTTCTGATCACTAATTACAACCTATATATTTCTGTCGCGCACTAACAAAAAAGTGAGCCTTGTAGGGTTAAATCTAAATGCATATCGTTGTTCTACACGGTTTAAGAAATCATGGTGGCTATTTTATGAATTTAGATAAGTGCATAATTTAATAAGTGCAAGATAATTTAATAAGTGCATTCCTAAATGCTTGGCACATATACAGATTTATTCTGTTTAAACCTGTATATGTGGCAGGCATTTTGGATTATCGTCTTCAAAATCATAGATCTGCTAAGCTTCAAACAATAAATATGTTTAAAGTATTTCCATCAATAAACAAATAATACGCCAGGAAGGATAGACCAGTTACTACAATACGCAGATGCAAAGTTTAAGTTTCCATTAGTAATGACGGCTTGATCCTTTATTTATTGCGTTATGAAAATGTGTTTGAGACACATTTATCTATTTTATTTTATTTCATTATTTTTATTTTTATTTTTATTTATTTATTTATTTATTTATTTTTTTTTTCGTTTCTTAAAAGTATTTTTAAAGGTACTTGCAAAAGATAAATAAATAAATAAATGAAATAAAATAAAATATAAATGAAAATATAAATATAAATATATAAAAAATTGCTTATTACTCTACCATAGAACGGCACAAAAAACAGCACAAAACTGCAGATAATATGAAGGCATTTGTAACAATAAAAATATAAAGGAAAAATTTACTTGCTTCAAAACTGAAAATTTTTTGCTTTTAAACTACAGATTCTGCAGATATACATTCTCATTTAAAAATTTTAAAAATTTGCGAGATATGAACTTAAAATTTTTGTCAACCATCCATTTTGACATAATGAATACAATGAACTAGAAATAAGAAGTTCTGTTTAATAGAAAAAAAAATATTGTTGAAATAAAATAATAATAATAATAATGGTAAATCGATATTTCAAATTTAATTGTTAATTAAGCTCCATATTATTAAAACAATTAACACTTTTAGCTCAGATTCTTAATTAGAATATTTCGTTTATTTAATGTAAACTTTATAAGGACAAAGGAAATTGTAATTGAGATATCCTGCGCGCAGTTAGAAGGCATCCTTGAAATTAATCTGCAATAAAAGAATATTTGAAGAAAATTATATTTTAATGTATACCAAAATAATATTTTTACTCAATAGAGCAATGCTATACTAGTTAACACACACACACACATAAAAAAAAGTACATGCATTTATTTATTTTATTTATTTTTTTATTTTTTTTTATTTTGAAAGTTGATCGAAACTTCTTTCATTTTCCATTTTTAAAAGTAGTCTGTCCATCCAAAGTACCGTCAGTTGATGAACTGAGTATAACTGAGTATAATTAGTGTATATACTGAGTATAATTAGTGTATTCAACTATCTTATGTTGATATTATAGTAATATTTCTTCATTTTTAGTAATATTTTACTATATATATATTGAAAATTTATTTCATCAGAAAATGTAATGAAACTTATACCCATTCGTGCATAGCAACCAAAAATAGGGATCTTTCAATTTTTACAGCTTAAATTAAATATTTTATTTATATTTGTTTTCCCTATTTTTTGCATTCATTTTACAAAAAAGTTTTAAAATTAAACGTAATATTGAGGAGAAAAAATAATTCAGGCACGAATTGTTTAATAAAAAGGCCTATTTATGAAAATGATTAACAGAAGGTTTCCATAAAAAAAAAAAAAAAAAAAATACATATGAAGACCAGAATATTGAACAGGTTTAAAAGTTATTACTCAATAAAATATTTCTTTTAGAAAAATTTACCTGCATTTATTAACTCGTCATTATTGACTAGTCAAATGATTGTCAAAATAAATTAGTCGTCCGATTATGGCAATCTTTACATAATCAAATTAGCCGCTCATAAATATGTCCAATCAATTTAAAAATGAACTTATTAGATTAGAAACTTATGAAAACCAATTGATTACGCGATCAATTTTATCTGAATTAGTTGCTTAATGATTAAATAATTATCGAAAAGTTGATAATGGATGAATGGAATTATAAATATATAAAAGCGATAGTCAATTTATATTACTCAAAATTACTATAATATGTATTATTTATGCTTAATTTCATGATTAATCAAATCAAAAATTTACATGTATACATTTATTAATTTTATTTATGAATCAGAACACAGTTTAATAGGGAAATGAAAATGAAAAGAAAAGAAACGATAGATGCAAATAAAAATCATTCTTTAATATGAAAATATTTTTTGTGCTATATGTTATATACACACTTATAAGTGCAGTGAGTTAAGGAATTACAAGGTCATTTTCATTTTGAATGTCATGAAATAAATAAAAGTTCGAATTATAATTTAATCGCGTGAGATATCGCATAATTACACAATTATTAAAATTAGGTTTCAACAAAAATTACATCAATAAAAACATAAGCAATAATTAAAAATACACGAAAAATATATAAATAATAATTAAAATATATATTTAAATTGTCTAAAAGCAATAATATTTAAATTAATTTGATATTGATCCTCCAATTTTGTATATACTTACTTTTTATTTTAACTTCAAGTTAATAAATGCGTATTTTGGATTTTTCTATCCACTTTGTAACTATTTTACGTAGTCTGCATGTTATTTTATAGGGCCCAAACAGACATAATAAAACGTCTTTAAGTAATCCAACTTTAAATATTAAATTCAAAACCAAATGATTATTACTTTATGTTATTAGACGATATATTTCTTCATATTATTGCTTGTTTTCGTGGGCGTTAAATAAATGGAGTTCTTGAAGCTTTGTAGCTTCTTCTGATCTACCAATCCGATTCTATTTATAATAATTCTGATTATCTTTATCATGTCGGTTTATTACGACAAGAAGTACCTGCATATTACTACCATTAAGGAGAAAATTTGAAACTAAAAAGTATTTTTTGCCAAAATGTAGGAAAATATAACAAATCGTAAAGTAGTATTTCATTTTTTTTTTGTTAACGTCATCATGCATATAAAACACATCTTTCAGTTTGTAGTTAAACCTATTTGTCATTAAAAACTTTTATATGGTAGGTCATGTTTAATTTCTAAAAAAAAAAAAAAAAAAAAAAAAAAAATGCACTTTAATCGCTTTATTTCTCTAGGAGCACCATGCTTTAAAGTAATTTTATCAACCATCAATTTAGAAACTTCAGTAGTTTCAGCTGTTACTATTTTTTTGTAATTGTAAGTCTCTTTAATTAACTGAAACAGACAATGTTCCATTCGTTGTAATTTTGAGTAACTGGCAAGAATCCAGTTAGGTTCATTCATATTTTGCCAAATGATGTAGCGTGAGGCATTAACGGTTTTTATTTTCATGGTCAGAATATGTACACTAACTTTCCATAAATGACCGGAAACTTTCTATTTCAGAAATTTTTTTTTTAAATATCTCAAAAAGTACTACACGAAACACTTTGAAACTTCGGGAGTGTGAAAAACTTGCTTTATCTCATGTATTTCAGTGAAAGTTTTACTCGAAAGTAAAAGGGGGACCAGTAAAAAACGAAACAAAAATTAAAATGTTTCGCATCACCCTGTAAAAAGTAATGCTTTAAATGCAATCTGATGTTTGAAATGAAGCCCCATAATCACGTGATATAGCATGTGAGTATGGCGTTTCTTCTTAATATCTGTATAAATTCTTGTGTCTGTAACACATACAAACATACAAACATAAAGATATAAAGTTTTCTTTAAAACAAACGCAAAAAAAGAAAGAAAAATCATGCAGTACGCATTGATTAGTAACACTTTCCAACTGTATGCAATGTTGTATTGACTAACTTTTAATATTCTTTGCCTACGTTATCGCACAACAGACAGAAGGACTGAAAAACATACAGATAGACTAATAGATTTTAAAATTACTCTTAGGCATTTTGGAAAGTGTTAAAAAGGCTAAACGCAAAAGAAAATGCAGCCGTTAGATTATAATTACAGCTTTTAAACTCTCTGAATATTTTATTGCAGCCCTGTAAATCTGAAAGTTAATCACATCATATTCCATGCAGAACAATATTTTTGAATATTAATAATACATGTCAATGTGTTTATAATTTTTATAGTAAGAATTTTTAAAATATAACTTTTAAAAAATTCTGTCCTAAAACGTAATACATTGGCTTATTTTTATTGTTGTTGTTGTTGTCCCTGTAAACAAACTAGTGTACAGGACCTATTAATGCCATTTTAAATAGGGAACATTCCATAGGGAAATTGAGTGTATCATTTTTTAAAAATTCTCAAAATATTCACGGATGATACGAGCCGGAGACAAACAGATAGAAAGGTAGACGATCGGACAGACAGATGCACAAATTGAATACATATTCCCACTAAAATTATAAGAAAGTGTTAAAACGCTCATCTAAATAAAAGTGCAATTCCAGCAAATTTTTATTAATAGCTCTTAATGTAATTGATTAATTTTGTGTGGCCCTGTAAATCTAATGATAACCATACTATATTACATAGTAGGCACACTCTTTTGTGCGTACGAATAATATATTTCAATGACATTAAGCTTTGTGGAAAATAAATTTATTAAAATTTGGTTTATAAAAATAACTCGTATACAACACAATACTTTCGAGTACTTTCAAGTGGCCCTGTAAAAACCAGTTAGAAATGTACTCTATTTTACATAGGAAACATCCGATAGGGAATTTAATAACATATTAAAGTTTCATTAAAAATTCTATACATTAATGGTATTAAAATATCGTTCATAGAAACTCCTCTCATGGAACACAATGCTTTCGAATAATTTTGGGTGTCCCTGTACAAAAACCAGAAGAGGTAGTCATTCCATTTTCAATAGGGAACATCCGATAGTGAACTTGAATAAAGTATATCGGTTTAAAGAAATTCCATAAATATGTACGGGAATTAGAGCTCAGAAAAACAGACAGATAGACGGACAGAAGAAAAGTCAGACATATACACAAATTAAAATTATATTCACAATAAAAAAATGATAAATATTGTCAAAAACGCTTAATGTAAACGAAAGTACAAATCTAGGATTTTTTTATTAATAGCTCTTAATATAACTGAATATTTTTGTGCCACCCTGTAAATCTAATGGTAACCATGCTATACTCTATTCAAAGCATTCTTTTGTGCATATAAATAACATATTTCAATTTCCTGAAACTTCGTGTAATGTAAAGTTATTAACATTTGATTTATAGAAATATCTTACAAAGAACGCAATGCTTTGGAGTACTTTTGAGTGTCCCTGTACATAAACTAGTGGTGGTATTTAATCTATTTTATATAGGAAACATCCAATCGTAAACTTAAAAAACATATTTCAATTTTATGAAGATATTGTACAGTAAAAATATGAAAATATGGTTTATAGAAATACCTCTCATAGAACACAATTCTTTAAAATAATTTCGAGTGTCCCTGTACCCAAACCAGTAAAGGTATAAACACCATTTTCAATAGGGAACATCCGATAGTGAACTTGAATATCATATATCAGTTTTAATATCATTATCAGTTTTATTATCATATATCAGTTTCAAAAAATTCCATAAATATTTACGGGAGTTAGAGCGCGGGAAGACAGACAGACGGACAGACGGACAGATACAAAAATTGGTATCATATTCACACTTTTAAAAATGTTAGAAAGTGTTAAAAAGGCTTACTGTAAACGAAAGTACAATTCTAGCCATTTTTTATTAATAGCTCTTAATATAACAGAATATTTTTGTGTCACCCTGTAAATCTAATGCTAATCATGCTATATTCTATGTAAAGGATTCTTTTGTGCATATAAATAATATATTTCAATTTCCTAAAACTTCGTGGAAAGTAAAGTTATTAAAATTTTATTTATAGAAATATCTCTCATAGAACGCAATACTTTGGAATACTTCAGAGTGTCCTTGTTTATAAAACAGTGATGGTATTTAATCCATTTTATACAGGAAACATCCAATAGTGAACTTGAATAAAATATTTCAATTTCATTAAGATATGTGTACAGTAAAGGTATGAAAATATGATTTATAGAAATACCTCTCATAGAACACGATGCTTTGAAATACTTTCGGGTACCCCTGTATATAAATCAGTGGTGGTATTTAATCCATTTTATACAAGAAACATCCCATAGTGAACTGAAATAACATATTTCAATTTCATTAAGATATGTGTAAACTAAAGGTATGAAAATATGATTTATAGAAATACCTCTCATAGAACGCTATGCTTTGAAATACCTTCGGTTGTCCCTGTATACAAACCAGTAAAGGTATAAACTCTAATTTCAATAGGGAACATCCGACAGTGAACGTGAATAACATATATCAGTTTCAAGAAATTCCACAAATATTTGCGTGCGTTAGAGCGCGGACAGACACACAGACTAACCGAAGTCATTAACACTTTTTAACCATGTTGGGAAGCGTTAAAAATGTTAGAAAGTGTTAAAAACGCTTTATGTAAACGAAAGTACCATTTTAGCGAATATTTAATTATAGCTCTTTATATAACTGATTATTTTTGTTTCACCCTGTAAATCTAATGCTAATCATGCTATATTCTATGCAAAGCATTTTCTTTTGTGCTTATAAATAACATATTTCAATTTCATAACTATTCGTGCAAAGTAAAGTTATTAAAATTTAGTTTATAAAAATATCTTTCATAAAACTCAATGCTTTGGAATACTTTTGTGTGTCCCTGTACACAAATCAGTGGTGGTATTTACTCTATTTTACACAGGAAACATCCGATAGGGAACTTGAATAACATATATCAATTTCATTAAGATTTGTGTACAGTAAGGGTATGAACATTTGATTTATAGAAATATGTCACAAAGAACGCAATGCTTTAGAGTACTTTTGAGTGTCCCTGTACTTAAATTAGTAGTGGTATGTAATCTATTTTATATAGGGAACATGCAATAGTGAACTTAAAAAATATATTTCAATTTCATGAAGATATTGTACAGTAAAGGTATGAAAATATGGTTTATAGAAATCCTTCTCATAGAACTCAATGCTTTGAAATACTTTTGTGTGTCCCTGTACACAAATCCGTAGTAGTATTTACTCCATTTTATACAGGAAACATCCGATAGTGAACTTGAAAAACATATTTCAATTTCATTAAGATTTGTGTAAAGTTAGGTTATGAAAATATGGCTTATAGAAATGCCTCTCATAGAACACAATGCTTTGAAATATTTTCGGGGGTCCCTGTACACAACCCAGTAGAGGTATAAAGTCCATTTTTAACAGGGAACATCCGATAGTAAACTTTTGTAACATATTTCAATTTCATTAAGATGTTTGTACAGTAAGGTTATGAAAATATGGTTTGTAGAAATGTCTCTCATAGAACACAATGCTTTGAAATATTTTTGTGGGTCCCTGTACACAAACCAGTAGAGGTATAAAGTCCATTTTCAACAGGGAACATACGGTTTAAGATGTTTGTACAGTAAGGTTATGAAAATAGGGTTTGTAGAAATGCCTCTCATAGAACACAATGTTTGAAATATTTTTGTGGGTCCCTGTACACAAACCAGTAGATGTATACACTCCATTTTCAACAGGGAACATCCGATAGTGAACTTGTATAACATATTTCAATTTCATTAAGATTTTTGTACAGTAAAGGTATGAAAATATGGTTTGTACAAATGCCTCTCATAGAACACAATGCTTTGAAATATTTTCGGGGGTCCCAGTATACAAACCAGTAGAGGTATAAACTCCATTTTCAATAGGGAACATCCGATAGCGAACTTGAATAACATATATCAGTTTCAAGAAATTCCATAAATATTTACGGGAGTTAGAGCGCACACAGACAGACGGACAGACAGAGAAGCCCAAGTCATAAACACTTTTCAACCTTGTTGGAAAGTGTTAAAATGATAAGAGGTTTTTATCAATATTTGTTTTCAGTAAACGGAAACTGCATTACCATTGACAAAATAAAAATAAAAATGTTACTAAAACCTCTTATAGTTCAGCTTTTTTTTCGAGAGAAAATGTTCATTTTATCGCGTACATATTTTTGAGTTTACACGATCTATGTTTCGGGGTTTTTATCTATGTTACGCAATACCCTTGGCTTTTAAATTATGCAGATGGAATTGCGCTAAATTTTACGCATGCACAGTTAAAAATTATATAATAAAAATGCTCATACTCCATTAAATTTTTAATATCGTTGTACAGGGTGTTTATAAAGTCCCGGACTCATTTTGATGTTTAACCTTTTGAGAGGGGCTCTTACGAAATCCTATGGTGAAGCGTGACAGGTGCTGTCACAGCCCCTTTCAAAAGGTTAATAACTCATAAAATAATGAAGATATAAACAAACTTATGGCATTTATTGATGTAATAACTCATATATTTTCTTTTCAGGTTTGAATATCTTTAGTTTTGTAAATATCGTCTGCGCGTGTGGTTAATTTCAGATAATTTCATTTTCCAGAATAAATATCTGTACTTTTCTAAATAGCGTCTGCTTATTAATTGCATTTTTCTCTCTTTTGTTTTTGGCAACTATTATAATGTTATGCTTATTTCTGATGTGTTTGTTCTATGTAGTACTTTTGTATGTCATGTTTTATTCGAGCGGAAATTAAGGAGAATGCATGCACCACAAGAGAAAGCACAGATTTTATGGTGGTACAATGAAACGAAATTGATAGTGCAAGCAGAGAGAAATTGCAGAAGAATTTACCAAAAAGATACCCCAGCCAAAAGCAGTATCTTGCGGTGGAAATTTTTTTTTTAGAAACTGGAAGTATCGCAGATAAGATACGTTCCGGACGTCCCTGCACAAGTGATTTTGATGTTGACCGTGTCAGAGAGACATATTTACATAATCCTAGAAGATCTGTGAGATCAGCGGCAAGAGAATTGGATATGCCAATTTCGACTGTGTACAAGGTTATTAAGAAAAAATTAAGACTGCATGCATACAAAGTTCATTTTTTTCAAGTTTTGGAACCGGGCGATAGGCCTAGAAGGATGGCCTTTGCAACAGATATGATAAGGAGGATAGAAGATGATGCTGATTTTCTGAAGCGCATAATGTTCTCCAACGAAGCATCCTTTCATGTTACTGGCATTGTTAATCGCCATAATGTGCGCATATGGGGATCTGAAAACCCCCATGAATACCGTTAGGCACAAAGGGATTCCCCAAATTTTAATGTGGGGTGTGGACTAATGCACGACCGAGTGATTGGGCCTTTCTTTTTTACAGAAAAGACGGTCTCATCAGTCGTATACTTAGACATGTTGGAAAACTTCGTATTTCCACAACTAGAAGAGCTTCAACCACATGTCTTTTTGCAACAAGATGGTGCACCACCTCATTGGGGTACGATCGTTCGCCGTTCTTTGAATGGCCATTTTCCAGGAAGATGGATTGGGCGAGGATGTCCAATAATTGGCCCCCCAGGTTACCTAATATAACGCCAATGGACCTTTTCCTTTGGGGATTTGTAAAGCACAACGTTTACAGGAGGAGAGTGTCGAACATTAATTACCTAAAAGTCAGAATTACAACCGCAATAGCCTCTGTGGATGCCGACATGCTTGCCGCTACCTGGCGTGAAATTGACTATCGGCTTGATATTCTCCGTGCGACGAAGGGGGCACACGTGGAAGTTCATTGACAAGGGTCATAAAACTTTTTGAGTCTATCTAACCATTTATGTTATTAATTTTAATCTATCTTTATTATTTTATGAGTTATTAAACATCAAAATGGGTCCGGGACTTTATAAACACCCTGTATTTTGGTTGTAATATACTGCGTCAAATATTGTATGTGACGTTTCCTGAAAGGGGCTTTGCACTGAGTTGACATTCCACGTTATAGCTAAAAAATGACTGTTTTTTTTTTTTTTTTTTTTTTTTTTTTTTCAATTTTTTAAAGAAACCGTTTTACCTCCATGATTATATATTGTAGAGACATAAAAATTTATACAGATATTAAAAAGGAGCCACATATGCACATGATATAACCAGATTTCATTCCAAGCATTACTGTTTACAGGTTGACGCCAAACGCTTTATTTATTTATTTATTTATTTATTTATTTTTTACTCATCCCACTTTTACTTTCGGGGCAAAACTTTCACTGAAATATATGAGGTATAACATGTTATTTACACTCCTGAAGTTTCAAGATGATTGGTCGATATTTTTTTGAGGTACTCGAAAAAACGTCTGAAATTCAACTTGTCCTGTAATTAACGGAAATTTAGTGCATCTGCGTATGCTCATATATAGCTCTGACTATCAAAATCTTTTCTTTACTTTGTCACGTTTCAGGAAATTAGGTATGGCCAGTTGTTGAGAAAGAAAAGAAATATTTAAAATGTCAAAAAAAAATAATAAAATAATAAAAAAAGAGGATAGTTCGGTACCACAAAATGATAAGGATAAGAAATATGATAAAAAAATATTTAGAAAAGAAAATAGAAAATATCCGTATCAAAATATCAATATTACTATTAAAATTAAGGTTTTTGTCTTACTTCATCTAAAATTAAAATAATTAATTTTAATTATTTTCAATGTTTTTGAGTAGTCGCTTTAAAACAACTGAATAATATTTCATGTCATTACCTATACATGATTTTTAATATCGTTTTATTATAGTGTAAAAAGTGAAAAAATTCTCCAAACAAATTAAAAATAAATAAAGAAAAAAGTTGAATTTCAAGTAAAAAATATTTTTTTCTCTATATTTTTGCGTTATAATTAATTAAATTACTTATTTAACAATTTTTAAGTATTTCATTAAGTATCCAATGAGTTAAAAATGTATTTGTCCCCTAAAAAAGTTTCTACAAGTTCTAAAATTTAAAAATGATTTGAAGAAATTATTTAAAAAGTACAAATTGTAACAAAAATACTGATAAAAATTATGTACCAAATATATAGTTTTTTATAATAAAAATCTCTCTATATATATATATTTTATGTAATATATATTGAAAATGAAATATACTCAGTGAATTAATATTAATGTTTACATTTTCTTGGGTGTCAAAATCAGATAAGAAATCTCTAATGAATAGACAAATATTAATTACTTCTATTTATTTCTAAAATTTAATCTCGCCTTTTGTTTAGATGGTAATTAAACAACATAAATCCTTTTGGAAGTTAAAATATTTTCTCTTTATGTTGAAGTACCGGAACTAATTTTCCTATTTCCACTAGGAAAATAGATATAAATTTTGTCTACATGTTAATTTTTATTTTAAGAATTATATAAATATTTCAAATGTTTTATTATTTTTAAAATTTTTGTATTGTATGATAATTTTGAAGAAAATTTTTAATTGGAGTAATTTATAATATTTTTACGTAGGTAGCTCTTTTTACATTTATTTATAAATTATAAATGGTATAAATGTAATTTATATGTATATGAACATGTTTTGTAAAATATTTATTTACTTTGGTTTAATTTCATGTAGCAATATGCGTCTGAGATATTCAGAACACATTGTCTCCCGATCATATGATTTTAATTTCATAAAAAAAAAAAAAAAAAAAAAAATGTAATTAATGTTTTGGCAAAAATGTATTGAAACGTGTCTGCAGTGCAGGCTTTTAATATTTAATTTAATTGAACGCATTTTGCATATTTAATCTATATAAATAGTATGTAAAGTAACTTTTATAATTTAAAACAAAGAAAGTAATCACATCAGTCCCTTTTATAAGTCAAGCATCAGTCGCCAATAATTTTTAGAAGAGAAATAGTAATGCTTTTACCGTTTTCAAGGCATTTTAAAGTGTAAAAATATTGCATTGAAGTCTTGTTACTATTGAAAAACTTTTCAAATAATAGTGTATTTATGAAAGACCATTATGATCGTTTGCCTCGGAGCTTAAACTTACCGAATTTTAAACAGATTTTCTTTAAACAGATAGAGAAATATTTCTAAAATATCATTTTAATTTTTTAATTACTATTTCAGTAGCATACAAAATGCTTTAAATAAACAGTATATTTTTAATTTTTAAACTATTTTTTATTTTGCAAATTGTTTGAGGATTATCTATCCTAATGATTTATTTTGGAAATGAGTTTAAGGATGTTATGCATTTTTACAGCATAACAGTTTCGTTGTATATAATAATTTCAAACTAGCCAAACTGAGTGTAAAAAACATGCGAATAATCTTATAGTTACGTAAAACGTAAAATAAATAGAAACATGTTTAAAACATACTAACGTTTAAAGATGTACATATGGCTACTGAATATATAATTCCGAAAAAGAAAACATAAAGAAATTTTTACAGTATGATAAAAACTAACATACAGGCAAGGAATGTATATTTAAACAGGTTTTTTTTTTTTTTTTTTTTTTCGGTGAATTAAGTTGTTTTAAAGCTATTTTTTAATACAGCGATAAAATATAGCGGGATTAATAAAGTTGTAAGGTAGGAGTGGCGTCGATTAAAAGAAGTAAAGGTCGCCAAGGAATTTAGTATTGAAAGTAGTGTAAAGTGATACCGTCGAGTTGGGATAGAATGTTTGGTTCAGATTGGTAAGTTTCTAGCTGGATCCAGCATATTTTGGCGATGTTGTGGGTGAGATAGCTAGTTGAAAATGTCGAGCAGAGGTGATTTTAGGTTAGCATGGAGTGTCTAGGTATTTGATAGTTAGCTGGATAAATTGAAAACAGGATCTACGTAGATTGTGAAAGGTGTTTAAAAATTGAATGCGGATAGTCTTTAAAGAAGTAGTTTGGTAAAGTGACGTGAATCGCATTTTCTGTTTTTGAAGACTTTAAATAGAGTACGTAATGGAAACGTTGATAGTTTTGTTATTGGAGATAGAAGTTATTGTTGGTTGATAGTTGTGTTGCTGGGGATGTAAAGTGCTTTTCTTCACTCTCCGAAAAAGTTTTCGGCCATTTCGACTATTACCTTTGCAAGCTGCAAATGGTGAACTATTTCTTTATGATAGTTTAAATTACTTGGTTAAAGTTTTTTAATGAGTTATTTCATTTTTCTACATAACTTTTCGCTTTAAAGTTAAAATAAAGATGTCTACTTAATCTAAGTCAACTGATTGTATTCTACACTAAGTTAAGCACAATGAATCAAGTAAAAGTCGGAACGGAGACTTCACAAAGTAAGCGCGAGTCTCATTTCAATACAAATAACAGACAGAAGAGGTACCGATCACAATAGAGCACTGATAGTATTATAAGCGATTAAAGTCCACGTATACCCGCACATCCATCATAGTTCTATATGAAGGGTTCTTTAGGCACAGCAGGGCTAATACTGTGAAGTTGATGCTGGGATTGTGAAAGAGCAGTTGACAGTGCATATCATACTCTCTTGGGCATGCAAGCGAGTCTACTGGTTAGTGATAAGTGCATTAAAAGAATGACTATAAATTAACTAGTGGATCTGCAGATCAGGAGCCTCAACGTCCTATTTGCATCAGACATTTTTCAATAGGTCATTTTTATTTATTTCTTATTATATAATAGTATATATTGATTCGATCGACTTATTACCATAATCAGACACATTCCTGAGGGGGGCTGCCGCACCCCTCAACCCCTCGCTGTATCTCTCTTTCTATACCTATTTGTATATCATATAAAGTGTTACGGAATTGTAAATAATTGCATTTATTTTTGTATAAATTTTTTCAAAGAAGCTTAGTAAGTCGATAAAATGCTAATTTTGTGCATTTCTAGTCGTTTTAGCGTTAAAATAACTTAATTTTCCTATGAAAACGAATTGAAAAGCTCCAATAAGGGAAGAAATGGATTTGGCGCCAAATTTGGCGACTGTTTCCCTCCTTGGCGATTTTTTTTGGCGACCTTGGCGAGAAAATACTTATTAGGGATATACCAAATATGAAAGCTCTAATCTCATTGGCTGATGAGATACGAGAATTTTCCAGAACAGTCTGAGTTCGATAGAATAGTATAAAGGAGCATTTTTTTAGCCAAGGCAACCAATCTCAGATCTGTGTCGGTTTCGTCAAATGCTTGCTTTGCTTTGAGCCTCTTTGAATGAGACTTGCTTTATGTGTTATTGCTAAACAGTTTGTACTGTTGTTTTCCTGTTAACGGCTGTTGTTTAAGCTATGTTTACTGGTTGAATTGAAGCTGATACTTGGTTTATAGACCTGTATTTTTCTGGAACTTTCTGTGAATAAATCACTGAATTTTTGTAAGTTTCGCCTTTCATTCTCGGACAACTTACAAACCCCCAAGTACGCAACAATATGCATTCTTATTAAACGACGGTCTTGTATTATTTCCCGGAAATTCATAAATACCGAATTTCATACAAAAAAGATTACATAGCATATCGGAAATATTTTGCGTAACCTTTAAACTAATTATCAATTCTATGCCCACAATTTTCAACATGAAAACAGGCTTTTAAAATTCTAATAAAATTTCATTATTCATTTCATTCTAATAAAATTTCATTTCATGGTGTAACCATGTTAAAATACACTTTTAAGAAATACCGACTATACACCATAAAAGTACGAAATTCCTTTATGTATCCCGGAAAAGTAGCCACACTCATTATAAACGCCAATAATAAGAATAAATCTAATTAATTATATCTCATTAATCTTTCAATCTAATTTGACATCATTTGGATGATTACAGTACATACTCGGAATTATTTTGTGTGGTCCCATAAATTATTTAGTCTATACATAAACTTTTTTTAGAGTAAACATGATTTTAAGCATCTTTATAATGTATGTTAACTTTATTAAGTTCAATTCAGCATAAACGCATTAAGGTGCGCGCTTAAATTAAAAATTCGTCCATAGGGTCTAATGTTACGAAATTCTTTCGTGTGTCTTTGTAACGAACCATAAATATTGTATACACCAGTAAAAACTATTCAGCTTATTTTGCGTTTAAAATTAATAATTGTTCCAAATTTAACATCGTTTGGATGACTAAGTGACATTGTCAGAGCACTTTTGTAAGGTCCTGTACATTAATTAGAAAGCTTTAGAGCACATATTTTCTTCAAGCAACATAAGTTTAAGCATCTTACTTACGTACTCTAGTTTCATTTTCTTCATTGCAAAGTAATGATATTAAAATGCGTTTAAACGAAATTCACCCCATACGCCGTAATGTTAAGAATTTTGACGTGTCCCTGTACACAGTTTATAAAAAATATAGCAATGAAAATTATACAGCTACTTATATGGAAAGCTGGAATGTGTGCGCCAATTTGCAAGTCAATCGAAGTATTTTTGCGGCCGCTATTGCGGTACATACAAATTCTTCCCATAGGCCGTAAGGGTAAGAAAAATTTTGGCGTGTCCCTGTACACGAACAACAAAGGGAATACACACCTAACACTATACAGCTAATTCCGTTGGGCTCGTGAATATGTGTACCAAATTGCAAGTCTATAGCGTTATTTTTGGGGCCGCTATCGCGGTACATACAAATTCTTCACATAGGCCGTAATGATAAAAAAAACTTTGGCGTGTCCCTGTACACGAACTACAAATGGAATGCACACCCAAAACTATACAGCTAATTTCGTGGGGATCATGAACATGTGTACAAAGTTTTAAGTCAATAGCGTGGTTTTTACGGCCGCTATCGCACGACAGACAGACAGACAGACGGACGGACCGACGGAACCCAAAATCCTTTTGAGTCTCAACAGAGGGCCTCCACTGACGTTTCGGCAAAAATTGAAGTCAATAGCTTGTTTTTTGCGGCAGCTATCGCGGTACATACAGATTCTTCCCATAGGCCGTAATGATAGAAAATCTTTGGCGTGTCCCTGTACACGAACTGCAAATGGAATACACACCTAAAACTATACAGCTGATTCCGTTGGGCTTATGAACATGTGTACCAAATTGCAAGTCGAAAGCGTGATTTTTGTGGCTGCTATCGCGGTACATACAAATTCCTCCCATAGGCCGTAATGATAAGAAAAACTTTGGCGTTATCCCTGTACACGAATTACAAATGGAATACACACCCAAAACTATACAGCTGATTTCGTGGGGCACATGAACACGTGTACCAAATTTCAAGTCAATAGCGCTATTTTTGCGGCCGCTATCGCGATACATACAAATTCCTCCCATAGGCCGTAATGATAAGAAAAACTTTGGCGTTATCCCTGTACACGAATTACAAATGGAGTACATACCAAAAACTATACAGCTGATTTCGTGGGGCTCATGAACACGTGTACCAAATTTCAAGTCAATAGCGCTATTTTTGCGGCCGCTATCGCGATACATACAAATTCCTCCCATAGGCCGTAATGATAAGAAAAACTTTGGCGTGTCTCTGTATACGAACTATAAATGGAGTACATACCAAAAACTATACAGCTGATTTCGTGGGGCTCATGAACACGTGTACCAAATTTCAAGTCAATAGCGCTATTTTTGCGGCCGCTATCGCGCGACAGACAAACAGACAGACAGACAGACACAGCCCAAAACCGTTTTGAGTCTCAACAGAGGGCGTCCACTGACGTTTCGGCAAATATAGTTTTATAATATTTATATGTTTAGGAAAAGGAAACAGAGACATCGGGGTAACCATATAGGTAATTTTTCATTTGTACATAGATAGGTATGTACAGTCGGCAAAAAAAAAAAAAAAAAAAAAAAAAAAAGCCCCCCCCCATCTATTTTCGCCATAAGTTATCATAGAAACATGTGGCTAGTACCAATCGATTTGTAATAACGTCTAGTTTTTAATGGTGTAGTTAGATTTTGCTTAAGGGGTCGTCTACATATTAAAACTGGCATCAACTTCGTTTTTTTCAATGGTAACCCCCATTTTTTATAATTTATTTGAATTTTTTGGACCAAATCATCGCGGAAAATGGTACAGTTTATATATTTTGCTCAATTCTTTACAGAGTTATAAGCTGTCAAAATATGAGGGTGCTAATGTTAAATGAATGTGACAAACATTAATTCATATCATCCAAAATAATTATGATATTCAAATTCTGTTTTTTTTTTTTTTTTTTTTTTTTTTAATGTGATAGAATGAAGTGACCCAAACATACTCTATGCATATTTTTGATTTTTTTTTTTTTTTTGAAATATAAAAATTATTAATAATTTCATATTTGAAAAAATTATGAATTATGACCTATGTTAATTTTTGCATAAATAGAACGGGCATCATCAAAAACATGGGTTTCGAAATTTACATCTCGTTCTTAACATTATTTTTTGAGTTACAGTTATATTTCATTTTTTTCTGTTGTTAGGCGGGGGGGGGGGGGGGGGTCGCTTATAATATTTTGTATCCTCTGTGAGTAAATATCTATATATATTTTGACGAAAAACTATTTTAATTTACCTTAATGTTATTCTAATTGTTTATAAGCAACATTTCGATGATTGTGGTACAAATTGGATTATTTTTTATAAAATTATCGCAATGCAAGCGAGAGATTGTGAAAAAATTCCAAAAGAAATGAAGCCCCGCCTCTATATTGCAGAAAAAAAAGACTAGTTTTCGTATTCGTATATGACTCTCTATGTGACGCTGGTATGCATAAATGTCAATGGCGTTTTCTACATCGAATGCTGAAGACAAAATTTAAATGATTTAATTGGAAGTGTGTAAAATAATTTTGTTTTATAATGTAAAGTTTTAGAAAAATTGCTTAAAGGCGTGGCTTCCGTTGCAAAGAGGTTTATACTCGATTCTGAAATGTTAAGTCTTTGTTCTTAAATATTACAAAACTTTTCCTAGATTCTCACTGCTAAAATTCTATTTTATCCCTTTTTTCTTTTGTTTTTAACTTGAATATTCTAGGATTCGTGCACCTCAAGTTAAATATCATGATTTAGAAAACGCGGTAAGACGAGGATTATTATTTGAAAGAGCAATAAGCAGTGAACAATACTTTTGTTTTTTCCTTTTTTTAAATTAATATTATTAATTGTTATTAATTTTTGTCAGATTTTTTTAAAACAAATTTTCTGTTTTAATCTTGTTGTGACATTTCCGCATTCGTTTATTCTACCGTTTATGCTATTTGAATTTTATCGCATGACGTAACATAATAAAACATAAAATTTTTATTATTATTTTTTTTTTAATACTGAATAATATAGTGGCAATTCTTTTTTATTTTTCATTTTTAAAATCTTTTATTGAAACAAAGAGCAATATTATTTATTTTCGATTATTCTAATCACGGCGTAAAACTGACGTCACATTTATCACGGAAAAAGAATTTAAAACAAAGTAATATGTCTTATTACTTTTAAAGTTGTAGATTTTACACATTTAAAATATTAAGAATTCAAGTACAGTAGACGACTGCAGAATGGGGAATATATGTTCTAGGCAATAGGAAACCGTTTTTCCTATATCCATATTTGTTTTCATATTAATATACATAATAATTATATCATTTCTAGTGAAAGTATTTGTATTCATACTATTTTGTTTATATAAATATGAATATAAGGAATAGTCTTAAGAAATGTCGTAACACACAAATTGTGAAAGAAACGCCCACTGGAGGAGTTACAGATTTCCAAATGACGTGAAACTACGTCAGCGGTCGCGAAAATGTTAAATATCCTTTCTCAGATTTTAGTTTAAATCTTGTTATCTATATTTTTGTATATTATCTATTGTTGGCTTGTACGCCAAAAATTAAATGTAAAACTATATAATAACACTTTCCTGCGGGGCTTACTGTATAAAATAAAAATATACCCAACAAGAAGTAGATAATTCTTTTTCTTAAATATTAAACACTTTTTTTTTTTTTTTTTTTTTAACCACTATTAATATTATTATCATTATTACTATTAGTCTTTTACCTTGGTATCTAGATTTTTGTATTTCAACATTGTAGGGTTCATATGATTCAAGCTATTTAATTTTCTTCTTATGAAGTGATGTACTTAACTATTAAATGTTTAATAAATAGAAACCAATAAAAATCCTTTAATTTATAAACTAATACACAAAGTACTGCGGATTAGAATCGTTTTTTATTTTATAATTAACATTTCTGAACTTTTTTTCCGGTGTGAAATTTATTAAATAATGTATATTGGTGGTAGATCACAATTTATTTTTTCTAAATGTATAGACGGTCCCCTAACGCATTTTCACGTGTAACTCTGTTTAGAATTGATCTAAAGTATATAAATAGGTATGTTTTCCGAACTGCCTTGATCTCAGAAATCTGAATATGAGGTCAAAAATAGGGGGTCGTTATCCAAAGAAATGAAGTTTATGCTTGTTTTAATATGTAGATGAACCCTTAAGCAAAATCTAACTACACCATTAAAAAAACTAGACGTTATTACAGATCGATAGGTACCAGCCGCATGTTTCTACGATAATTTACGGCGAAATTAGGTGGTGGGGGCCTTTTTTTTTGCCGACTGTACTTTTTTACTGCTGTGGCACATGTATGCCAAAATATGCAACATTTGGAAGAAACAGTTATTATTGCTTGGTACTTAAAACCTATATTGAAGCATGTGATACTTAAAATATAGATTTGATGTTAGTTTTTGCTCTCTAAATTTTATAATAATAAAAATATTTATAATAATAATAATTCAATAAAATAATATTATACAAACATTGTTACTTAAAAAACATTATTGTTTTCAATTTCTTAAATTTTTGTAAAATTAGAAGTTAAAGTTATAATTTATAAAAAGATAGTTAAGGAATATTTTATTTTTATTTTTTTTATATTGCATCTTTTAAATCGCTATAATATCGGCAAAACAATTTAGAAATTAGCTTTTTCTTTTCTTTTATGTAGTAAAAAAAAAAAAAAAAAGTGTAAAATGTTTTCAGTTGTAGTTGTAAAATCTTTAAAGCTAAACATAAAAAAATGTATATTGATCCTTTAATCGCCGTCGTTTATTGACAAAGACTGAAGAATAAGATAAAACGAGAAGGAAAAATTGTTTATACGCCTTACAATTGCTATTTACAAAAATGTGAAGTGTTTTTTGTGTAAATCAAGCTCTTGAACATTATTGCAATACTGTGACTAATGTCATTTATCTTGTTCATCCCTTTTTATGGAAGTTTTTTAAAGGAAAGACGCACCTGGTGGCCTAAAATAAGAATCTATGTTTCTTTATTATCTTTTAAGTGGGGATATTAGTGATAAAAAGATAAATTTAAAAGATAAATTTAAAAATATAAAAAATGAAGCTAATCATTACTTAAAAAAGTTTGTGAAATTAGTTTTATTTGTGGATATTCATTTTTTATTAAAAACATTATATTTACGATAGTATTATTGTTTTAGGTTTTTAGGTTTTACTATGGTATAAATTATTGTATAATACAAACAATAATTTTCCTGAATATAATTAAATTAAAATACATACCTTTTAATCGACATTCCTTATTTATGTATTTAAAACTAATCCGCAAGGTGGTTTCATGGTATTGATTTAATTTATCTAATATTGTTAGATAGTGATGAACATCCTAATTATAAGTAAATACAAATTGCGTACTTGCTTTTAATAAATTAAAGTAGCTAAAAGACAAAACCATGCTTTAAATGTTTAAAAATACAAAACCTGTTTTTCATCGAAATCAAATAGTTATTTTCTTATTTGTTTATAGTAAAACGCATACTGCATAAACTTATTTTAATTTGATTTTATATGTTTTGTTTTATAGATCTGCATCCATTTTTTGCACTCTAAAAGTAAGATATCTTCTGCTTTTAACGAATGGTAATAAGCGAGAAATTCTAATTGTTAAATATGCACTGCATAAAATTAATTAAAATTGATATCATTTATTAATAATTCATTTAAAAAGAGAGAGAGAGAGAGAAAGAGAGAGAGAGAAGAAAGAAAGAAAGAAAAAATATATTTTATCATAGAACATTTTACTGTTATCTATGCAGGATCAATCTTTACGCCATTAAATTTTTGGTATATATATATATATATATATATATATATATATATATATATATATATATATATATATATATATTATCAAAAACAAAAACTGACCAACAAATTTTAAATTTCAGTTTTACGACCAAGGCTCCCATTACTCATTCTTAAGACCGTTACCACTTGAATATGGTTTGTCGTTCGAACTAAATAATACATGCATGAAAATTTTCACACCATTCGGATTATAGAGAGTGAATAAAAATTCACTTCTGAGATTGCATCCAGACACATATATAAACAACACTTCAAACTTTAATAAGCAATATTAAAAAACAATAAACAGCATATCGAGTTAAATTAAAGCATGTGAAAAAGCAAAATAAGCCTAATTTGCATTTTTTTTTAAATAGTTTTGTGAAAATCAAAAAGAACAATATTGAATTGTTATTTGCAAACTTACTGCTTTTTGAAGCAAAATATTTTTTCATTTATTTTTATTCTCTTTGTTTCTCCCTCTCTCTCGCTTTTAAGTTGAAATGATAGTTGTGACTAGGGTTTTCCCAAAAAGAAAAAAAAAAAAAAATCTTTTTTTTTTTTTTTTTTTTTTTTTTTTTTTTTTTTTTTTTTTTAACCACCAAATAATTTTAGTATTGTTTAATCGCTGATACCTATTTAAAAAAATTACCATATAAAATTTCTTCTGGTTTTTGTATAGAATTTAAATACTGGTCAGTTTTACATTGTGCTTATTAATTTGCGTCTTATTTTCACAATGATAATTTTAACTATTTAGTAGAAATGGTCTACTGTAACTAAAAATCACAGATATTTTACATAGCATTCGTTTTCAAAGTGTATATATGTAAACAAATATATATTTGTTTTGTACTACACCATCATTTTTTTTTACTTTGCATTTATAGTTGAAAAAAATGTCAATTATTATATTTTCATGTCCATTAAAAAGTAAGTGACATATTGTCTATAAATGTAAACATACTTAATCACTGTTTAAAGACAGCTTCCTGAAACATTGAAAACCTATTTAGAATGTTTTCGTGTATTTCTCTCGTTTGTTATGAAAAATGCCAACTTTCTGCACGCTAATACTTTCAGAAAAGAGTAAAGAAGAAAAAAAAAACATTTAATAGCAATGAAAATGTATTTAGGTTACACTGACGAAGAGAGATTAATCACTGACAATGTGTTATCTCATAAGTAAACTAGTATGCTGTGGCATCACAAAACATTCCTTTAAATTTTCTGATACAAATTCATGCAATATAAACTATTTAAGAAATCAATATTTAATTAGTTAATTAAAAATTTTATTTATTAAAATTCTTTTGATAATGAAGGCAGGCGATTTTCACCTCTAAGACATGGTAAATCTCGAAAGAATGTCAATTTTAAATCATACATTTAGGAAAATGCTTTTTTTTTTTTTTTTTTTTTTTTTTTTTCAGTTCTTCTTCTTTCTTCTTTGTTAAAAAAAAAAAAAAAAAACGATATGTATATATATATATATATATATATATATATATATATATATATATTAATTATCTCTAATCTTTGGTTCAACTATTTATTTTAAAGGCAATGGCGAATTTTACACCTTAAAGGGGAAAACGATGATCCCAGCAGTACGAACTCCCCCCCCCCCTCAACATGGAAACTATTAGAATCTATATAATATTTCTCTAACATGCACCAGTTACGATTTTTTTTTTTTTTTGTAGAAACGATACGATAGTGACTTAATTAAATATACGAGGATAAAAAATAATACACAAGCAGTATTTAAACTCGCTGACTGACTTAGTTTAGTAACCTAATTAAAAAGAAAAAAAAATACGACAGTTGTCTGATGAGATCATTTTAAACCTAGCAATACTTTAAAGATGTAAACAAAATATGAATATTTTTCATAAATTGACTAAAAAACGCAATAATAAAAAGTATAATAAAAATAGATATTGCTATTA
Organism: Salticus scenicus; assembly: GCA_963930645.1. NCBI lineage: Eukaryota > Metazoa > Arthropoda > Arachnida > Araneae > Salticidae > Salticus > Salticus scenicus. Next base: position 217,053,350 of record OZ005653.1, on the reverse strand, counting down.
TTTCTTTAACAAAAAATTATGTCAAAAGGAATAAATAAATTAAATTAATTAAAAGGCATCGCCAACATGGCGGCAAAAAAAAAAAAAAAAAAAAAAAAAAAAAAAAAGTCGCCATAGGGGTCTTATACTAAAGCTATTCTGGGAAATATAAAAACTGAGTTGTCATACATGAATTTTATTTTGAAACTTTTCATTAAATGATTTGGTTTAACTATCATTAGCGTTTCATCCCACAAAAACTAATGATAAATTGGCATCTGATGAATTAAAATTTAAAATGGATGGAAAAATTGGTATAAGATATATAAGTTTCAAATTTTAAAGGTAAAGAAAGAAAGGGAGAAATTGCGAAAAAATCGCACGGTTTGCTAGTTATAAATACTTCTTTTTAACTTAACAATGATTTGTTAAAAATGAATCTCACTGTCTACATTTATATAAAATTTTGTCTTAAAATCCAACAATAGGAATTATGAAAAAAATAAAAACAGGACGGCAATGCCTGTTCATTGATTTTTCCTAAAAGCTAACAAAAATCAGTTATGGCTTGATCCAACGAAATATAAATTTGTATTGAATTACGTCCATTGGATTGTAAGATAGATTACAAAAAGTTTTCGATGCGCATAGACAGACAGAGAGAATTTTTTGGGGATTCTGATATCGTATTCAGGAGAGTTCAATACGTATAAAAACTCTGGCCATTCAATTATTACTATGAATTCAATTATTTTTGTTTACATTTACAGAAGAAACAAAAATATCAGAAAAAAAAAATTTCTTCATAAAATACAACAAATTAAAAATGGAAGATTCCCATAAAATTAATTAAAAAAAAAAAAAAAAAAAAAAAAAATATAGTTAAATAAAGACAATAAAGATTTCGTTCTCAGAAAATTTCTTGTCAGCTCACGTTTAAACACAAACTCCTAGTATATTTATATATATTGATAAATTGTTTAAACATAAATGTATATTCGTAAAAAAAAATAAAATTCTTTATTACCCAGAATAACTTTTCTGGATACAGTTAACACTATTTTTTCAATGCACTTGAACAGTTTTACAAATTTAGCAAAATGTTACAAAAATTTTGATTTGAATTTGTTATCAATCATTCATTCAAATACATTTTTTTTCAGCCTAATATTTATATGTTTATATATTTATTATTATTATTATTATTATATATTTGTTTCAAAAAATATCCTTTAATACTTTTCAATACGTCTTTTTACTTTCTTCTATCTTCAATAGAAGAAAGTATTGGATTCGTAAAATTTTTCGATTTCGGGTTTTTGATGGATTTACACGTTTTGAGAGATGTAGAACACGATTTTATCATTTTTAGAAAATGTCTGTCTGTCTGTCTGTCTGTCTGTCTGTCTGTGTGTGTGTGTGTGACAAAATTTTGTGGCAACTGTATCTCTGGAACTACTGCACAGAATTTCATACAAATTGGTATGTAGTTGCACCTTGACATAAATTAGTGCCTATCAACTTTTGGTAAAAATCGTCTTACAGGTTGCGTTGCCATCCCGCTTTTTCTAACTTTTTAACAGGGTGACATACGGCAAAAATTTTCAAGATGGGTATCTTTCGAAAGGTCTCGTCAGTACCTTTAAAACGAATGGTTGAACTATAAATCTGTGATAATTTAAAACAAAGTTATCGATTTTTTTACTTTTTACGAAAAAAAACTTAGAAAAAAAATCTTTTTTTTTTTTTTTTTTTCTCCCCTTAATTTTATCAAACTCCCACGGTTTCCGTGTTCTGACAAACTTAAACTAATTTTTGCATTTTCCCTCTAATTTTGTCAAAGTCCCACGGTTTCCGTGTTTTGACAAACTTTGACAAAATTTTGGGTAAAATGTGAAAATTATTCTAAGTTTGTCAAAACACGGAAACCGTGGGACTTTGACAAAATTGGAGGGAAAATGCAAAAATTTGTTTAAGTTTGTCAGAACACGGAAACCGTGGGAGTTTGATAGAATTAAGGGGAGAGGAAAAAAAAAAAAGTGGGACTTTGACAAAATTTTGGGTAAAATGTGAAAATTTGTTAAAGTCCCATTTTATTTTTTTCCTCTCCCCTTAATTCTATCAAACTCCCACGGTTTCCGTGTTCTGACAAACTTAAACTAATTTTTGCATTTTCCCTCTAATTTTGTCAAAGTCCCACGGTTTCCGTGTTTTGACAAACTTTGACAAAATTTTGGGTAAAATGTGAAAATTATTCTAAGTTTGTCAAAACACGGAAACCGTGGGACTTTGACAAAATTGGAGGGAAAATGCAAAAATTTGTTTAAGTTTGTCAGAACACGGAAACCGTGGGAGTTTGATAGAATTAAGGAGAGAGGAAAAAAAAAAAAAAGTGGGACTTTGACAAAATTTTGGGTAAAATGTGAAAATTTGTTAAAGTCCCACTTTTATTTTTTTCCTCTCCCCTTAATTCTATCAAACTCCCACGGTTTCCGTGTTCTGACAAACTTAAACTAATTTTTGCTTTTTTCCCCTAATTTTGTCAGTCCTACGGTTTTCGTGTTCTGACAAACTTAGAATAATTTTCACATTTTACCCAAAATTTTGTCAAAGTTCCACTTTTTTTTTTTTTTTTTAATTATTGTTACTGAGTGAATTTGTATAGGAAAAGATAGAAGAAAGTCATGTGGTGGCCACAACATACTAGTTTTAATTGAATTTTCATTTATGTTGATTTTTATTTAAGTTCAGAAAATTACCATTTGTAAAGTTAGTTGGCCTTATAGTGATTGATAAAATAGACGACAGCAGTGTTTCCCCTTGGAGGGGGAGTGTGTAGTGAATTAGACATATACTAAAACGAAATTTTTGTCGTAATAAATGGTTTAAGAAACATTTTTAGATAATAATATTCTCACAGATATTAATCTTAAATTAAAATATAAAAAAGTAAACTTTTTTTATTAACGTTAAAAAAAAAAAAAAAAAAAAAAAAAAAAAAAATTACTTTTAAGAATTACTTTTTTTAAATGTTTACTTGTAAAAATTTTTTATTAATCTATAAAAAAAGTTCTTAGTCTTCATTGTATTTTTTTGTAAAATATTACACTGCAAGGCCCCTGAGTGTTTAATGTGATATTAATTTTGAGAGCTAGTCATTTAACGAGTGCTCCTTATAAGCATTTAAAAGTTTAAATAGTTTTAAAAATATTGCCTATTTTCCAGCGAAGCATCTGAGCATAAAATTATTAGGTCTTATATATATATATATATATATATTATTCTGACATAATAGTATAAAGGCATTTTTTATTAAATAATAATAATAATAATAATAATAAAATATTTTTACAGTCATATTCATTCATAAAAATGCTTCAGTATTAACAAATGACTTGCCAAATGACTAATATATTTTACTAACAAACAGTGTTTAGAATAATAAAACGACATAACAACCAAGCATGATGCACATTTTTGCGAGAAATTTCGTAAAAGATAACTGAATTTATGGCCACCTTCAGTCCTGCTTCTTGGTTCTGTTTTCAGCTTGTCGTGTAATGCTTGTAGCAAGTCTTGTCGGTTGTAGCAAGTCACTTATTATTAAAACAAATAAATTATATTCCCATTGTAATTGATCTATTATATTTCCAGAACCCTGGTTTGTTCTCTAAACTTTCAAGCACATCGAGCCTCACCTATAAACTTTTTAACATTAGAGGCTATTTTAAACTGCACTTAACTTATTTTTGCGCACTTTTTTTCGCTAATTAAATGTTTATTAGCATGATAAATGCGTCTGGTCTGTGATACATATCACTTGTAGTTAAGTGACTGAATAAAGACAGTAAAGTGATTGGGCAACATTTCTCTCAATTATTGCTTTAAACATTTCAATTTCTTATAAGCACAAATAACATCCTTATTTTTTCAATTGTATACTCAATTGGAACTTAGTAATCGCACGGAAACATTAGTCACATTCTTGCAGCTGTCGTAACCTTACTAGAACAAATACGCGTAATACAGTTCTCCCCTGCATTAAAAATACAGTGTTAAATTTGTACTGATGTCGAAACTCTTCCCTTTAGTCCATTGGGATTTATAAGAAAATCAACATATGTTTCTGAAAAAAGAAAATGTATTTCAAGAGCCATCATGGTGTAAAAATATATTAAAGAATAAACTATGTAAATGTTAAGTAATATTTCAAGTATCTGTATTAAAGAATACATGATGTAAGGATTAAGAACTTTTCGAAATATTTTTTATGTTTATATATTTATGAAACCGCATCATTTTTCTTTATTGATCCTATTGCATTTATCTACAAGGCAATACACATACTGGCCAATTAATTAGAAACTCGTGAAAATTTCTACAAATGCTTCCTATCGTCTACAGTATGCAAAGCCTGTTATCATGGTGGGGGAATGTTTTGTTAGTAAAGAAGAGGTTTCCTGGTTTTACTTGAGGATAAACAAAAAGCCGTGCAATACCTGGATATATTGGAAGGTCAAGTGCATCTTACAATGCTACACTTTTACTCCAAAACAGAGATTACGTCATGGACGATAATGAAACAGTACAGTCGGTAGCAAAAGTATCCGAACACTTTCAAAAATTCCTATATAAAAAAGTGCACTTCATACGGTTTTGTTAAATAAATCCTGGTCGAATCCTGTTCATAGGCAGTGTAAGAACACGATTCCATAAGGATTTATTAACAAAACCGTATGAAGTGTACTTTTTTTACATAGGAATTTTTGCTAGTGTTCGGACACTTTTGTTACCGACTGTACATCGTGCCAGAATCGATATAGATCTATTTAATGACTTCCGATAAGTTATATGGCCGCTGCAAAGCCCGAATCTAAATCCAATAAAATATGTTTGGGACATGTTGAGAAGTTACATACGACAGCAATCCTCTCTTCCTTCCAATTTACAGGGTCTTAAGGTGTGTGTGTAGATAATGCGTGTCAGTCTCTTGACGCAAATACATTCCAGAAGCATGCATAATCGATGCACAAATACAAGTTGTTTTCTTTCAAAATGAGGTCTAATTTGCAAAAGGATCTCCAATAAAATATTAATTTAATGTTTATATTTCTAGTCAGTGTATGTATTTTTGAAATAGCTACAACAATAACACCGTAAGTATTATTTTTTCTAACAATTTTGATGTTTCAGCAAGCTTATTTTGTACATGTATGCGTACTAATACTTTTAAACAATTAAACATGAAAATAGTAATAATAGGCATATACCTTTTATCATTTGCACGTCGAAACATCTCTTTCTAAAATTATCTGATTAAAAAACATATTTGTGTAATGCACTTTTCTTGAATATATGAAAAATAATTTTCAAAGAAATAATGAAGTACGATGTGTCATGAGATTAATGGTGTTAAAGATCATAACACATGACATGCATTGACATTCAACACTTCACAAACCATATTTGTTGTTGGAAAACTGTCAAGTCTGTATTGATTAAATAAGATCAAACATCTTCTGAGAATTTTCCTATAACTTTGAATGGAATATTAAACTCTAATCTCCAGAATAAATTGGATTTTCCGTTATTAATAACAATATACTTAAAAATAGAAACTATACATTTTCTTCTGAATCTCTAAGAAAAAATTAATCAAAATTTATTAAATGTTTTAAAATTTATGTAATGCATAGAGACAGTTTTATATACACTGTAATACCAGTTACGTAACACAGACAAATACATACATACATATATATATATATATAATCATTATGACAGTCAGTTAATGTATCGAACATATATATCATTCACTGAGTGACGCTACTGAATTCATAAATAGAAATTTACAATAAAATGTTATACAAAAATAATAAAATAATAAATAAATAAAGTCTCTATTTTTCAAAACTATAATTTAACTTTCTGGTGTAATTAAATAAATCTTATCAATTAAAACTTTGTAAAACTATATGTAATTGTTTTTAGTTAAAAAACTTAAACATGCGTCTATTTTAAAAGTCTACGGGACTTAACAAATTCAAAAAAAAAAAAAAAAAAAAAAGAAAAAAAAGTTTTGAGGTTTACATAATAAGCATAAAACCTGTTAGGTTAAATGTAATGTTTTAAATATTTTTATAACACATTTTTAGATCTGAAATTGTAAAATCTGCGTATGTTGGAATATTGTTATTGTTATTATTATTGTAATAGCTAAGCACAATAATCAAACAATATTTTTTTAAGAAATACACTTTTTTTTTCTTTTTAATAACAAACCGGGTAGTAACTTCAAATAAGCATTTTTTGGTACTAAATATTTTTTAGTTTAATGCAATTAAATTTTCTTGTAGCAGACTTAGATAATGTACTCATTCTTGTGTACATTCAAATATTATTAAACTTTTATTTCAGATATTCTTTTTTCGCTAAATTTTCTAATTTACACTACAATGAATGAAATTTTAAGAATTGAAAAATTATAACAATAATAACTAGTATGTGGTGGCCACCACAAGACTTTCTTCTATATTTTCCTATACATATTCAATCAGTAACAATATATATATATATAATTCCAAGTTCTTTTTTTTTTTTTTTTTGTTAAAATTAAAAAAAAAAAATCGATAACTTTGTTTTAATTATCACAGATTTATAGTTCAACCATTCGTTTTAAAGGTATTGACGAGATCTTTCGAAAGATACCCATCTTCAAAATTTACTCCCCCTGGGGGGTACTTCCTGGGGGGAAGCCATGCCCCCACATGCACAGAAATTTTTTCCTAGTTAACTATTGCTATTATCAATAACTCATATTAATTTTATAATCACAAGTTAAGAATAACTCTCATTATGTACATTTATACGAAATTTTGTCCTATACTGCCATGTTAAAAATTTAGAAAACATGAGATCACAGCGAGACCTGTTGAACGATTGATCCTCAAATGTAATCAGCGCTAGTTTATGTCAGTGACCAACTAAATACTAAGTTTGGTTAAATTTCGTTTAAAAAAAAAAGATTTTTTTTCTAAATTGTTTTTCGTTAAAAGTAAAAAAAAAATCGATAACTTTATTTTAAATTATCACAGATATATGGTTAAACCATTCGTTTTAAAGGTGTTGAGGAGACCTTTCGAAAGATACCGATCTTGAAACTTTGCCCCCCCCCGGGGGGGTAAAACTATTAATTCGTGTTCTGGACATCCAAAAACATGTAAATCCATCAAAAAATCCAAGGTCGAAAATTTTCACGAATCCAATACTTTCTCTATATTACATATAGAAGAAAGTAAAAATTAAAAATACGTGATGATTGAAAAAAAAAATTTCTAGAGCACATTTTGAATATTAATTATATATATATATACGTATGAAACTAGAACCCTTCTAAAATGCCTAAAATATTAAACATTGAATTTTACAGATAAATTATGCTACTTTATTAATATATTAATAATAATGCTTATTATTATAGTTATAACAGGAGTCGTATATTCCAACGGTTTTAGGGCACATTCAGGAATGAGAAATTTACGCCTTTTTTCTTGCCACTATTTTCACATAGAAACATTTTTATGGCATTGCCTTTTGGTAAAATAGGACAGAGATCATTTTATGAAAATAGGGGTGGAAAAAAGGCAGATAATTCTCTTCTCTTAAAATGCCCTTGTAAAGAGCAGGATGTACATGTAAAACACAGTAAAGAAAAAAAAAATGAATATATATATATATTTATTAAAGTTTCAATATTTTTATATCGATATATAATTATTATTAGTTTTTAAACAGATGTTTTTAAAATTCTTTTCACTGATAACATATTTTAGTAAAGTGTCACCAGTATGTTTTATATTATTTGAATATGTAAAATACCACAAACCAAACTTAATTCATATATGGCTGCATATATATGGAAATGCAAGAAAATGTATGCCTGGAAGCTGACACATATCCAAATAAGATGACACACGAGATAAAAAATGAATTTTTAAAGTTAGTTTATCTTTATTTGAATAATGAATTCACATTTATGATTCTTCTTCGTTTTCTGAAAGTATGATTCTGGCTGTCTGAAAATAAAAATTTAAAATTATTGAAAACTAAGATAAGATTATTTATTTTTGTTTTTTTATTTTAATATTCAATTTCGAATTTCTTAAGAATTTCATTGAATATTAAAACCATTTCCTTCAAATTTTAATTTTATAAGATGTATTGAAATAAATATTTCAAAATAAATTTTGCTGATTAAAGTGTTAATTGAAGTATTAAAAATAAATAAATAAATAAATAAAATAATATATTTAGCATGTTTTACTCGTGTACATCAAACAGTTTGCAGATTAATAAAAGAGAATATAAGAATATTAGGATAAAATATCATTTATTTCTTTGAGTTAAATTACATTACTCTGTTTTTATTAACTTGGATTATTGTTTGTTACTTTGTTAGTTTGTTTGTATGTTTGTTTGTTTATCCAGTACAAATCTTGCAATCGATTTTTAACGAACTTCCCGACTAGCTACACATTTGAAAATCTCAGAACTGCTCAGAACGCGATGACAATACATCTTTTAATACTTTTAGTCAACTGTTTCAGGGCACTACTGCCTTCGGCAGCGTTTATACAATTTGACAGAAAATTTATTTAACTAACTTCTCGACTAGCTAGACATTTGAAATTTTCAGAATAGTTCAGAACACGGTAAAATATTCATTTTTTAAATACTTTTAAACAACTGTTTCGGGTTCCTGCTGTCTTCGGCAGCGTTACCAGTACAAAGCTTGCAGTCGATTTTTAACTAACTTCCTGGCTAGCTGGTCATTTGAAACTTTTATAATAGTTCAAATCACGATAGCAATGAATTTCTTCAATACTTTTAGCCAATTGTTCCGGGATCCCGCTGCCTTCGGTAGCGTTTATATGATTTAACAGAAAATTTAAAAACATGGTATATAAAAAGTTCTTTTTATCTTGCAATTTTTTTTAATGATAAATAACTCATAGTGTAACCTCTGAACGCTCAGTGTCTTTGTCATGAGAATGCAAATACTCAGCAAAGTTCTCTGCTGCAAAAGTAGCTCCTGAACTCTTAAACAAAATTTTACTTTTCTAACATAGGTAGAAGAAATGTTATTTATTTCTATTTTTATAACATTATTTGTAAATTCTAATAAATTGAGAATGATTTGGAGAATATAGAAGATATTTGAAAATCCTATATTAATTCGAAATTAAAGCACGTCAGCGGAAGCACCGAAGACGCTGCCGTAATGCTACCGAAACTGCTGTCTGCTTTTACTATTGTTAGTATTTGGCATTCTAGACGTTGTTGTTTGTCTTGTTTTTGTAATCCCTTCATTAAGATTTAAGAAGCAGAATTAGTTAGCTGAGCTACAAAATGAAATGCAACGTAATGAAGTCATCAAACCATTCACGAATCATTGGACCTCTCCCATAACTTTAGTGCTAAAGAAAGATGGATCAACGAGATTCTGAGTAGAATATCGTCACTTGAATGAAATCACGAAGAAAGGTATTTACCCTCTTCCTACAAGTGGCAACATATTGTTCACAGAATTGTCTTTGTTACAATTGTCACATAATTGTCACACATTTAACACAATTGTCACACTTTCTGTCAATTAGCGGTTCTCAACGTTGGTTCTGAAGAGCGTCTATTATAAGTAGAGTTAAATCCTGACGACCGTGAAAAGACTACATTCACTACGGGACAAGGATTGTGACAATTGTAGGTTATGCCATTTAGTTTATGTAATGCTCCTACAGCTTTCGAACACCTAATAGAGGCAGTCTTAAAAGGGCATTTCTAAAAATCCTGTCTGGTGTACCTTGCTGATATTATCTTTGTGGGACGCATTTTTGAAAGAAAAAAACATTTACGAAACATTCTTAGGGTGATGGAATAACTCAGAATGTCTAACCGAAATTGAATCCTAGCAAGTGAAACTTGTTCCGTCGTGAAGTAAGTTATTTCGGCCATATAATCTGAATTTGTGAGAACGGATCCTGAGAAAATCTCTGCTATCAAGAACTCGTGTTGACCTGAAAATATCTAACAATTACGAAATTCCCTTGGCTTATGTATATATTACAGGAAATTCGTGAAGGGCTTTTCAAGTATTGGCAGATCTTTCTACAAGCTATATAAAAATAAACGAAAGTTCCTTTGGACAGAAAAATATGAAAAAGTATTCAAGAAACCTAAAGAGATTTTAAAATCTTCACATATTTTAACATATCCACAGACCGACAAAAAATTCATTACAGACATTGATGCAAGTCACTGGTGTTTTAGTGTTGTTCGGTCAGAGGAAGTTGATCGCAAAGAATCTGCTTTTTCCTGCCGGAGTAAATATCTGAAGGATAATTTTATACAACCAGGAAAGAAATTCTCGATATTGTAAAGGTTATAGAACATTTCCATCATTATCTCTGCTGCTGAAAAATTCTTTCTTCAGACTGATTGCACAACTTTAGCCTAACTGTTAAATTTCAAGGTTCCGGAAGGTCAAATTTCCAGGAGGATACAACGGCTCTAGGAATATGACTTCGAAATGCGGTCCGTAAATTAGATGTACATTGAAATTCAGATGTCCTTTCCCAGAAGCCCTGATCGTAAATGTACAAGTACTTCTGTAGAGCTAAACGGAAATACCATCTGATAATTAAAGTTTCTTGCCATGCTATGCTTTCAAAGCCATCAAACCAGGATACCTGTTGCAGTAAAGAAGTTAGACAAGCCTAGACAGAAGATTCTGACATACAGACAATACTACAATCCAAGGAGACCAGCAAACAGTGGAAAATATCTTGCCAGCAACAGACCTAGCAGGCAAGAAATTTCCTCATCGAGCGCTATCTCGAATTGTCTCTGGGCACTCTGACACATCTCTTCATATTAGAAACGGTGACTCAAATAAAACTTGAGTCTAACGTTGGAAGGAATTTCAAGTGTCAGATCTTGCTAATAAAATCGAAGACTCTAAACGTTCTATTACATCTGCATAGTACCACTACCTGAAGTTATTTTGGAGTGATGAAGACTTTCCAGAAAGTTCGTGAAAGGTTTTACTTGTGAAAAGCAAGGGAGGTTGTTGAGAGATGGCGCAAATATTGTGACAATTTTGTGGCGGTTAATGGTTCGAAATAACGAAGGCAATGAAGATTGCATCGATACAATGCGGAAAAACCATTTGCACATCTTGATTCCTTTGCCATGGACCTCTAGAGGTAATAAGTACATTCTCGTTGTGATAGACTATTTTCCAAAGTGTCCTGTGGCTTATTTCCGATCAATTGGCATGCACATTTGAGGCGGTATTAGTTCAGCAATGGGAGCGAATGTTCGTAACTCCCTTACAGCTCCTTACCGATCAAGGTATGAGCTTCATCGATTCTGAATTCCAATTACTGTGTCAGTTAGTCAGGATAGACAAAACCCAGGAACCAGAAAAATTCAGACTTGAAGTTTCCTTCGTTTCTAGCGTATCGAAGCTCTGTCCACGAAACAACTTTCTATAAAACAGACTAGATGTTTTTTGACCGTGAATATCATATTTTATGTGATTTTCTGTTTCCACAAATGCATCTTCTTCACCAGAGAAGTACATCCGAGGCATCCATGAAGACGTACACAAATTTGCTCGGTTTTGGATTCACATGACGACTGAGAAAATGGAGATGAGACATGACCTTAAGTCTACACCTGGCGAATTCAAGGAAGGAGACAAAGTTTGGTTGTGAAACTCTGTTTGACGTAAAGATATCCCTCACAAGCAACAGCCTAACTGGGATAATTTCTATACAGTCCTAAAAAGTCTGAATGAAGTCTTCGTTAGTATTACTAAGACACCTTTCTCGAAACGGAAGGTAGTATATTATGATAGAATAGCCTTATACCACAGTAAATAGAAATGTTAAATTAGTATATTTGTATTGTAAATGTTTGTATATAATACCCTTATTTGTGAATTTTGTAAATAGTTTGCGTACTTAATTTTGTAATCTGTATTATTATTTTATTGTTGCATGCAGTTTATTTAGTGTAATCTAATTGAAAATTTTCTATTGTTTTTACCTTCTGACCAAGGGATTTACTGCCTGGACTTGCAGTCCTTGGGAGGAGGCATGTTATGAATTTGTAAATAATTGTAGTTATGTTTATGTTATTTCATTCTAAGAGGCTTAGTCAGGTTATGATATGTTAATTTTCTACATTTTCAGCATGATTTGGCGTTAAAGTGCTCATTTTCCTTTAAAAACGCATTAAAAAGTTTCCCCAGGTCAGGTAATGTCCTTGACGATGAATTTGGGTATTTAACCGTCCTTATTATCCTTAATATCGATATTACGGATAGAAAAGAGATATTATTAAACAAAATCCTTGATATCGATACACCGATATAAAGTATAAAGTCACCATGGAGTGATAATATTGCAATTGTCATTACCTGCTCTGGTGAAGCATTTTCATGGGTTTTTAATGGAAATGAGTTATTTTAATGCCGTAGCTATCTAAAAATGCAGAAAATTAACCCTTTTTAAAATGACTATAAGTCTCTTCTTCGAATGAAATTATATAAAAATAACTACTATTATTTACAAATTTGTAACAATACGAACAATTTTGTGGTTATAAATGAATATGTAAATTTGAAATTAAATTACCTTATGGATCGTGATGTAACACTTATACTTTTTTGCAACATTATTAATCTCCTACATTTTTATTCGAAATTATTAAGATTAGGAAGGGTATTAGTTTTATGATTTTCCAAAAGCTCCAAAATACCTTAAACAACATGTCGATTTTACAAGGTTTTAATAAAAATTTTATTGAGAATTAAAATGAACCTGAAAAATATAAATTCACTGCTTTTTCACTTATACTAAATTATTTTAAATAACTATTATAATGTTTCGTGTAAAATTGCTCAAAATTCGTGCTAAATAGAATTATATTCAGAAAACTATGTTTAACATGATTCATAACTTTTATCATTTCCTTATGCTAGTAATGCATATAATTAGGCACCGAACATAAAAGTTTGTACGTAGATTTAAGGCAAAAAAAAAAATCATAATAGCAATTATTTTTAAGGATAGGAAAATATTTCAATGCAAATTTCTTTACATTATAGAAACCTTTAAATGTAACGTAGTAAAACATACAACATGTTAAAACACTCGAATTTCTCTAATTATGATTTTAAAATTTTTATTGTTTTGTTATGTATTTTTTTTTTTTTTTTTTAAGTTTAAAAATATGCATGATGTCTAGGTTTATTTTTTAATTATTTTAAAATATTTTGAGTTTTATTTTTTTAACGACGTGCTAGAAGAAACTACTCTTATTTTTTCTATCAAAAATGGTTAAGTAACGAATAACGTTTTTGATGTATGTGTGTGAGTATATATGTTTGCTGATAATTATAAATGATAACATAGGATACATATCATTGTACACAGAACATGAGTTTTAGAATTTAAGATTTCTCATAAAAACTAAAGAATTTTTAGTGCTGCTAGACTACAGCAATTACTGTTAAAGTTTAATTTTTTTTAAAAAATAATTATATGATAAAAATTGAGGATAATGAAATATTATTTTTAATTTTTATAAGGAAAAAATAATCTATATATTTTTTTAAATATTATGAAACGAAAATATTGTATTTGAATGTGGTTTTCTTTGTAAATTTTTATATTTTTTCCTAAAAGTACAGTTTTGCTTATTAAATGCATTTATATTAATAAAGTGGTTATGAGTTATTATATGAGAAATTTTACATCCCCACACGGTGGGGATGCTTTTCTAACTCAAAATATATTAGAAAGTAAAGGGGAATTACAATGTTGTAGATCTTTTTCGATTTAGTACTTTAAAATAATTTGTAGACATGAATGAAAAAAAAAAAAAAAAAAAAAAAAACAGAATGTTTAAAACGGGCATTTTTCTGTTCGCGATATTTCTACATTATGACGTGAGGAAAACAACTAGGATCACACTTGATGTTTTTATATTCAAAAGTGAATCTTCCATGAATTCCAGGGAACGTATTATCTCTTATTTAAATTAACGTAGCACACGTGTTACCCGCTACGTTAAAACGTGTTAACAAACGTCTTTGTGTTCATTGTAGCTGACAGACAGACATTTTAAAATCGAAAATTAAGATATTTAGTGGTAACAGCCGTCTTTTTCTTTCTTAGGTCGTTTCAATACATCCCTGTGTAGAAAATCGCGATCAAATAAATGCTTGTTTTAAGCGTTCTCTTTTTATCATCCAGAAGGTGTCTTTTTGTAGTATATCGTTGATACTCTACAACTTTGTAATTAAACTTTTTAACATATAAGGTACAGGTTTTGAAATTGGAATGTCAAGTCTGTTGTTTATCATCAAGGGTGCTTGCTTTAAACGGTCGCATCTAGTAGCACATAGCCACTTTACTTTTCCTATACTTCCTCTCTGTGAATATAGTTGAGCCGTTCAACACTTAAAATGGTAGTTAAAATGATACTTAGTGGACACCCTAATACATTTATATTCTTGCGTCCTATACAGCATACAGGTATACAGAGGCGTAAAATATATATGGCATGGTCTTATATTTGTCACGTCTCAGTGTTTCTTGAACTGAGATATCGCAGCTGATTATCGCCGAGATGCCTTTCCTGGGATATTTTGGGTACGTAAATTCTGATTTTACGTATGTGCAGAGATCTGTGTTATGTATCATAAATGTTGCAATGCGATATCTTCGGTCTGAGACAATTTTGCGCCTCGGGACCACTTTTGAGATTTTCCGCAAATAAATTGGATATGTCTAGTATATTGCAAAGTCACCGTGTGTAATTTTCTTGCTTTCTTTTACAGATTAATCCTTATGTATGGGATGTATTTTTCAATTTGTTCAAGTACAAAGAAAATTAATTTTTGATGACATTTATAACTCTTGTTTTTAATCCATTATACTGTAAATTTAATAATTAATAGTACAGTATTAAAAAGGGAAAAAAAATGCTTATTTTTATTTTTCTAAAATTATTTCAAAGAACCGTTATGTATACATTCAGATATTAGTAAATTAAAAAAAAAGGAAAATTGTATTTTTATTTAGTTAATAATTTTAAATCTAAATTAATATATATATACATACATACATACATACATACATATATATATATATATATATATATATATATATATATATATATATATATATATATATATATATATATATATAATTACATCTCATATAGAGACATGAGCAAAAGAATTCAAGAGCATATTCGCAACGTCAAAGAAGGAAAGAGTCAATTTCATTTAGTCAATTTTATTTATGAAACCTCGGCTTCACCTCTTTTTGAGCAAGCAGAAATCATCTCCTCTCCATCAACTAGTTCAAAATTAACAGTTTCGGAAGCTGTGAATATAATTAAATATAATTCAATTAATTTTAAAGATGCTGCGTTTCTTCCTAAAATATGGTATTTTCTAATACATCCAAATATCTAATATAATTTCCTTCAACAGTTTCTTGGTCTTAATGATTGTTAACAGTGAAAGTTTTTTTCTGCATTTTTTACTCTTAATGCTAGTCCAGCCTCTCCTTAATGAAAATGGTCCAAAAAGTCTTACAGTTACTACAAGATTTTTTTCCTCTACTATTCTACAAAAAGAATTCTCCGTTAAAGTGACTTAAAGGTTTCGGTTTTTAAAACGAGTCTTTCTCCTTGTTCTTGTGTCGCCAACTTCCCATCTGCGCAGCACTGTTGTGGCGTGAAACCCAACCGGCCAACATTTTCTTGTAAAGATCTAAATTAATTCAATTTCCTCAGCATGTTCCTAATTATAAATTAATGCATGGCCTCAACTGTTCCACAAAAATGTGTCTCCATAGTAAACCAAGTGAAGCTCGACTCTACGCCTTCGGACTGTTTCATTTGTGATTGATATGTGTTCAACTGTTTCATTTATATCATGTATAATAACTGTAACCGTAATATGGTTCTTATGTATATATAAATCAAATGTAACTGTACTTCTAGTTAAAATGCCTCTGTCCTGATGATGCCCTGATGTTCTGGGCGAAAGGCCTCGACACGATGTTTTTTTTTTTTTTTTTTCTTTTAATGATTTTAATAAAACATACTTTATACGTGTTTTACAGGGAAATTGTTTTATTAAAATTGTCGTTATATATATATATACATACATACACCCCGCGACAAAAAGATAGGAACAAAGGGTTTTTTCTTTGATTTTTCATAAAATAACGTTATCTAAATTGTGCTTATCATTTATTATTATTATAAAATAACACTATTCCTGGACTAATTTTTGTTTTAAGACTAATTTAGAAAATTTTTAAGACTAAAATTTTTCTAATTTAAGACTACACAGCGCGACAAAAAGATAGAAACAAAGTTTTTTTTTTTTTTTTTTTTTTTTTTTTTTTAATTTTTGAATATGATTATTTTGACAAATATTTAATATGTTTTTGATATCATAATATTTTGTTATGATAATAAATGATCAGCACAATTTAGATAATGTTATTTTATGAAAAAAAAAAAAAAAAAAAAAAAAAAAAACCTTTGTTCCTATCTTATTGTCGCGGAGTGTAGTCTTAAATTAGAAAAAAATTAGTCTTAAAACTTTTCTAAATTAGTCTTAAAACAAAAATTAGACCAGGAATAGTGTTATTTTATAATAATAATAAATGATAAGCACAATTTAGATAACGTTATTTTATGAAAAATCAAAGTAAAACCCCTTTGTTCCTATTTTTTTGTCGCGGGGGTATACAGATAAATAAAATTAACATTTTTGCATGAAATAAATTAATAAAATACCAGTAATTAATACCAACGATTAATATGAAACAATTAACTTAAAAATAAAATGTAAAGCATATAAAGACTTCTTTCAAAACCATTTACTAGCGTTTGATGATTTTTTGAGCTTTTTACGAAATGAATATTCTTTAAGGATTTCATTTTACGTTGCCTTCATTTTTTACTGTTCTTTTTTTTTTTTTTTTTTTAATATATATATATATATATATATATATATATATATATATAAACACAAAATACATTAATACGACAAACAAATACAAACAGCTTTGTCTTACACGTCAGCGCCATTATCGAATTTACAGAGACGTTGATGAATTAACTGCCAAAACTTCAGTATACTAATCAGCCCACTGACAATGTGTATGTACTTAGTTATGCAATTGTTTCCAGTTAGGGAAGCGTTAATTGCGTAAAATATTTTACATATAGCAGTTTTTTTTTTTTTTTTTTAATCTTATGAAATACATATGCTTTTAAGCCACACATTTTAGAAACTATTATTTTACTTGAAAAAATAAATAAATAAATAAATATTTTTTAATAAAAAATACAATTTTGCGGAAAATTTTAAGCTTAAAATTTTTCATGCAGTTTTATTCTTAAATACACGTACTGTTATAATGGTGTTTTGAGCCACCAGAATATCAAATTATGAAATCAACATAAAAACAACAGCAGTCAAAGAGTTTCTGGCCGACAACATAATCAAAAATATCGTATAGTGGTACATTTTTTTTTCTTAGTACAAAGCGCCTAGACTGTACTCATCAGAGAAAGCCCAAATAAAATAAATTTTAACATTAAAACCATTCCAATCGAACCCCAAAATCATATTACTCTGATAAGCTGTATAACTTCACAAAATCTCCTAATACAATTGTTATGCTTACAGTTACTTAGATCTTGTGAAGTGCAAACAGTTTATTTACCTTATATGAATTTAATTGAAAGATTAAAAATTCAATTTAATTTAAAACTTAAAAAGGTATGAAACAGTATGAAAAATATCTAATACACAGAAATATGTACAATCTGGAATTAATAACGGGACAAAGCAAATAAAATTTCTTACTTTAAAATTTAACTTTAATTTCTAATTCAAATTAAAAATTCATTAATGTAATTAAACCGAATTTCAATCAAACAAGAGATATTCCAGATTATACATTAAGTATATTCACCACACAGAAAAAAACAATGAATGTTAAACCTAAAGAAAAACAACATGCAAGAATAATTTACTTTAAATTTGATTTTTCTATTTTTCTATTTTTTTTTTCTTTACGTGGCTCTAAAGAGTACAGGAATTAATAGCCCCGTTCGAAGGGAAGCGACCGCTTCCAATAAGAAGATTTTTTTCATTTCTTTTAGTCTCCCAACTCTCTTTAAACTCTAAATTTTCATATTTTAATACCTCAGGAATTTATCTAGTAAAGGAAAAAAAAAATCTAAATAAGCACAAACACAATAAAATTTAACTTTAAATTTAGTGTTTTATTTAAAACAAAATTGGTTATTTAAACAACATTTCTTACTGACAAAACTTTAATTAAACTGAAACACAAATTATTCCTTTTAACATTATTAATACATAATTTCAGTAGATGATATAAAAACAATATAAATTAATCTTTAACTCACATTAAGGAAAAAAAAAAAAATCGTACACATTTATCATTCTCATTCTTTGCAAATTACAACACGAAATATATCACGTTATTACCCCTTCTTGAATAAGTCTTACAGTTGCTTAAGAAAACAGGAAAGAAAAACAAAAATAGATTACCTTTGTTTGTAGTAGCATAATTATAAAGGCAGAAGTCACATACACACATGAATATAATTTATCGAGTAGGAATCGTCAGGAGACACACCTCTATCCGTCAATTTTCGGAGCATCGAAGTTCACAAATAATAATAATAATAATAATAATAATAATAATAATAATAAAAATAAATAAATAAATAATTTGATAACCAGTAGGAGAAAAGAAGCTCATCACCAAAACAAGGTACCGTTTCCATAGTATGACGCCAGCTGCAGCTCATTGCTTGGGGGCGAGGGTCATCAGAGAGTAAGTCTAACGAGAGAAGTGCCTCTTTTACCACCGAAGAAAGGAAGGCGTGCAATCTCAGGATTTCTTCTCGAAAGATGCAGCGTAATAAACATACGAACAGCGAGTATTCACATAATAGCAGGTGCCCCAGAGTGAACGATAAGTGAAACCATCGAAGAAGGCGAGCGTGCCTGAGAAGGACATGAATACCGAGAGATTGAGATTGAGAATGAGATGGGGCCCGAAGGCCCCTCTCCCTAGATATATTCACTACAACACAATTGTTTCTACTCACAAGAAAAAAAGACAATTTACCTCAAACGAATCACATGCAAACACACCGCTTCCTGAAAACTACGTAATCAACTGAAACTATCGTAATCCAATCGTGAGTCATTGCCACCAGCATCAGATGAAAAATCAAGACAATTTACCTCAAACGAATCACATGCAAACACACCGCTTCCTGAAAACTACGTAATCAACTGAAACTATCGTAATCCAATCGTGAGTCATTGCCACCAGCATCAGATGAAAAATCAAGACACTCATTCGCCACTGAGTAACTGAAACTATTACCCTGATCCCTCCTAGTTAAAAATTGAATACGCCTCTTCAAAAAAAAAAAAAAATAAATAAATAAATAAAAAATGCCCTAAACAATTTTTCTCAGGAAAAGGTCACTTAAATCTCGCTAGCCCCCCAAAAGCTTGACCTTTGTACCCCTGGGAAACACAATAATTTATTAGTATACAAATCAGTTACCGATCCAATTCTGACAACTGTAATTGTGAATAAGGGCGGCGCCGAACGCACACCTGTGGCTTTCGAATTGGCGCTTCTCTTTCGCCGTCCTTAACAAACACCAGATGTTGGACTGTCATTTACAGTGCCAAGAGAACATTCTCAACTTCAGAGAAACATATTGCAAACATTTATCCATGACACACCGCATGAATGAAAGAGAAGAAGCACTTTTTGTTGAAAAGGAGATCTATATGGACGGCGTTTTAATCCGCTTAACAGGTCACTATAAGTATACAAAGAGAGACATTAGACAAAGAATACCTCCCAAGGAAATAATATTTCTCTTTTAACGTGCAATACGAGGAATTACTAGGCAACTTTGAAACATAAATATAGTTAAGGAAATGTATCTTTTTTAATAGAATAGAAGTTTTATTTAATTAATATTACAAATAAACACACTGTTATGAATCGTCATAACAGTACTTCCTTTATTATTTTTTTTCCTAAAAAAAAAAAAAAAAAAAAAAAAAAGAAAGAAAGAAAAAAAATAGTAGAGGTAGAAAAGAAAATATATAATAATTTCACTGCTTTCAATGTTTTAAACGCAGCTATTTCCCTTTAAAAAAATAATAATACTAAAAAGAAAAGTTTATTTTTTCTACAGCTTAAAGTATATTTGATAATAAGCATTTGGTAATAAGATTATTTTTTCTTTCTATTTTATTCTCTTAAATTTTGAATAAAAAAAATAATATAATAAAATAAATAATAATAATAATAATAATAAAGAATCTTGACGATGATCTACAGTTTAACTTTTTTTTTCTGGTTAATTTTCAGCTGGTGGCTGAATATCACATAAATGTGCATTTTAGTGTTTCAGGTCTTTATTATTAATTTTAAGCAAATAAATTGTAAAATTTTATTATTATTATTTAGAAGTACCTTTTTAAAAAAGCATCAAATCATAAAATGTGAGTTTATAGCAATTTCAGTATTTTTTAGAAAATTTTAAATCTTTTAATCGTCATTTTCGTGACTGTCTCCAAGACCAAATGTTTACATACAAAGTATGTTTTTTACTAAAAAAAATAAAATGATAATTATAATAATTGTTAATTCTTGTAAAAAAAAACTATTTGTTTTCAAAGGAAATTTTTTTTTCTTTTTAATTACGTTAATTTTCATGCATGTGTAATTAAAATGCTTGTATGCAAGTCTTGACGACATTTTCGTGACACATGAAAATAACTTCATATATCATTAAGGGATGGTGCCACCATTCACTTTTTTTAAAGTTTAAGATCAGAAATCAACATTGACGATATGTGGGGAAAAAAAATCTCAAGAAAATTGAAAACAGGTAAGAGTTAACATTATTTTTATTGTTTACATGCTGTGCGTACTTTTATTGCTTGTCATTTTCGAGATGCATAAAAAATAAAAAAATATTATTATAAAATTTAGAACAAAGTTTTATTTTAATATAGAATGGCGACCAGAAGAAGAAAATGTGACGATATCGGCTTAGTGAAAGCATGTTTTTCAGTATAGAACGAATTATTGACGATTTGTCATTTTCGTGACGGTCATTTTTGTGACGTCACGAAAATGACATTTGTTGCAGATTTACTATTTTGTAAGCCCTGGATTTAAATAATTTTTTATTTTGAATTAAAATATTTGTTGGTGTAGGATAAGCTTTATATTTAAATATTTAAAGTACTTTCCGGTATCCAGGTAAATATAAAAAAATTACATACGACATTAATATTAAGATACAATTAAAAAAGCAAACTTTTATTTATTTATTTAATTTAATTTTTTTTTTTTTTTTTTTTTTTTTTTTTTTTTTTTTGCCCCCTTTAAGGTGTCATTGAGAATGTTACTCGAAATATTTTACTTGTGTCATTTATGGCAAGATGCAGAAAAAATAATTTGCATGGCCTGACAAAGAGGATGTCCATGAAATTCAAGTGCCACATATTCTGTGCAAAATTAGGAATTCTCCTGAACCTGCTTCAAATAGATATTTTAAACTTGAGGATGAAGATTTTAATAATGTTCAAAATGCTTTTTCTGAATTTAATTCAGTTAATCATTAAACTTGTAACTACAAGGATTTTAATACAATGAAATTGCTTGATATTCTCATTATTGCTCTTTCTTTTCCCTTCACAATCTTTTCGCTATTGTTCTAATATGTTCCATTTTTAATATTATATGGTCCTATTTCATTGACAAACAATGTTATTTCAGTGAAAAATAGTCATTTTGACAAATATTGTCATTTCAGTGACAAATGTCGTTTCAGTGACAAACATTGTCATTTCAGTGACAAACCAGTCATTTCAGTGACATCATTTTTTGACATCTTTAAATGCTATAATTAAAAATTTAATGCAAGTAAACTAATTATTTCCAGTTTATAGTCAAGAGGTATGCAGTCTATGATATTTCCCATTGATATAATTTATGTTTATAAAAAAATAAATTTAAATTTATTTATTTTTTTTTTTATTTTTTTAAATTTAAAATTTTTGGGTTTTTTATTTTATTTTATTTTTTAAAATGGGAAGAACTTTTTAGAAAAGCCTAAGTCTTGTATTTTTTAATGAATCTGAACCACAAAAAAAATTTTTTAAATGGTAATTTTGATTTTATAAGATAATTAAAATTATAAATTTTTATTGAAAAATTACAATAAAATTTTAAAAAATTATGATCGATCTCTGTCAAACTCAGAATTTATTTAAGATGTACTTACGGACTTATTTTCAAAAATTCAAATTAAAATACAAAGTTCGAAAAAAAAGTTAAAAAAAATCCAAAATGCACACTTATGTGATATTCAGCCTGGTAAGAAAAACAGATGTATCATACTAAAGAGAATTTTTCCTGGGATTTTTTTTTTTTTTTTATCTTCTCGTAGTCCTCTAAAACTAGATAAACAAACATTTTATTAAAAATTATGCTTGTCATAGGAAACTTGCTTGCAATATTTCCATACTAAAATTTATTTAAAGTAATATATTTCATCGTTTTGTGTACATATTGCATTCACAATCATTATAAATGAAATTTTTTTAGTAACGTAAATTTTCGATCAATCATAATGTAACAATTAAAAAAAAAATAAAAAATAAAAATAAAAAATAAAAAAAATAATAATAATAATAATAATTAAGTAATTTAAAACATTGTTTGTATAAATTAATTTAAAATTGAAGTTTTAACGATATCTTTAATAAACCGAAATGATATTCAATGAAAATGAGTACACATTTTAAAAGTTTTAAATCAAAATTTCATTCGCTTCTCAAAATTACTAAAACATTTAGTAAAATCTCCCCATAAAATTAGCCAATCATATTCCTATTTTCTCAAAAAGCTTTTATGTAAGCAAAAGGGCATTGTAATTTTTTCATCAAATAATTTGATAGCTCAGGCGGAATAAATTTGAGGAATGTGATTTGCATTTAAACCATATCATATATTCTTGTATTTACATCTATTCCATGAAATAAAATGGATTGTTAAAAGTTAAAATATATCTATACTTGTATTACCTAGTTACTACTACTACCTGCGCAAATCACAACATAAATCAATAAAATACCTCAAGGGAGAAAAAAAAAAAAAAAAAAAAAAAAGATTGCATCTGGATAAAATATTATTTCCCAAAAGAATCAAAATTAAATTTTGTTTCGCCGAGCATAAAATTTGCTTCCTGTAGTTTTTGTAAGCTTTTATTTAAGTAATATAACGTCTCAATATATATTATTTTATATGTATATTTTTAAATAAAGGTTTGAAATTTTATTATTTTTTCTTTCAATTCTATTTTAAACGTATTTATTTTATATAAAGGCTTACTAAGTAATCATAAATAAAATAATTAAAAATACATCTTTATAGATTGATAAATGCAGATCTGTGTTAGTGTTATAGAACAATTTGTGTTAGTGTTAAAAAAAAAAAAAAAAAAAAAAAAAAAAGAAATTCTAGAGTGACTCCTCTTTGCTTTTCGAACATTAACTAATTAAGAATTGTATAGATAAAGCAAATTAAGAGAAGTCGTTAAGCAAATAAAAGAGAAAATTATAATAGGGTGCAATTTATCGTAATAATTCGTATCTTACGATTTTTCGTAATCATTTCTTATAATTTATCGTACAATTTATGGAATTAATCGTATCTTACAATTAATCGTAGATTAATAATTTTTAACCAGTATCTTCGAAATCTTCGTGTAATACAATGGTATTGTTCATTTTATCAAGCATATGAAATACTAATAAATACCTCAGTGTAACAGGATTTATTCTGTAATATACATTAATATGAAACGTTTTAATCATATGTTTAATTACTTTTGTTTTTGGTGGTAGTGGCTGGTTAGTTTGGTGTGAAAAATAGCTGTATCTTAATCTTCTAAGTCCTTTCAAGGCAGAAAATTCTACAGCTGGTTATTCCACTAGTTGTGAATTTTATATTCCAGATATTATTCTGCATGTTGTAAACATCTACTCTAAATACTCCATTTTTTTTTTCCTTAAAAAATCAAGTTATATTAAGAAAATGTAAAACCTGACAAATGTGTGTAAGAAGAATATAGTGTTGATGTAGATCGCATTAAATTGAATTCTGCAGTTGGAACAACCCACCGAATAGTAGACGACAATATTAGCTTTCAGCAGTGGATCCGCATCCAATATTGTTTTTGGACACTTCCCAATCGTCCTTGAACAAATTTTATAGTGTCACATTTCATAAATGTTTCACGCAACGATGAATTTAATGTATATATTTCCAAAGAACTATAAATCTCGATATTATTATAAACCAAATGAGTAATTTTAAATAATTTAAAAGATTTTTTGTGCGATTTATCATGTTTAAAAGTAGTAAACTCATAATCGAAAAACTGTTCAATCCTTGAATAATTTTCAGAAATAAAGTTTTTAATGCATAAGTCTAACGGCGTGATTCTGTCTTCTAATTTCGACTTTTACTTTAAAAAAAAAAAAAAAAAAAAAACTTATTTTTCCAGACTCTAAGTTTTAAGGGAAAAAATATTTCCTTTCTATAAAAATTATATCGCTTAAAATGTAATATACAATGCCAATTTATTTTAATATATTTGCAAATTATATAAACATATTATTTTTTATATTTGCTATTTATATTTAAGACTATAGGTTAAGTTAATTTTATGAATTCTAATACCTTTGTAACGTTTATGCTTTTAGAGTTCGAAAAAAATCTCATATTCTGTTAGCTGTATCTAAAAAGTTTGGTATAGTATTGTTAAAAAAAATGCATCTATATATATGTATATATTATTATTATTATTATTATCATTAATATTTAAAATATATATATATATATATATACTAGCTGACCCAACAAACGTTGTTTTGTCATATAAATTATTTCTAGAGAATATTTTGCTAGAAAAAAAAAACTAACTTATTGTAAGTGTGTAAGGATGTGGTATATAAGTGGAAGATGTATGGAGCGCTGTGAACGGTGAAAGAATATAAAAATAACAAAACACCAATCATTTATTTTTTTAATTTATTAAAATTGATTCTTTGAAATTATATACATATCGCTACTTATAACTAGTGGATCTGCAGATCAGGAGCCTCAACGTCCTATTTGCATCAGACATTTTTCAATAGGTCATTTTTATTTATTTCTTATTATATAATAGTATATATTGATTCGATCGACTTATTACCATAATAAGATACATTCCTGAGGGGGGCTGACGCCCCCCTCAACCCCCAGCTGTATCTCTCTTTCTATACCTATTTGTATATCATATAAAGTGTTACGGAATTGTAAATAATTGCATTTATTTTTGTATAAATTTTTTCAATGAGTCTTAGTAATTCGATAAAATGCTAATTTTGTGCATTTCTAGTCGTTTTAGCGTCAAAATAGCCTAATTTTCCTTTAAAAACGATATGAAAAGCTCCAATAAGGGGAGAAATGGATTTGGCGCCAAATTTGGCGACTGTTTCTATCCTTGGCGATTTTTTTGGCGACCTTGGCGAGAAAATCCTTATTAGGGATATACCAAATATGGAAGCTCTAATCTCATTGGCTGATGAGATACGATAATTTTCCAGAACAGTCTGTGTTCGATAGAATAGTATAAAAGGAGCATTTTTTTAGCCAAGGCTTCCAATCTCAGATCTGTGTCGGTTTCGTCAAATGCTTGCTTTGCTTTGAGCCTCTTTGAATGAGACTTGCTTTATGTGTTATTGCTAAACAGTTTGTACTGTTGTTTTGCTGTTAACGGCTGTTGTTTAAGCTATGTTTACTGGTTGAATTGAAGCTGATACTTGGTTTATAGACCTGTATTCTTCTGGAACTTTCTGTGAAAAAATCACTGAATTTTTGCAAGTTTCGCCTTTCATTCTCGGACAACTTACAAACCCCCAAGTACGCAACAATATGCATTTTTATTAAACGACGGTCTTGTATTAGTTCCCGGAAACTCATAAATACCGAATTTCATACAAAAAAAATTACATAGCATATCGGAAATATTTTGCGTAACCTTTAAACTAATTATCAATTCTATGCCCACAATTTTCAACATGAAAACAGGCTTTTAAAATTCTAATAAAATTTCATTATATTTGATGGGGTGTAACCATGTTAAAATACACTTTTAAGAAATACCGACTATACACCATAAAAGTACGAAATTCCTTTATGTATCCTGGAAAAGTAGCCACAGTCATTATAAACGCCAATAATAAGAATAAATCTAATTAATTATAACTCATTAATCTTTCAAACTAATTTGACATCATTTGGATGATTGCAGTACATACTCGGAATTATTTTGTGTGGTCCCATAATTTATTTAGTCTATACATAACCTTTTTTTAGAGTAAACATGATTTTAAGCATCTTTATAATGTATGTTAACTTTATTAAGTTCAATTCAGCATAAACGCATTAAAGTGCGCGCTTAAATTAAAAATTCGTCCATAGGCTCTAATTTTACGAAATTTTTCGTGTGTCTTTGTAAACGAACCATAAACATTGTATACACCAGTAAAAACTATTCAGCTTATTTTGCGTTTAAAATTAATAACTGTTCCAAATTTAACATCGTTTGGATGACTAAGTGACATTGTCAGAACACTTTTGTAAGGTCCTGTACATTAATTAGAAAGCTTAAGAGCACATATTTTCTTCAAGCAACATAAGTTTAAGCATCTTACTCACGTACTCTAGTTTCATTTTCTTCATTGCAAAGTAATGATATTAAAATGCGTTTAAACGAAATTCACCCCATACGCCGTAATGTTAAGAATTTTGGCGTGTCCCTGTACACAGTTTATAAAAAATATAGCAATGAAAATTATACAGCTACTTATATGGAAAGCTGGAATGTGTGCGCCAATTTGCAAGTCAATCGAAGGATTTTTGCGGCCGCTATTGCGGTACATACAAATTCTTCCCATAGGCCGTAAGGATAAGAAAAATTTTGGCGTGTCCCTGTACACGAACAACAAAGGGAATACGCACCTAACACTATACAGCTAATTCCGTTGGGCTCGTGAATATGTGTACAAAATTGCAAGTCAATAGCGTTCTTTTTTGGGCCGCTATCGCGGTACATACAAATTCTTCACATAGGCCGTAATGATAAAAAAAACTTTGGCGTGTCCCTGTACACGAACTACAAATGGAATGCACACCCAAAACTATACAGCTAATTTCGTGGGGATCATGAACATGTGTACAAAGTTTCAAGTCAATAGTGTGGTTTTTACGGCCGCTATCGCACGACAGACAGACAGACAGACGGACGGACCGACGGAACCCAAAATACTTTTGAGTCTCAACAGAGGGCCTCCACTGACGTTTCGGCAAAAATTGAAGTCAATAGCTTAATTTTTGCGGCGGCTATCGCGGTACATACAGATTCTTCCCATAGGCCGTAATGATAGAAAATCTTTGGCGTGTCCCTGTACACGAACTACAAATGGAATACACACCTAAAACTATACAGCTGATTCCGTTGGGCATATGAACATGTGTACCAAATTGCAAGTCGAAAGCGTGATTTTTGTGGGCGCTATCGTGATACCTACAAATTCCTCCCATAGGCAGTAATGATAAGAAAACATTTGGCGTGTCCCTGTATACGAACTACAAATGGAGTACATACCAAAAACTATACAGCTGATTTCGTGGGGCTCATGAACACGTGTACCAAATTTCAAGTCAATAGCGCTATTTTTTCGGCCGCTATCGCGATACATACAAATTCCTCCCATAGGCCATAATGATAAGAAAAACTTTGGCGTGTCCCTGTATACGAACTACAAATGGAGTACATATCAAAAACTATACAGCTGATTTCGTGGGGCTCATGAACACGTGTACCAAATTTCAAGTCATTAGTGCTATTTTTGCGGCCGCTATCGCGCGACAGACAAACAGACAGACAGACAGACACAGCCCAAAACCGCTTTGAGTCTCAACAGAGGGACTCCACTGACGTTTCGGCAACAATATTACTACTAGTGGATCTGCAGATCAGGAGCCTCAACGTCCTATTTGCTTCAAACATTTTTCAATAGGTCATTTTTATTTATTTCTTATTATATAATAGTATATATTGATTCGATCGACTTATTACCATAATCAGATACATTCCTGAGAGGGGCTGCCGCCCCCCTCAACCCCCCGCTGTATCTCTCTTTCTATACCTATTTGTATATCATATACAGTGTTACGGAATTGTAAATAATTGCATTTATTTTTGTATAAATTTTTTCAAAGAGGCTTAGTAAGTCGATAAACTGCTAATTTTGTGCATTTCTAGTCGTTTTAGCGTTAAAATAGCCTAATTTTCCTTTAAAAACGAGTTGAAAAGCTCCAATAAGGGAAGAAATGGATTTGGCGCCAAATTTTGCGACTGTTTCCTTCCTTGGCGATTTTTTTGGCGACTTTGGCGAGAAAATCCTTATTAGGGATATACCAAATATGGAAGCTCTAATCTCATTGGCTGATGAGATACGAAAATTTTCCAGAACAGTCTATGTTCGATAGAATAGTATAAAAGGCGCATTTTTTTAGCCAAGGCTTCCAATCTCAGATCTGTGTCGGTTTCGTCAAATGCTTGCTTTGCTTTGAGCCTCTTTGAATGAGTCTTGCTTTATGTGTTATTGCTAAACAGTTTGTACTATTGTTTTGCTGTTAACGGCTCTTGTTTAAGCTATGTTTACTGGTTGAATTGAAGCTGATACTTGGTTTATAGACCTGTATTCTTCTGGAACTTTCTGTGAATAAATCACTGAATTTTTGCAAGTTTCGCCTTTCATTCTCGGACAACTTACAAACCCCCAAGTACGCAACAATATGCATTCTTATTAAACGACGGTCTTGTATTATTTCCCGGAAATTCATAAATACCGAATTTCATACAAAAAAAATTACATAGCATATCAGAAATATTTTGCGTAACCTTTAAACTAATTATCAATTCTATGCCCACAATTTTCAACATGAAAACAGGCTTTTAAAATTCTAATAAAATTTCATTATATTTGATGGGGTGTAACCATGTTAAAATACACTTTTAAAAAATACCGACTATACACCATAAAAGTACGAAATTCCTTTATGTATCCCGGAAAAGTAACCACAGTCATTATAAACGCCAATAATAAGAATAAATCTAATTAATTATAACTCATTAATCTTTCAAACTAATTTGACATCATTTGGATGATTACAGTACATACTCGGAATTATTTTGTGTGGTCCCATAAACTATTTAGTCTATACATAACCTTTTTTTAGAGTAAACATGATTTTAATCATCTTTATAATGCATGTTAACTTTATTAAGTTCAATTCAGCATAAACGCATTAAAGTGCGCGCTTAAATTAAAAATTCACCCATAGGCTCTAATGTTACGAAATTAATTCTTTCGTGTGTCTTTGTAAACGATCCATAAACATTGTATGCACCAGTAAAAACTATTCAGCTTATTTTGCGTTTAAAATTAATAATTGTTCCAAATTGAACATCGTTCGGATGACTAAGTGACATTGTCAGAACACTTTTGTAAGGTCCTGTACATTAATTAGAAAGCTTAAGAGCACATATTTTCTTCAAGCAACATAAGTTTAAGCATCTTACTCACGTACTCTAGTTTCATTTTCTTCATTGCAAAGTAATGATATTAAAATGCGTTTAAACGAAATTCACCCCATACGCCGTAATGTTAAGAATTTTGGCGTAACCCTGTACACAGTTTATAAAAAATATAGCAATGAAAATTATACAGCTACTTATATGGAAAGCTAGAATGTGTGCGCCAATTTGCAAGTCAATCGAAGGATTTTTGCGGCTGCTATTGCGGTACATACAAATTCTTCCCATAGGCCGTAAGGATAAGAAATATTTTGGCGTGTCCCTGTACACGAACAACAAAGGGAATACACACCTAACACTATACAGCTAATTCCGTTGGGCTCGTGAATATGTGTACCAAATTGCAAGTGTAAAGCGTTATTTTTGGGGCCGCTATCTCGGTACATACAAATTCTTCCCATAGGCCGTAATGATAAAAAAAACTTTGGCGTGTCCCTGTACACGAACTACAAATGGAATGCACACCCAAAACTGTACAGCTAATTTCTTGGGGATCATGAACATGTATACAAAGTTTCAAGTCAATAGCGTGGTTTTTACGGCCGCTATCGCACGACAGACAGACAGACAGACAGACAGACGGACGGATCGACGGACGGACCGACGGAACCCAAAATCCTTTTGAGACTCAACAGAGGGCCTCCACTGACGTTTCGGCAAAAATTGAAGTCAATAGCTTGATTTTTGCGGCGGCTATCGCGGTACATACAGATTCTTCCCATAGGCCGTAATGATAGAAAATATTTGGCGTGTCCCTGTACACGAACTACAAATGGAATACGCACCAAAATCTATACAGCTGATTCCGTTGGGCTTATGAACATGTGTACTAAATTGCAAGTCGAAAGCGTGATTTTTGTGGCAGCTATCGCGGTACATACAATTTCCTCCCATAGGCCGTAATGATAATAAAAATTTTGGCGTGTCCCTGTACACGAATTGCAAATGGAATACACACCCAAAATTATACAGCTGATTTCTTGGGTCACATGAACACGTGTACCAAATTGCAAGTCAATAGCGTGATTTTTGTGGCCGCTATCGCTATACATACAAATTCCTCCCATAGGCCGTAATGATAAGAAAAACTTTGGCGTGTCCCTGTATACGAACTACAAATGGAGTATATACCAAAAACTATACAGCTGATTTCGTGGGGCTCATGAACACGTGTACCAAATTTCAAGTCAATAGCGCTATTTTTGCGGCCGCTATCGCGCGACAGACAAACAGACAGACAGACAGACAGACACAGCCCAAAACCGTTTTGAGTCTCAACAGAGGGCCTCTACTGACGTTTCGGCAAAAAAACAATATCAATCCCTTAATGCAACAGAGTGTACAATATTTTTGTTATCCCATCTTTCGCCAATTCAAACAAACTGGATGGTTTGCCCACTCGAGAGCCACGTATAATTGTCCGTGTGAAAAACATGAAGTGCTCAAATCTAAGCCACAGACAGACATCGTTTGGCCCTGAGACTTATTGATAGTCATTGCAAATGCCAATCTAATTGGAAATTGAGGGCGTTTAAATTGAATTGGCACATCTGTGGGTATAATAGGTATTCGCAGTAGTAATATATTTTCACCTCGGAATTTGTCATTTAAAATGATGGCTTCGATAACATTTTTCATTATTTTTTTTATGACTAATCGCGTGCCGTTGCACAACCGTGGTGGGTTCAAATTACGAAGCAAAATAACCGGAGATCCAACCTTCAGTTGTAAAATATGCGGTGGCATGCCTGGTAAATGAGTTTAAAAACTTTGTTGTATAATTTACAGCTTCGGTGGCATCGCAAACTGTATCATTAGTTTTGCATGACACCAAGTCTCCTGGTAACAAATGTTGTATCATGAGATTCAATTCGTTGACGTCCACATTTTTTGCTGCTAAAATTGCTCTTTCTGCCAGCCACTCATGATTTGTGTATCGTCTGTGTATATCGGGAAATATCTGGTCAATAAGAGCATCTTGAGAATCAATGATTGTTCAGAAATCGGTCGGTAATTTTATGCATCCAGTTTCATATGTAGTAACTTTTCCATCGCCGATATCTAACAATTGTTTTGAGAATGTATCAGCGGATGGATCTTGAAGCTTTTGAACGCACAAATTTACTTTCAGTTGTACTTTTTCAACATTACGCCACAATGACAATGATTTTAAGCACGCGTTGATCTCATCAGCGAATGTTGAACGCGGACTAACGGGAAGTGCTTGTCTGAAATCACCTGAAAAGAGTAACAGAGTGCCGCCAAATAGTTTGTCGTTGTTTTTTATATCTTTCAATGTCCTGTTCGACGCCTCAATCGAATGTTTGTGTGCCATAGTGCATTCATCCCAGATAAGAATTTACACTATTTCAGCACTGTGGCCATGGACGATTGTTTTTTTATGTTGCACACTGCGTCTGGGTTATTTTGAATATTTAGTGGCAGTTTAAATAATGAATGAGCTGTTCTGCCTCCATCCAATAAAGTTGCCGCAATGCCAGATGATGCAACAGCCAATGCGATGCCATTATTTGATCGTATTTAAGCGAGAATTAGCGAAATAAGGAATGTTTTGCCAGTTCCACCTGGTGCACCCCAAAAAAAAAAAAGAATCCACCTTGTCCTGCCAAAACTGCGAGCATGATGCGGTCGTAAATGGTTCTTTGTTCTTCATTCATTAGTTGGACATTGCGAGCAACAATCGCTGCCATTTCTACAGTATTGTATTGTAGTTCACGATTCAATTCAGTGCTTATTAAATCAGATGCATTTCGATTTGTTGAATGCATACCGAAATGACTGAGTGGAAAGTTGGCAATGATAATGCAAAGATCTTCAATAGCAATCAATGCTTCATTGTACATAGCGTCACAGAATACTATCGTTAGATCGTTGCACCGTGAACGATGTTCATGCAATATATCTTTAGTCATTGAACCTTTGTGATTATCCCATAATGTCTCTGTTCGGGCCGGGAAACATGTAGTCAACACTATAGCGAATAGTAGACGAATTTGTTTTGCTGTACAGTTCAGTCCTACTTCAGCAAGCATACACTCCCACTGGTTGTCGTCTTCCAGCAAGCCGAGTGCAAGGCATGCATCTTTATACGTTGGATACTGTTGTTCATTAACTTTACGTAAATCTTGAAATGACAAAAGGCCGATGACATTAACCAATAACAGTCGAAGATAAAAGCACTCAGTCTGCCTTGGATTGACTGTAAATACTCGTCCCAAGGTGTTTGATTTGAATAAACCGGGACATGCATCAATCGGCGTGCCTTGCTTGCGGGGCATCCATTTTTTTGTTGGAGCCCATGTGAAATAGCGTGGTACTTCTGAATAGAGTAATGTCCGTGCAAAAGCACCAAAAGAATCCGCACGATTACACAATTCAAAAAATTCGGTGAGTGTAGTTTTTGGTGGATTTATAGCACGATCAATCGCTGTCTCGCTCGTGAAATATACGCGCTGGCCATTTTCAAGATGGACGGCTAAATGAAGAAGTGCTGGATCCCGTTCATGAATTGGGAAACCAAAGATGCTTCATTGGAGCTGACGTACCGGCCAACTTGGTAAAGTGTTATTTCATCGTTGTTATTCACCGGAGGAGCATTCACATTGGTATTTTCAACTCGAAATACAGCCATATCACTGCCTTTATTCACATACTTGCAAATGTATTTGATGCTCTTCACTTAACTGCAGAACTGAACATTAATATGAGCATTGAATGTTTTGCTCAGCAGAGGCGAATATGGGACCACCCAACGGTTATCAATGTCAATATCTATGTTGTTGACATAGATGACCGCCATAGATGATCAGATTGTCCGCCATTATCGGGATTTCTTCAACGATATATTGGATATCCGTCAACATTTGTGATCGTGAAATTTTTCGGAAAACTCTTAGTACATTTTCCATCTGTACAAATAATAATGGCCTAAAAATTCATTTAAAAGAATATACCATTTTAACTAATTTTAACATTTAACAATATTAACGTTGAAAAAATATTTTAAACACTTCCGGTTAAAAATTCATTTTTCATTTCAACATTAAATAAATTCTGCCATCGTGTTTACGATTCTAAAATATTAACTTTGAAAAAATATTTTAAACACTTACGGTTAAAAATTCATTTTTCATTTCAACATTAAAAAAATTCTGACATCGTGTTTACGATTCTAAAATATTAACTTTGAAAAAATATTTTAAAAACTTCGTAAGATACGGTTACGATTCTAAAAATATTAATTTTGAAAAAATATTTTAAACACTTCGTAAGATACGGTTAAAAATTCATTTTTCATTTCAACATTAAATAAATTCTGACATCGTGTTTACGACAACTCACGCCATCTAGGTGGAAAAGTTGTTGAAAGAGTTGGTTAAAAATTAATTAAGAAAGAACTAATTAAGTTACAACTTTCATTTGTAAATCTAAACCATTGTCGAATCCACCTGAAGACACACAAAAAATTTCATTAAACTCAGTCCAGCCGTTTAGGAGGAGTTCAGTAACATACACACGCACAAAAGAAATACATATATAAAGATTTATTCGTATATATATATATATGAATGCGATGTTGCGTTAAAGCTCCATGTAAATTGCTGATTGTCAATGTTATGATACCAATGTTTTCTGTAATCTTTAAAACAGTTTCTTCGTTGCTTTCATTTTTATTTTATTTTATTTTTTTTTTTTTAGATGTAGGAAAGATACCAACATTCTTTGAATTTTAACGGAATATTTTAAATTGTATAAAAAATTGAATATGTATCACTGGAAAGTAGATTAAAACAAAGTGATATCACATCTGAAAAAATAAATAAATAAAAATAAAAATAAGTGTGGTTCTCTAATGAAAGATCATTACATAATAAGAACAATGAATATCTGAAGGTAAGATAAAAATATATATGTAAATTGTTTATTTCATTAAGCATACGTAATACTAATTGAACTCCCTTAAGAGGCCTCTACACTGATATCATCCCCAGAAGCCAGAGCCAATGTTATTCTACATAGAATTTCGCCCCATTATAACTTATTAACAAATATAAATATTTGAATCCCGTTTTCACATTCAGAAACTTCACAACTGTTAAATAATTTATCGCTTTCTAAAACATTTTTTTTTTTTTTTTAATTATGGGGTTGTAAAAAGCGACTTTTCACAATGTGAAATTTTTCATTTTTGAGCTTAAAAATGAAATATAAAAAATTAAAATTAAAATCGATTTTTAGAAAGTGTAAATTGTTTAATAGTTGTGATTTTTCGAAAAGTGAAAACGAAATTTAAAAATATGTATTAGTTAACGAATTATAATGGGGCAAAATTTCTCATAGAATAGCATTGGCTTCGACTTTTGGAGACGATAGGTAGAGTCCCCTTAAGTCTGGAATTATTTCTTTAGTTGAAATTTGTAGTTACAGTTTTATTTCCTTTGCAAGTTGCTAATAAATCTACGTATTTAAAGACAGCTCAAAATTAAGCAATACACATATACTAAAACAAGTAAATTTCACATATCTAAAATCAATCAATAAATAAACAATACAATGAAGTAAAAAAATAATGGCGCATTAGATATTTCTCGCAGAGTATTCAAAAATAGACAATCTTATCTCTTAAATATATACAATCCCACTATTTATTTTGTAAAAAAAAAAAAAAAAAAAAAAAAAAAACGCTTTTTTATTAATTACAAAATTTTGTTCTTATTATAATTTATATTCAGGCGTTTTAAAAATTGCTTTTCTCCGTATGAAATATAAATAAGTTCTATATTTACAACAAAAGTTTCATATGGTGGCACTATTCATTTCATTTGGCATGATCCATTAAAAGCGATATTACCCAACAATACTTTTGTACTATAATTTTATACTACTTATTTGAGGAAAGTATCCTTTTTTTTTTTTTTTTTTTTTTTTTTTTATATAAACTAGCTGTCTACGCCTGCTTCGCTGGTCACTATATTTAAATCAATCACTATAATTAATGAATTCTCAAAATTCCATTAATTTTTATCATGTGGAAAAAAAAGAGAGAGAAAAGAGAAAAAGAAAAAAAAACAAATCTGATCGGGAAAAATATCGCACCGGGTCCCACTGCCTTCGGCAGCGTAGACCGTGCGCGCACGAATGCATATATATGAGCGCTGCGCGCTCGTATTCCTTTACCACCGTTATGATTTCTTGAAATTCCATGTTATTACTCATGCACTTTTATTCTTAAGAAAAGGAATAAATAAATTTAAAAAATATATCATTCTGATCGAATAAAAACTCACACCGGGTCCCCTCTGCCTTCGGAAGCGTAGACCCGTGCGCGTGCAGTGCACACGAATTCATATATACGCTCGCTGCACGTGCGTATTCCTTCACCACCCTTCCTGCCCCTCCTTAATTTTACACTCTCAAAAATATTCTCATTTGACTCGTTGGCTCACAAAACCTATATATACCAATTTTGAACGGCCTAACTCAATTTAAATTTTTTTGCCCCACTTCAGAACACTGTAAAACATGTAAATCAGGTGAAATCGCGAATAATTGCGATTAGCGCCCTCTATTGGATAAATTTAATTTAGGTTATTCGATAATATAAAAGAACTTTAAAATATCTTTTGAATGATGTATTAAAAATAATTTAATCATATTTGGAATTTGAAATATTGAAATTTTAAAATATTACAGCGCTGTCTGGCGGTAAAAATTTGTGTTATCTAATGTTTAATTCCAAATCAACAAAGCTTTAAAATGATGTATTACTTTTGAAATTATTTTAATTAGTAGCTGAGATACAAACGAAAACCTAATCAGGACACATTAAAACATGTAAATCAGGTGAAATCTCTAAATCCAGTAAATACGGAATTCGGTTAATGGAAGTAAAAAGAAAAAAAAATATTTTTTAGCCCCCCCCCCAAAATATATATACCAATTTTGAACGGTCTAACTCAGTTTCTATTTTTTTGCCCCCTGTCCCCGTTCTGTCCCCCCCCCCCAATAATTTTACACTTTCGAAAATAACCTCATTCAACTCGTAGGCTCCCAAAACCTATTTATACCAATTTTGAACGGTCTAACTCGAATTCAGATTTTTGCTCCCCTTCAGAACAACTTAAAACATGAAAATCAGGTGAAATCTCGAATTTCATTACCTACGATTAATGGAAGTACAAAGAAAAATGAATATTTTTACCTTAAGTGTATTCGTTGCTATAGATAGAAACTGACATTCTCTTTAGAGATATATATTACGTTTGTCAGAATAAAATTTAATTTGCAATTAAAATGTAAACTTTTTGTTTATTGACTGAAATCGATGAAATTTTAACTGCAAGTTGGTGTTTAGATGAGATACAAAAGAAAACTTAATCAGGACACCTCAAAACGTATACATCGGGTGAAATCTCGAATTCCACTTTCGATTATATAAAAAAAAAACTTTAAAATATCTTTCGAATGATGCATTAAAAATAATTTAATCATAATTAGAATTTGAAATATTGAAATTTTAAAATATTACAGAGCCATCTGGCGGTAGAAATTTCTGAAATCTACTGTTCGATTCCAAATCAACAAAGCTTTCAAATGATGTATTACTTATGAAATCATTTTAATTTGTAGCTGAGATACAAAAGAAAACCTAATCAGAACACTTCAAAACGTGTAAATCAGATGAAATCTCGAATCCCGCTTTTGATAATTTAAAAGTACTTTTAACCGTCTTTCGAATGATGTATTAAAAATAATTTAATCATAATTAGAACATGAACTATTGAAATTTTAAAATATTACAGCGCCATCTAGCGGTAGAAATTTCTGTAATCTACAGTCACATTCCAAATCAACAAAGCTTTCAGATGATGTAATACTTATAAAATTATTTTAATTAGTAGCTGAGATACAAAAGAAAACCTAATCAGGACACCTTAAAACATGTAAATTACGTGAAATCTCGCATTCCATTACCTACGGTAGTCGGTTAATGGAAGGCAACATAGGTTTGTGACGTCTACTCTTTAAATTAAATTCAAATAAGTTTTAAAATAACATATTACTTTTGAAATTATGCTAATTAGAAGATGAGATACAAAAATTATATGAATACTATTATAAAACGATTTATATCTGACTTTTTCGTGGTTTTCTCTGAAACTTGCGTAATTCAGGGCTAAATAACTTTTAAAAATCCATAGTAGGAAATGTGGACGGAGTGTCAGAATTCGAAACTCTGCAAAATATAAAAAATTAAAAGCGTTCTGTGTTTTCCGTCGTTTTCTCCGAAACAACCGTTCCTTTTACACATTTTTGCCCCTCCCGCCCCCTTTCGTCCTTTCTAATAATTTTACACTTGAAAATATCCGCAATCGATTTATCTTGCCTTAAAAAATAATAATACCAATTTCATACCAATTTCATCTTCCCCCCCCCCCTCAAGACCTTCCTAATAACTCTACACATTCAAAAATATTCACAATCGAATTATCGGGCGTTAAAACCAAATATTACGAAATTTCAACGGCATATCTCACTTTAAAATACTGCAAAATTTAAAACAAAACTTAATCTTACATTGTGTTTTGGTCACATGAGTCGTGATTAATTTAATTCCCAATAAAAATGTATATATATCTATATATATATGTGTGTGTATATATATATATATATATATATATATATGTATTTTTAACATATTTTCATGAAAATTGAACAGTAGCTTTATAATATGCTGTCTAGGCCGAATATTAATTAAAATGTAACGTTAATGAAAATTAAAAAAAGTTTGAAAATTGCAATCCCCCCCCCACACACACATACACACTGTGAAGAACGTGACATCTTAATCGGTTACAATCATTTCCTTTTTCCTCTCAGACAGTAGTCTGGCATTTGAAATGATGTTGCCAAAAAAAATTTCATACTTTAGATAATTTTAAAAAATCTAATTGTTGTACCGATAAGCCGCATGCACTCTTAAATTCAGAAAAATAGCCCCTTTAATTTGCAACCAAATTCGTAACGATTGGACTAATATTTCTAATTTATTTCCCACTTTTTCTTCTTTTAACTCCGTTAAAATATATATTTTTATGCAATCGCGGTGAATTCTCAGTCATTGAGATCGCTTTTTGATTAGACATGAGTCGACATTTTAATTAATATATCCGCAACTAATTAAATTTATTTAAATTGTGTTTTCAGGAGGACCTCGGAAAGGTTCTAGAGCATCCGTATGTCAATTCTTGTACTTCTGCGTTCAATAGAGGGTGAACGTATGGAAGAACAGGCAGACAGGCAGACAAACCATCCAAATGAAGATATATATATATATATATATATATATATATATATATATATATACCGGGTGATTCAAAATAGATGTTACAGCAATTATATCGTAAACTAAGAAAGATAGAAACATACTTCCAATTACAAAATTAGAGCAAATTAAGAGTAGATTTCAGATATGGCATTTTTTTGTCAAAGGGGCTGTATACATATTAAATACGAAATTTAATTTTTATACGGTCCCTCCTATCATGTGACTTGTATTTAGAAAAATATTCTCCTCGCTCCAACAAGCAAAATAAAAAAAAAAATCATCTCTCTAAGTCAAAATCTCGCTGAGTTATTGCAATTTGAAAATGATGACTTACACCACTTTTTTTTCAATTTTGGCATCTATTTTTCGACGCCAACGGGCTAACTTTAGGGGGTTATCTATGAGTTGAGAAAAATTAAAAAAAGATCCTTTATTTTAGAATAGCAACTAAAATCGTTCAAACGCGTGAAATCAACGATTTTAAGAATTTAATGCAAATTTACATTATTTCGTATTGTTAAAAAATTTAATAGTTAAATTTCTGAGGGGGCACCTGCAAATTAAAACACGTTAAGAGAAGGAAAAAACTAAAAGACTAGCAAAACCGTGTGAAATTTTCGCGCTTTATTTTTACCACTTTCCATCATGGTTGATAAATTTAATGACTTCGGCTCTTTAACAATTCCAGCAAGATTGAAAAGTGTTAATGACTTCGATTTGTGTGTCTGTCCGTCCGTCTTTCTGTGTGTCTGCACTCTAACTCCCGTGAATATTCATAGAATTTCCTGAAACTGATATATGTTATTTGAGGTCACTATCGGATGTTCCTTATCGAAAATGGAGTGAATACATCTGCTAGCTTGTGCACAGGGACACCCGAAAGTATTCCAAAGCATTGCGTTCTATGAGAGGTATTTTTATAAACCATATTTTAATACCTTTAATTTATGCATACATTAATAAAATTGAAATGCGTTATTATAGTTTTCTATCGGATATTTTCTATAGAAAATGGAGTAAACACCATCACTGGTTTGTATACAGGGACACCCGAAAGTATTCCGAAGCATTGCGTTCTATGAAAAAATATTTCTATAAACCAAAATTTAATTACTTTGCATAAATCTTAATGAAATTGAAATATGTTATTCATATGCACAAAAGAATGCTTTCTATACTGTACAGTACGACTAACATTAGATTTACAGGGCACGCAAAAATATTCAGTTACGTTAAGGGTTATTATTGGACATTTGCTGGAATTGTATTTTCGTTTACATTAAACATTTTCTAACAATTTTTAACTGTGAATAAGATTTCAATTTGCATTTTTTTTTTTTTTTTTTTTTTTTTTGTCTGACTTCCATCTGTCCGTCTGCCGCCCCCAGCGTCTGTAAATATTTTCAGAAATTTTCAGAAATGATATATGTTATTCAGGTTTACTATATGATATTCCCTATTTAAAATGGCATTAATTAATTCTTTACAAATGGTTTATGTACAGGAACGCACAAAAGATGCCAATGCATTGCGTTTTGGGACAGATATTCTTATGAATTACATTTAAATAACTTTATACTGTAAAAATCATAAGGAAATTCATATTTATTATTAATATTCTAAAATAATGATTTGTATAGAATATGATATGGTATAGATGTATAATTCTATGTCAGGGGGTTACCGCCCTTCTCAACCCCCGTTTAATTATAGTGCCTATACTTATTAAAACAAAAATCAAGTCTGTTATCAATTTCCTTGAAACTTGCAAACCTTCATCAACTTTTCAAGTGGCAACTAGATATGGAATCCAAAGTACCAAATTCGCATTTCCTGTACTTATTACTTTCTCATACCCATAAGGTAGAGAAAGTATTGTTTTGGGGCCAAATTTTCGAAAGTAAGTTTTTGTTATATTTAGACGTTTTGAGGTTTCCTGAATATGAAAATCGTGTTTTTAGCGGTTGGTCTGTGTGTGTATCTGTCTGATATCAGTTTATCTCAAGAACAAATAGCAGCAGACATTCCAAACTTGGTATTTTAAATATGTATCATATAGGGATGCTTCACTAAGATTTTCATTGAGATGAAGCAAATAGTTCCTGTACAGAGACACTCAAGGATATTCAAATACATTACGTCTATGGGGAAAATTGCAGGTAAGTAGAGTTTAACACCTATAGACTGCACTAAACCAAATGAAATGAATATATATTTTTTATATGCATAAAAACATGCCTCATGTAGAATATGGCAGGGAAATCATTCACTGTTCATTTGCAGGGCTACACAAAATAACTAGATTATAATGCGACAATAGCTGAAAATTGATGGAAGTGCATTTTAGGTTGTGCCGTATATTATTACTATAGGTTTATATTTAGGTGCACTTTGTGGTTTGTACATATTCTCCAAAAGATATACAGGGTTGCAAATATTTAAGCTATAATATTCTTTTTTATTGTTAGTGAAAGTGCTTTACTATAATATTTTACCATGTCCAGGAAAGCTGCTCACGAATGGAAATGAATTCCTCATAGACATTTGATAAATAATGTATGTTTTTAAGCTAAATATGCATCGCTTGTGTTTTGTGTATTTACACGTTTTAAGGTTTCCTTATTACCAAAGCCATATTTTTTAATGTTTGATTATTGCCTGCGTCGAGTAATTTCAGGAAACGAATAATTTCCGGAGATCCCCCTCACACAGAACTAATTATCATTAAACGAAGCCTAATTTGAATTATTTTAACGTAGGTTTACATAACAGTACTCTTTATGTTACCTCTTAATTTCCAACCTGTATTTATGGTATTAAATTTCAGGGTAATAGAAAGTCGTGTGAGTGGCACACCAGATTATTTGTTGTTTAATTATGCTGATAATTCATATATATACAGATCAACGAATAAAAATTTACCTTCCGTATTCAGGAGGCCTCAAAATGTCATATTATACAGAAAAAAAATCGCTCTCCAAAAGCTACTTTGTTTACAGTATAAGTATGAGAAATTAATTTTGCGTTCTGTGTCAGCAGTGTTCTTCGAAAAAAAAATGCAGCAAACACTTACACCAATTACATTTAATAATAATAATAAAAAATGTTTACCTTAATTTTGGGTAGCCCTGTATATTGTCTATAAACTATATACACATGACTTTGTGTACGTAAATTTAGTGTTATATGTAAAACAAGTAGCACAAAATGAAATGCACTTCCAGCAATTCTCAAGTATAGCTCCAATATATCGAAATACTCTGGGTAACCCTGTAAATGAATGATGAATGGTTGCTATACCACAATCTACATAAAACATGCTTTTATGCGTATAAAAAATTTGTTCTTTTCATTTTGTTTAAGGCAGTCTGTACATGTCACACTGTACATATGAGAAATTTCGCTCACAGACGTAATGTATTTGAATTCTTTTGGATGACCCTGTAAACAAACAATTGTCTGATCATAACGAATACTTTAGTGTAGCACCGCAATATGATACGGATTTAGAATGTCGAATTGGATTTTCTGCTACTATTTGTTCTTGAGATATTCTAATAACACACACACACACACACACACACACAGAGAGAGAGAGAGAGAGAGAGAGAGACCAACCACTAAAAACATGATTTTTGAATTCAGAGGATCTGAAAACGTGCAAATATAACAAAAGCTAATTTTCGGAAATTTGACTCAAAAACAATTCTTTCTCTACACCGTGTATATGAGTAAGAGAATGTATAAAGAAAGAAAAATGAATTTGAAAATTCCCTTTCAGTACATAAATTATTCATAAATTTTATTTGTTAAATTATCAATGAGTATTCTCTTGTGTATTCACTAGGGAAAAGGAGACATAACAGGTTAAAATAGCCGTCTTTCCCTGAATGATTTCTTTTTCTCCCCCCCCCCCCAAACGCTGATCAACGTGTGCCTTATTACAAAAGCAATAGTAATTCACTTTTGATACAACCCCTTAAGACTTGGCGAAAAATGCTAGAATTTTCAAATTGCAATAACTCAGTGAGATTTTGACTTAGAGATATGATTTTTTTTATTTTGATTGTTAGAGCGAGGAGAATATTTTTCTAAATATAAGTCATATGATAGGAGGGGCCGTATAAAAATTAAATTTCGTATTTAATATGTATACAGCCCCTTGTACAAAAGAATGCCATACCTGAAATCTACTCTTAATTTGCATCAATTTTGTAATTGGAAGTTTGTTTCTATCTTTCTTAGTTTACGATATAATCGCTGTAACATCTATTTTGAATCACCCGGTATATATGTGTGTGTGAGTGTATACTATGTGTGACAGTTGTTATAAATTTTACTTTCCATGAATGGCATTATCAAAATATTGTAAAATTCGCTAAATATTGCCATTTCAAAAAATAAAAATATTTTTTTTTTTTATCTCTATTATAATAATTATAATTATTTATTTATTTTTTTTAACTAAACATCTGTACCAAAAACATTTCCGTTTGCTTGTTTCACATTGTGAATATT
This sequence comes from Salticus scenicus, assembly GCA_963930645.1. NCBI lineage: Eukaryota > Metazoa > Arthropoda > Arachnida > Araneae > Salticidae > Salticus > Salticus scenicus. The sequence continues at coordinate 217,009,600 of OZ005653.1, read as the reverse complement.
TTTCTTATATTCTGACTAAATTTAGCTCCCTCTATCTCTCTCTCTGTGTATATATATTTATATAACACATATATTTGAAGTAAAGTAAAATCCTCGAACATTAATATTGTAGTGAGTAACATATTTAAATGAAATATATCGCATAAACTAAAATAAAATATGTAAAACATCATATGATGTGGCAAGCGGTGAAAAGCGTAAATTTATCAACTTGATTCATGATGTTAGAACTTAATAAATAATGATGGTAATGTAATGTTTACTTTTGTAAATAAAAATTTCTTTACATTTAAAGTTTGACAGAGCATATTAAGAATGTACAATATAATAAGTCATTTTAAGACATAATTTTGAGATGTGTTGTATTATAATTAAAGAGGTTAATTAATTTAAGGAGCAATTGTACAGAGTTTGATTAAAATAAATTATCAGTTACGTTTCTTTTACTGTCTAAAAAACTTATGTAGTATTATTATTTAGAAACACATGTGCTACAAAGTAATAATATATAAGTAGGAGTATATGAAATCTGTAATTTAAATATTAAAATTACTTGTTTTGTTTAAATTATTATTAGTTATATGATATAGGTTTATACAACGATAATCTGTATACATTAAAATAGAACGATTACTTATAGAAGTTATTTTAATGAAAAAGTTATTCTAAATATATATATTTTTTTAGAATAATAAATACGATTACATTACATATAACACGAATGCTTATATTCATTTTTAATACATTTACAATGGTATAAACTGCGATCATTTTTAAATAGAAGATGACTACAAAATTTCCAGCTAATAATGGGGGCTATTTTATTCACACACACGCAAATTTATTAAAAAAGTGTTTCAGTACAAGCTTATAATTTATGAGTTCTTAGGCTGCCAACCTAATCCGGCAAATTGTTAGTTCCGTCCCTTTTTCTACACCACTTAATTTTTAAAGTAATTTTCTTCAAATATATTTGCGATGAATTAAGAAGAAAAAAAAACTCTAATTAATGACTGGTGTAGAAAAAGGGGCGGTACTACCAATTTGCAGGATTAGGTTGGCAGATCTGACAATGTAAACAGTTGTCTTCTTTGACAGTTAATTGTCAGCTATTATCCACGAAGACATGAAACTTACAAAAAATGTTTATTTATAATTAGACGGTTATATGTTAACTGATTTGCATTATATTAAAAATCACAACTTTTAAAGCAAAATATTTAAAAACAGATTTTTACGTTATTAAAAAAAATATAAGTATATTTATTCCAAAGAACATAGCTTGAAATTAATTTTTAAATTGTTATGAGTTTAGTTGTAAAGATGCTAGGATAAATTTCTTTTAAGATACTTCGACAAATGAATTAAATAACATGACTATTATTAATTATTAATGTTATAAGTTATGCATTACTATTTTTTTACGTAAATGTAGGGCGAGGTTTGTATTCTGGCTAACAATGTCGCTACTAATCTATAACAATAAATAAAAATAAAAAATTCATTTTAACAAAATAAAATAATTTAATTAAAAGATGATTTAAGCTTAATTTAACACAAAATATGTAATGATTAAAAGCAATTTACAAACAAACAAACAACAAACAAACAAACAAACAAAAAAAACCCCTTTAAATAATAAATAAACATTTTGCATCCAAATGTATAAGGAAAAAAAATTACTACATCAGAGAATTCTAACATATTTCTACGACTATACATAAAATTATCTGTTTTCGATATATATATATATATTATCATTTTTATCGGAACTAGAAAATATATTTTTTTCTAACAAGTTTAAACATTGTATTTTCTAGTTACACGAATTAACTAAAAACATTAATTTTTACTGAGCTCAGAGTTTCTCATATCGAATATGGTATACGGGAAGTACCGGGTTTGTTATAAATCATTCTCGTCATTTTAACTATTTGGATTTTTCTGTGGTTTTCTCCTAAAATATTATGATTACGGGCTATAAATCTTTCAAATAATAATAATAATAATAATAATAGTAATAATAATAAAAACCGCGTGGTACTCCCACACTCGCCCAGATCTTTTGTGTTTAAAAGACCCTATCGTTTTTTCGTGTTAGAGACTATCATCTTTTTTTTTTTTTTTTAATTTATTTCTGTACAGAATAAAGAGACTTCCTAAAACAATAGAAACATCAAGACAAGATTGTCGCAGTGTTCTCTGGAATGGTTACGTGTGTATGGTTTGATAATGTCATACGAATGAAGTAATTTGGAATTAGGTAAATTAAGGTAATTAACTATGATTAAAGTTCATCAATTAATGAACGACATGACTCTCTGATGGCACTTGACGCCATGATAACGATTTTTTTTTTTTTTAACCTACAAGAGGCTTAATTTAGCCCACAGATAGAGGAATATACCCAACCATAGAACAGATTTTCCCCACAAACATTGGAAGCTCCGCCTCGTCATTGTCGTTCATTATGTTCATAACCAACACCATCCAAATGAATTAACTAAATAAATCGCTTAAGTCTGTGGTAAATATTATGTAAGATATTGGTGAACATATAGTTAAATACTAAATTTTCGTATTTAATCTGTATATTCAGACATTAAAGGACTTTTTTTTTTTTTTTTTTTTTTTTTTTAATGATACTTTTTGAACTTACGTGAATGATAAATAAAAAAATGTAGATATACTTTTTTCAACCAACCCAAATGCTCTCGTAGTCGCGATAATAAAATAGGATCAATTTGTTCAATAAGTCACGATTTTTTTATTTATTTTTTTATTTTTTTTAATTTTAGTTATTATATATCAAGAACATTTTAGATACTATGTTAAAAAATTATAACGATTTTTGTTGTAATTCAAGTACTTGAAATTTTATTTCATTTGAGATAATATATCGTAAATCAGGATATAATTTATACTTGATTAATACTTATTTACCTTTTTCATATTATACTTTAAAACTTATGCCAAATAGCATTTTCTATCATATTAGTGGAAAATTTGACTATTTTACACAATTATCAAATATCAGTAAAAATACTCGGAAAATGCCATGGCTATTTGTTCAAATATTTGTTCAAAAATTACATATATAAATTTTTAATGCCTTTTGTATGATTTAAAGCTGAATATTATTCTTTAAAATTAAGATATCCTTGTTAGCTAACAGAGTTACTTGTAAGGTTCTTAAAAAAAGAAAGCAGTGTAGCTCTTTCTTATATAAATGTGTAAAATGTTAGCAATTGATACATATTACAAAAGATAGTATTGTTACTATTATTATTATTATTATTTTATCTAACTCTATTTATTGCCACAAAAAATAATCATAATTTTAATAAAAATTAACTTTTTTTTTTTTTTTTTTTTTTTTTTTTTTGCTTTTTATGAGATTATGCATCAAATGTAATTATAAAGTGTATTTTTATCAGTTAACCTTACATCGCAAAAATTAACGTAATCAAGTGTGAAATAACATCTGAGAAAATGTATAAAAATTAATAACCACATAATTTTCAAAAAAAGAAAAAAAAAGAATCAATTGCTAATAGCTTAAAAAATTGTTTGGAAAAGTATTAAATTTCTTATAATGTAAACAGCTCATCCATCATATAAATTGTCCATGTCATCGTTTCTTTGTAGTTAAAAACTAAAAGAAAATTCGGTGACACAAATAATGGTTTTGTATAGCTACGGAAAGAATCGAGTTTTAGTTCCACGTTGATGGATTAGTCGATCAAACTTTCTTCTTGTTGTTCAAATTCATCATGATAATGATATTAATGCAATAAAAATGCATAAAAAAGTTGTTGTCAGTTTTCATACATTTATATTATGAATGATCAGATAATACGTTCGAAATGAAAGTTGTTTTTTCAAAGTTTTCCTAGTGAATAGAAATAAATATTTTTGATTAAAAATAAAGTTGTAATATACGTAGTGCAATAATTAGTTATTAATTGAACATGAATTATCTTTCAAAAACGAAAAAACAAAATGAAACCCATTGAAGAATTATAAAAAGTTTCTTTTTTCTTTCAAATAGATCTAAAGAGTAATTATTTTCTAAATATTCAAAATAAGGACTTTTTTGCGTATCAAATTCCGTGTGTTTTACTAAACAATTTACAAAATTATTTCTTAAAAAAAAAAAAAAAAAAAAAAAAAAAAAAGTTACAAATATAAAAAAAATTTGAAATCATTCGAAAAATTATGTATGATTTTTAAAAATGGTGATGTGAAAAAGGGGCGAGTACTAACATTACTACGAAATAAATTATAAATATAATTAAGTTTTACATACTTTAAACTGTCACATTGAACGAGTTTAACGTCGGTGTTTGGTTTTTCTCCGAAATTATGACGCATTTAATTTTTTTTATTTAAATTTGTATCAATTTATATTTATAATGAAATTTAGTACAAGAATTTCATTCCTATTTAAACCTTAAAAACGTATCTTTTTTTGACATATACTGAAATTTAATATAATTTTCATTACTATAAGTACATCAAGAGAACAGAAATAGCAATATCTCAAAATTTCACAACATGTGTTGTATTAATTTAGTGCCTTTCATCTGATTAATAAGAATTTTTCTTTCATTACAAAAGCTTTATTTTACTTAAAAGACATTTTTTCTGATGTTGTTAAAACCTTTTATATTATGATTTTAAATACTTGAAAGAGTATTCACTTTATCAAAAGTAAAGTAGAGTGTAATTGATAACTTCAATGCACAACATTTGAAAACGTTCTTGTGTACGTGTGTCAAACCATAGCCTCCTAAACGAGATGCCTTCAGCGCGGCTCGGAAATTTGGTAACAGTTAAAGCGGTAGTCAGTGCCACCTCGTACAGATAGCGCGATTTTTTTAATCAACTGTCACCAATAATTTTAAGAAATTATATATGATTTATATAATTGACGTTTCTTCGATTCTATTCGCCTTTTATGTATCTCAAATCTCACATTAAAAAATTTTTGGTGGCTATTGGATAAAAAGTCGCGCGATCTGTACCAGGTGACGCTGTCTATCTCTTAAACGGTTGCCAAGTTCTCGAGCCACACGGAAGGCATCTAGTTTAGGAGGCTATGGTCAAACTTACATTTACTTTTGTATGTTTGTTTATTGTAAAACTTACTAACAGCCTACGGGTTCCATAGAAACGGTTATTTATAATTATTATTTTTAAATTAATTAATTATTAATTATTATTAATAAATTGAAGTATTTTACTTTGTAAAATGTGAGTTATAGCAGGGGTCGTAGTCTCCGCCTTTATTTCAGGACACTTTAAGAAATGAGAAACTTGAGTCTTTTTTTTTTTTTCTACAACTATATTTATATAATATTTTCTTTTCTGTTTAATCACGACATATTATTTTAAAAATACGATAGAGATTTTTCTAAGAAAAAAGTGGTAACAAGGACAAAACAAGGACAAATTCCTCATCCCTAAATGTGCTTTTGAAAAAAAGTCGGAGTATACGACCCCTGAATATGACAAGTTAAACCTTATAATATTAAAGCTTTTTTTTTTTTTTTTTTTTTTCCATTTCAGTGTTTCTAAAATGTCAAAAAAAAAAAAAAAAAAAAGAAAGAAAGAAAAAGAAAAGAAAGAAAGAAAGAAAGTCCTGCAGTATCAGACAAGACACTTATCTCCCACCACAGCTGAAACGCACACTAGTAGGCGGTAGGTGTCGATTTGTCTACCACTTATATATATATATATATATATATATATAAATGCTTTGTTTGGTAAGAATATGCAGTATAATTATTTAAACCGTTTTTAAACGTCGTTATATATACGAATATATATTATAATATTTTTTTTTTCTTTGAAAAACTGGCGCATTTTCTGTTTACATAAAAAGGACAATGGTTGTTAGTTAAAACAACTTGGTGTGTAAATCACATGATTTTCTTTTACACTACATTTCATTGCTAAAAAGATAGATTACAGATTAAGTTGGAAGATCAAAAAGGGAAGAAAATAAAGATCAATCTGCTTTAAAAATAAACTAAAATAGGTTTATTAATAGTTTTATTAGACAAATATGTCAGTGGGGCTGCCTCCTCCCCCCTAGACTTCCGTTCAATTTTAATACCTATCATTATTTAAAAAAAAAAAATCAAGTGTGTCTGCCTTCAAATTGAACAATCTTGATTTTTTGTTTGTTTGTTTGTTTTTTTATCTATATATCTATATATATTAATATGTGACAGTAATACTATGACAGTAATATGTAAAACATCTTTTTAACGCCCACAAACTTCTCAAAGAAAACACATTTATTTCTAGGAAAACATATAAAAGGATCTTTTGTGTAGTTCATTTAAACAAATCCCTAACAACATATATCATCTAAAATATCTAGATATTTGAATTACTAAAAGTTAATTATAAAAATGTCGTTTTGTCACCTAAACGACAAGAAAAGTTTATTTAAAATTACTTGAGTTACACCAGTAATTCATCTACTTTATTTTCTTCTTGAGATAATTTTTCCATAAAAAAACTTTGACCAAAAACATAATTTAACATTAAAATATATTTTAAATTAAAAACGTTGAGAACTGAAATAAGATATTTTAACTGAACTTAAGACGAAGCGTGTCATAAGAAATATGTTTCTTAAGATAAATTCAGAAAGCAAATCATGCTGTTAAAATGGATATAAACTGCATTTCAATAAAATATTTCTTTAACTTTTTATACATATCTATTGCATTTTAAAGAGATATTTTATGCCATACATTTTACATTCAAAAGCTCTTTAATGCTAAAGGTTTTCGAAACATATCTTTATAATATCTAATACATAACATTTATATATATATATATATATAATTTTTTAAAATTTATAATACCAGTTACAGAATTAGATCAAACTGCGTGTTAGTTAAAGTGTAATTATTTTAATATGCGATATTTAGATTTACCTTACATTGTATTTTGAAACTTGTTTAGTTTACATTGGAAAAAATAATTTGTTTTATAGAAAATGTAATTAATAATGTCGTGTGTCATTCATTCTTAAATGATTTTTAATATTAAAGACAATCGAACACAAAATACTCGAAGTCTGATTAACATATAATTGTTTCAATATTTTTAATACAAAACTTTATATATATATATATATATATATATATATATATATATATATAATCAAAACTAAAATTACAAATCATGGTGGATTTTATTTTGTGATATATACTTTTAAACTATTCGGATAAAATAAAAAATACAATAAAACATGTACTATCTGAATAACATTATTTGCAATAAAATATTTGTAAGCGAAAGCCATGAGTATGTAATAATTATTTAGCAGTTTATAGTGCTAGCTTACAAGCATTTGTTTAACATGTGATTTTCAGTTTATTTTTTAATAGTTGTCTAAAATTTAGGCGGTTTCCTGATTGAAGCTAAAAAAGTTTTCCAATTCTGCCCGTCGATCTGTCTGTCTAAACGCCTGTTTCTCTCTATATATATACACATCACAATAAGGTTCCCAAAAATCATCTACTGATTCACAAATTAACACAAATATTTATGAGCTACATGCACTGTTAAAAATTTCAATAGAAAACTCTGTGTAACCTATTAAGTCTTGCGTAAAATCAGAGATGTTAAAAAAACTTTATACATTCATTTTAATAACTAAAATTAATTTAAATAATTATTGGTGAGCATATATTTCGGAATTGGAGTGCTTTATCTAAAGTGGAAAAAGTCCTTTTTAATTTTAATTAAAAAATAAATAATAATAAAATTAGGTAAAAATACAGTGTAAACATTGAGAATCTTGATTATTCACTTTGAACTAAGAATTACTGTAAATTTACAGAGTCTCTGGATTAATATTTACATTAAATTTACAGAAAGTTTTAACATTGTGGTATTTGCTGAATAGTTTTTGGTGCGTACAGTTTTTCCGGTTTAGTTCAAAGGACACACCAAAGTATTTCTTATCACTGGGGTATATTTTTAAACTACTCTAAAAAAATAAAGAATCCAAAAAAACTTTTACTATCTGAGTAACATTATTTGTAATATAGTTCATTCATGAGATAAAATGTTTGTAAGCATAAGCCATGAGTATTTAATCATTATCTAGCAGCTTATAGTGCACGCTTACAAGGATTTGTTTTTCATTTTTTAACATGCGATTTTCAGGTTTATTTTAATAATAGTCTGAAATTCAGGAGGCTTTCTGATTGAGGCTAAAAATGTTTTCTATTTCTCGCTGTGAATCAGTATTTTAACGAACTTCTCTATCTCTATATATGCATCATAGTAAGTGCTGCAAAAATCATCCAGTGATTGAAAAATTGGCACAAATATTTATGAGCTACAAGGAATTTGCTGAGTAATACGGTGTTTGCGGTTTGGTTGCATGAAAACACCAAAGTATTTTTTATTGTTACAATCTATAGTGGGGATTTGTTTTAAATGATTTCTATCTTTGATACAGAGCAATAAACATAATGTAATTAATATATGTTGTTAAGAAGTCTAAAATCATCTTTTCTGTTGAGGATAATGTGCACAGTCTTTGATGAATGCATTAATATACAGTATAACACGAAAGATTTCAGATATACTCTGAAATATATTGATGGCATTAAAGTTGATGCAAATGTTTATGAGATACATATAATTAGCTGTACTGTTCTTGTTGTTTATTCTGTTTTTTTTTTTTTTTTTTTTTCGTGCGAAAGGACACACAGATTTTTTGTAACTTTACGGTTTCTTCATGGCCTTTATACAAATTGCATTTTAACATTATTACACTGTATACTGAATCATTAAATTAATATATGCTATTAAAATGGTTAATTTTATGGATTTAAAAAAATGATAAACAGAGAGTTAGTAATTAGTTTAAAGGGATAGACAAATGTATTCTCGTAATTACCTTATAAGGTAAAGATAATTATCTCATCACCTAAAAGTTTGGAACAAATATTTCTGCATTACATGGAGCTCGCTGTATGGTGTTTTTATAAATATAGTGCTTAAACAGCAGTTTGTATACAGATATACAAGAAAAAGAAAAAAATATCAATGCATTTCGATCTACCTGCGGATTGTTTACATGCATCTCTAAACAGAAATAATGAATAAAAATTTGCTTTCATTAATAAAGTATTTAAGGGCACATGGAACATAAAATGGGTCAAATTTCAAATTTTCAATTATAGTCATAAAAAATAGAGCAAACTCAGAAGATTCCAGCAACATATTCTTTGTATAGGTTTGGAATACATGAACACACAAAATACGGCATTTAAATAGATAAAAAAAAACAATGCCTATTATTTTTAACCACATGATTTATTTCCACTTCTTTCTCTAGTTTCCAAACTACATTTTTCCCCTTGAGTGTTTTCAGAAGCTGTGTGAACAGATTTTATCAGTGTTTATTTACAACAAGTTGCTTGCTTTTCTGTTTTCTATTTCACTGATATATGTTGCTACTGTCCATTTGTTTCTATTATCTTTATGAAATTTTGTTTTTGAACAAAGTTCTATTTAGTTTTATAAATTAAAGATACCTTTATCTGCAAAATATTTGGAGTATATGCCTAGAAAAAAGGGTTTCGGTAAACGTAAGTTTACAAGCAACCTGCATACTCCTAAGAGTACAATTAGTATTGAAGACAAATCATCGATGAATATTAGTGCTTCTGAAAAGAAAACTGATTTATCTGCTGCGAACGATGATGATTTAGAGTTTAAGCAAGGTAAAAATTTTATTATTGACATGGATTTATTACTATCTTTACTGAACAGCTTTGAAAAGTGTAAAAACTGTAGCCAAACTGAAACTTTGAATGTAATTGAAGAAGAAAATAGACGAAAAGGACGTGCTGTTAGTTTAATGTATTGGGTTGTTCGGAAAGTCATTTCGTTTTTTTCAGCAGAGGATTTAATTGTATTTTTTTTCACACCTTCTTCACATTTAAGTTGCATTGCCATTACATATTGTGACAGCTGATGTAGCAAGGCTTGCTTGTGAAAAAGGTCGTTTTATTCTGCTCAATAGTTTTTGATTGGTGCCCTATCAAATAAAGAAAATCAGAAGCGACATTTTCGGCATATTTTATTTTTGTTATCAAAACTGCGAAAATACTATTCAAACAAGGAAAAAAAGTATACGATGTGTGCACAGAAAATTTATTTAAAGAACGCTATTGTCAAAACTGGTTTACCAAATTTTGTTCTGGCAATTTTGAGTTGAAGATGCATAACGTTCTAGAAAACCAGTTTGTGCTAATGAAGACAAAATAAAGTATTGATTTATGAAAAACTGCCAAATAACAACTCGTGAGATCGCTAAGAAACCGATCAAAGTGGAGAATATATAATTCATTAAAATATTTATACAATATAAGAAAATCGTCTTTCATTTTCGAAGGAAAAAACGAAATTACTTTCCGAACAACCCAATACATACATATGTACTTCTTGTGGATATTCAGAAAGTACAATGACATCTAAAATATCCATAAAGTGTTATAATATAAACATTCGTCTCACATATGCAATGAGGTGTACAGGAAAGGGGGAAAAAGGTGCAGACACTTTCTGTGCACTGATGAAATTACCTCCTCCTCCATCTAAATTTCAAAAAATTAACAAAATATTTCTTCCAGCATTATCTGAAGTATCTAATGAAACAATGAAAAGAGCTATTGTTAAAACTATTGCAGATAATGATGGTACATGGCGCTTTTGATGGTACATGGCAGAATCGTGGCCATTCATCACTAAAGGGAGTCGTATGTGCTACTTCACTTTACAATGGTAAAGTTATCGACTTTGAATGCCTCACAAAATATCGTACTATATATATGTAGGAATAAATCCATAGGACCCCACAACTGCGTCAAGAATTTTGAAGGGTATAGTGGAGGTATGGAAGTTGGTGGGGTCATGAAAATCTTTGAATGCTCTGAGTCATCGAGAGAAGTCTTGGAGACGGTGACTCGTGAGATTTCAATGAGGTTAATGAAGCAAAATTTCATGGCCCTGGCGTCGAAATTGAAAAACTTGAATGCATTGCTCATATACAAAAAAGAATGGTAACTGGATTAAAAAACATTCGTAATGAATTGAACACCTCAAAACTTTCTGATGGCAAAAAGATATCCGGACGTGGTCGCTTGTTAGATGCTGAAATCATGCGAATTCACAGCTATTATGACTAGGAAATTCATCGCAATATAAGTACATCCATAGATGACATGGTAAAATCCATATGGGCAATTTATTTCCACAAGCTTTTAACCTATTAAATCCCCCAACATTATTTACGTCCGACAGATTCGAAAATTCTGTATGTTTCCGATTAAGCCTTAAACAATGATGAAAATTATAAACACAAACATTCTTTGCTAGAAGCTGTACTTTTTGCTGTTAACTTTTTTTTTTCTTTTCTCTTTCTGACAGAAAGCTTTTGTGCAAATGCATGTATGATAGAACTCAGAAACCAAACGAGAGTTTCAACTATTGTTTACGGGAACGCCCACCCAAAACTATTTTTGTTTCAATATGTACTTTGAAATTGGGTGTATTAGATGCTGTGATTTGCTTTAATGATGGTGCTTACAATCGCACAACAATTCTAAAAAAATTGGGAATTGAACCCGGCCATAATATGAAATATTCTTTGAGAATAATTGATGAGACCCGAGTTCGATAAGCATCACTAAGTTTCCAAAATCTCTCTATATCAGCCAGAGCTATCAACAGCGACCTTGAAAAATAACTTTTGGAAAAGATTTTAGAAAAAAAAAAAAAAAAAAAAAAAACATCATTTTTAAAATAATTTTTACTTGCTTGCACATCAGATATAGATATAAAAGAAGTTTTAAGAAATTAAAATCTAAATGTTATATTTAGGATGAAGTAACTTTTTATCACTATATATTCATGACTTCAAAAGAAATCTTGGGTTATAAAAACAGAAAAAGATATATGTTACAAAAAGTTAACGATAAATAAAAGAATTCGTTTGTGTTTGAAAAATCCTTCAAAATGGAACATAAAAATTGAAGTATTAGAGATTTTAATTCATATAAATTCATACAGTATATGCACACACATACACACATTTATATATACATAATAAAGATTTCACATTTTATTATTATTTTCATCATTATTTTATTATTATTATTTTTCCTCCTATTTTTATTTATTTATTTATTTATTTCGTATTTTGTATATCTATAGCAGTTACATTTTGGATGATAACATTTGGAACTTTTAACGCAAAGTAAAATAACCATGTGATTGCATTTTATAAACAATTGGAGTTAACTGCTATGTTTCTAGAAAGCAACAAGCACTATAAAGTCTTCTTTTAAAGCTTTCTGTGGAAATAACCGGGAAAATAACAGTGACCACTGAACGGTATAAAACGACTATTAGCAATGGTTTAGTCCTGTACCGAACCTAAAAACTATAGCATTCGGATACTGTAAAATGTTGTTAGAGTCAAAGATAATAACAAAATGATTCTACATAATAGCATTTTTGTCTGTAAATTGCACGTAAACAGTTTGTAATATTTTACGTTTCAGACATAAAAGAAGTATAGTGTCATGTTTAACAATAAGTGCTGATTATTTTAAAATCAAACTATAAGTTATAACTTTTATAATTTATGTTATATCCGTAAATAATATACATATATATAATATATATATATATAACCTTCTATCTTCCTTCCCTGTGTGCAGAACGGTCAATGCAACGAGATATTATTTTCTTATATATATCTATATATATAGATGTATATATATATATATATATATATATATATTAACGCGATTAATTGAAATGTACGCACGCGAACTTTTTTTAAATGTTTTTGAATTACTAATTTGATCTTTATAAATGTTTCAACATTTGTAAAATTTGTTTTTATTGTTTACCACACATCCATTAATTTCAGTTTATCACGCCTATCCATTTCCATTTCTTTTTAAATCGTACACACACACACACACACACACACACATATATATATATATATATATATATATATATATATATATTTATATATATATATGTGTGTGTGTGTGTGTATAATTTTTAGTGCAGCTTTTGGAGTCTACTTTTACAGAGGGGCTATGTCATTACGTATTCTTCGTAACATTTTGTACTTGAAAATTTCACAGTATTCTTTTGTAATATTTATCTGTGATTAAATATGGCAAATATTGCTATTACTTAATTGTATAAAATTGAAATTTCTTTTCTAAAACGTGATTTCTTTAATATCTTTTTAAAAATATAAATGCAAATCTTTTTTCTTTAGAATCGTTTTGAATTTAAGTATAATAAATTAATGTATTAAAATCATATATGTACATTGCACAATACTTAAAAAAAGCCGATTTATTGGTTTCTTGTTTACGGATGTAAAACGGAATTTAAGACTGTGACCAGTCTATAAACTATACCGCAGGAAGTGCTCTAGATGCCCCAAGAAATATGCATATCTATAGGATCTACGTGATGTATATTTTGGACAATTATGATTAATTAACATAAATCAAAGTGATATTTTATGAATAATAAACATAACATAAAGGTAACAAACTTTCATAAAATAAATCGGGGTTTATGAAAATTATTTCTTTTGAAAACAGGTATGGTTTATGTAATGCATATGTTCTGTATAAAACCCCATTCAACACAAACTAATTCAATAGTTTATATACATCATTTGATGATTTAGATAAATTTAGATAACAATAATAAATTTAGATAACAATACATACACTTAAATTTTAATTCAATATAAAGTTAAAATTTACCGTTCGAAACCTTTCCAGTATAAGATATTTACTTGCAGTATAAGATATTTACTTGTATATATTATTAATAAATCTAACTATATACAAAAGTTTTGATCGGAAATATTTAAAATTAATAACAATTTAAATCTTGCATTCAACTATAAATATCTAAAATATTATTTATATATAATTAAAATTGATAAAACATGTCAAGTGTTGTTAAAAAAAAAAAAAAAAATCCTTATAAAAATATTTTTTAAATGTTGAAATATAATTGCCGAAACGTCAGTGGAGGCCCAACATTGAGACTCAAAACGGTTTTGGGCTGTGTCTGTCTGTCTGTCTGTCTGTCGCGCGATAGCGGCCGCACAAATAGCGCTATTAAGTTGAAATTTGATACACATGTTCATGAGCCCCACGAAATCAGCTGTATAGTTTTTGGTATGTATTCCATTTGTAGTTCGTATACAGGGACACGCCAAAGTTTTTCTTATCATTACGGCCTATGGGAGGAATTTGTATGTATCGCGATAGTGGCCGCAAAAATAGCGCTATTGACTTGAAATTTAGTATACATGTTCAGGAGCCCCACGAAATCACCTGTATAGTTTTTGGTATGTATTCCATTTGTAGGTCGTATACAGGGACACTCCAAAGTTTTTCTTATCATTACGGCCAATGGGAGGAATTTGTATGTATCGCGGTAGCGGCCGCAAAAATAGCGCAATTGACTTGAAATTTGGTACACATGTTCATGAGCCCCACGAAATCAGCTGTATAGTTTTTGGTATGTATTCCATTTGCAATTCGTATACAGGGACACGCCAGAGTTTTTCTTATCATTACGGCCTAAGGGGGGAATTTGTATGAATCGCGATAGCGGCCACAAAAATCACGCTATTCACTTGCAATTTGGTACACATATTCATGAGCCCCACGAAATCATCTGTATGTTTTTGGGTGTGTATTCCATTTGTAATTCGTGTACAGGGACACGCCAGAGTTTTTCTTACCATTACGACCTACGGGAGGAATTTGTACGTACCGCGATAGCCACCGCAAAAATCAAGCTATTGACTTCCAATTTTTGACGAAACGTCAGTGGAGGCCCTCTGTTGAGACTCAAAAGGATTTTGGGTGCCGTCTGTCCGTCTGTATGTCTGTCTGTCGTGTGATAGCGGCCGCAAAAATCACGCTATTGGCTTGAAATTTTGTACACATGTTCATGAGCCCCACGAAATCAGCTGTATAGTTTTTGGTATGTATTCCATTTGTAGTTCGTATACAGGGACACGCCAAAGTTTTTCTTATCATTACGGCCTATGGGAAGAATTTGTATGAATCGCGATAGCGGCCACAAAAATCACGCTATTGACTTGCAATTTGGTACACATATTCATGAGCCCCACGAAATCATCTGTATGTTTTTGGGTGTGTATTCCATTTGTAATTCGTGTACAGGGACACGCCAGAGTTTTTCTTACCATTACGACCTACGGGAGGAATTTGTATGTACCGCGATAGCCACCGCAAAAATCAAGCTATTGACTTCCAATTTTTGACGAAACGTCAGTGAGGCCCTCTGTTGAGACTCAAAAGGATTTTGGGTGCCGTCTGTCCGTCTGTATGTCTGTCTGTCGTGTGATAGCGGCCGGAAAAATCACGCTATTGGCTTGAAATTTGGTACACATGTTCATGAGCCCCACGAAATCAGCTGTATAGTTTTTGGTATGTATTCCATTTGTAGTTCGTATACAGGGACACGCCAAAGTTTTTCTTATCATTACGGCCTATGGGAAGAATTTGTATGTACCGCGATAGCGGCCCCAAAAATCACACTATTCACTGCAAATTTGGTACACATGTTCATGAGCTCAACAGAAATAACTGTATAGTATTAGGCGTGTATTCCATTTGTCGTTCGTGTACAGGGACACGCCAAAGTGTTTCTTATCATTACGGTCTATGGGAAGAGCAAAAATCCTTCGATTGACTTGCAAATTGTCGCACACTTTCCAGCTTTGCATATAAGTAGCTGTATAATTTTTATTGCTATATTGTTTATAAACTGTGTACAGGGACACGCCAAAATTCTTAACATTACGGCGTATGGGGTGAATTTCGTTTAAACGTATTTTAATACCATTACTTTGCAATCAAGAAAATGAAACTAGCATACGTGAGTAAGATGCTTAAACTTATGTTGTTTGAAGAAAATACGTGCTTTTAAGATTTCTAATTAATGTACAGGACCTTACAAAAGTGTTCTGACAATGTCACGGTGTCATCCAAACGATGTTAAATTTGGAACAATTATTAATTTTAAATGCAAAATAAGCTGAATAGTTTTTACTGGTGTATACAATGTTTATGGTTCGTTTACAGAGACACACAAAAAAATTTCGTAACATTGGAGCCTATGGACAAATTTTTATTTAAGCGCGCACTTTAATGCGTTTATGCTGAATTGAAATTAATAAAATTAACATACATTATAAAGATGCTTAAAATCATGTTTACTCTTAAAAAAGGGTATGTATCGACTAAATAATTAATGGGACCACACAAAATAATTACGAGTATGTACTGTAATCATCCAAATAATGTCAAATTAGTTCGAAAAATTAATGAGTTATAATTAGGTTTATTCTTATTATTGACGTTTATAATGATTGTGGCTACTTTACCGGGATACATAAAAGAATTTCGTACTATTACTGTATATAGTCGGTATTTCTTAAGAGTATTTTAACATGGTTACTCTACACCCCATCAAATATAATGAAATTTTATTAGAATTTTAAAAGCATTTTTTCCTGTGGAAAATTGTGGTATAGAATTGGTAGTTAACTTAAAGGTTACGCAAAATATTTCCGATATGCTATGTAATTTTTTTTTTTTTTTTTGGTATGAAATTTGGTAATTATGAATTTCAGGGAAATAATACAAGACCGTCGTTTATTAAGAATACATATTGTTGCGTACTTGGGGGATTCGTAAGTTGTCCGAGAATGAAAGGCGAAACTTGTAATAATTCAGTGATTTATTCACAGAAAGTTCCAGAAAAATACAGGTCTATAAACCAAGTATCAGCTTCAATTCAACCAGTAAACACAGCTTAATCAATAGCCGTTAACAGCACAACAACAGCACAAACTGTTTAACAATAACACATAAAGCAAGTCTCATTCAAAAAGGCTCAAGGCAAAGCAAACTGACGCAGATCTGAGACTGACTGCCTCGGTGAAAAAAATGCTCCTTTTATACTTTTCTATCGAACCCAGGCTGTTCTGGAAAATTCTTGTATCTCATCAGCCAGTGAGATTAGAGCGTCCATATTTGGTATATCCCTAATAAGGAATTTCTCGCCAAGGTCGCCAAAAAATCGCCAAAGAGGGAAACAGTCGCCAAATTTGGCGACAAATCCATTTCTTCCCTTCTTGGAGCTTTTTAATGCGTTTTTAAGGGAAAATTAGGCTATTTTAACACTAAAATGACTAGAAATGCAGAAAATTAGCATTTTATCAACTTACTAAGCCTCGTTGAAGGAATTTATGGAAAAGAAAATACAATTATTTATAATTCCGTATCACTTTATATGATATACAGATAAGTATACAAAGAGAGATAGAGCAGGGGGTTGAGGGAGGCTGCAGCCCCCCCTCAGGAATGTATCTGATTATGATAACAAGTCTATCGAATCAATATATACTGTTATATAATAAGGAATAAATAAAATGACCTATTGAATAATGTCTGATACAAATAGGACGTTGAGGCTCCTGATCTGCAGATCCACTAGTTATAATAAATCTAAGTGTATACAAAAGTTTAATGAAAAATATTTCTGAAATTAATAACGATTAAATGATTTATTCAACGGCAAATACCTAAAATATTATTTATAAATAATTAAAACTGAAAAAATTTGAACTTCGTCATATTTAATCAAATTCCTTTTATATTTAAAAAATAAGTAACGTTTTCTCATATATATAATATTTAAAAATGTTGAAATATACCTTATCCCTAGCGCTTATGCCTCATGTTTCTCGATTAACAACAAACTGATTATTAGCTGTAAACCATAGTTAAAATAAAGTATGGATTTTTTAAGGGTTAAAGCACTAAAAAAAAAAAAAAAAAAAAATCAAATCTAATTTCTAGTAAAAAATGGCAAATATAAACACATAATATATTCTGTGACATAGTTTTTCTTTGAAAATATATATGAGGTTATAAAGATTATGCAAGATCTTTAGAATAACAGATGCATTGTTATAAAATATTACAAAACATTTCTCCTTAGATACCGTAAGTAAAGGAATGTAATGTCACGTTACACACAGTTTTTTTACTTGTTTTGCATAAATGCGCTTTGAATTTCAATGCATATGTAGGTATTTAACGTATGAATATCATTTTTAAATTTCTAAATTATTTTAAACTTCGAAGACATTTTTTGTACACTCCCAATTGCAAAGGAATATTTAAAGTAATGTTACTAAATTGCTTTGAATAAAATATAGTATTCCTTTTTATGTTATATATTAATGCGTAGTTTCTTAGTTTAAACTGACTGTAATACAGTTACTTGATAAGTGGTTAGATAGAATGTCTCGAAAAAAGTTATATAATTTGAAAATTTCTAAATACATAAAATAGTTGTTATATAGATTATTCCATACAACGTGATCTAAGATGTCCATGCTTCATCAGAAACTTAAATATACATATATTAATTACAAGTTTTAAAAGCAAATTTTTTTTTTTTTCATTAAGTGATTTTTATAGCAAACTGTTAACAAATGTAACAATGTACGGGAGGAAATTAATATGCACTGCTTTAACATATTTATATCTTAAATTATAATTTGATTTAAGAAGAGTTCTTTCTTCATATTGAACATAGAAAAAAAATTAAATTAAAAATTTATTGCAATACGTTTCGCTATACACACTAATACATGCGCGAATTTCCTCAGTCAGTGAATTTCTACTTACATTATCATAACTGGTAATTAATTCTCTTGTTAATTGCATAACTATATTATAAATCTTTGGGACATATAATTCAAATTACCTACATTTTATTTATTAAAATATAAGAGCAAATCATTGTTTTTAAGGTAAAGATGAAGCATTTTTCATTTAAAGAAAAATTGTCGTAGAAAAAGACATTTTACGAGAAAAAAAAAAATGCTTTTGAAGATGGATTTTCTTACAATGTTGCCACGCGCCTCTTCTATATTTTAATTTTATTTTTTAGTTCAACATTTACAAAATTCAAAATAAGTAAATATATAACTAATACGAATAGGTAAATTTCATACAGAAATTGAATGATTAAATGTAATTAAATAAGATTTATTTAACATATCTCACTAATATAAATTCTTAAAAGAACATATTAAACAGTTTTAGAATGTTTTACTTCCAAATATTCCGTATCATACCCAAACGAGTATTTAATAAAAAATAAAAAATAAAATATAAAAAAAAAACTTTAGACGAGAAAAATTATACAATTTATGCTATTCGCGAAACCTTTTTTAAATGGTTCTCAGGAACGAAGTAACTAAGTTTGTTGTTATTAGTTTTTAAACATAAGTGTATTTGTACATATATAAGAGATGTAAACAGATGTAAACATTTTTTATTCAAGGTATATACAGTCGGCAGTAAAATTATTCGAGCGCTAGCAAGGATTCTTGTATACAAAAGTGCACTTAATACAGTTTTGTTACATTAATCCTTGTCGAATCACGTGCTTAGACTGACTAAGAACAGGATTCGACAAGGATTTATTTAATAAAACAATATTAAGTGTACTTTTTTTAAATAGGCATTATTGCTAGCACTCGAATAATTTTGCTGCCGACTGTATTCTTTGGAAAATTATCAAGCAAATAATATATAAATACAGGTAACAAATCCTTTGATGTGAATATGTATTATTGGCATATGTATTATTCACATCATGAATATGTATTATTCACACAATATGTATTATTTATTGATTGTTGGATATATATTAAACATATTTATCGTCTGATGTTTAAGATGTCTAGTGGTTTTTAAGAAGATAGGTAGAATTTGTGTATTTCCCAAGCATTTTGGACTGCATGTTTTAGCCCAAATACAAATAGTGACCATCACCTTTTCTTAAATAGCAGGAAACAACGATATGCATTTAGATTTTGATCTATACGAATGAACCTAATACAGTGAGATGGTTGATTGACAAAGGAACTGTGCATCACATAATCTACAAAAAGCTTAGTTATGGCAACGTTTGTGCACAATGTGTGCCCAAGCATTTGTCAGAGAATCAGGAGACGGAGTGAGTGGATGTTTGCCTGACCCATCTGTTGAGTCATTCACACCCTTCCTACGCACTGGGATCAGTGCATCAAATGGTAATTATTTATAGTTGTACTATACAACATGAACTGTAATTATAATATTGTTATTAAAATTTCTTCAGATATAACTTTAGTCTCCTTTTCATTTGGCTTACCTTTTCCGCTGATCTGGAGGAATCCATCATGCAGCGAAATGCGGAAATGACTCTCCAGCAATGAGGATATTGATGCGAAGCCGTTAACTGCGAATATGCATGTAGTAAACACACCGTACCATATATCGGCCAACACATTAACTCACTGGGATTTGATATAACGCCTCTACAGCTAAGGTCTCCTTTTCACTTGGGCACACCTTATATATTGCTTTCCATTTTCATATATTTTACGAGATAAGATATTTTACGAGATATATGTTCTCTATGGGGTTCAAATCCGGACTAAGTGCTGCCCTGTCTAAGAGTGTGATATTGTTTTGCATAAACCACGTATTCGTTGATCTGGAGGTATGAATGGATGCATCATCTTGTTGGAAAACAGAGTTCGGTTCTGCTAGCAAATCCATAATTGGCAGTAAATTGGTACGTAAAATATCCTGATAATCCTCTGATTTCATTTTCTGTCCGTAAATCCTAGACATGTTTGCCCGTTGAAACAAGACCCTCCCCAGGTCATTACGGATCATCCGCCTTGTTGTCTGCTGAAATAGTTCTGTGGTTCTACTCTTAGGTCATACCAGTAAAATTTATTACTGTCAGGGCCGTCCAAATTCCATTTAATTTCGTCATTGAGGATGAGAGAAAGCGACTTTTCACTGTATGAAATAGGCTTTCTATCTCACTTTAGGTGTTCATCTTTATGTCTCTGCTTTAAGCAAGATTTTGCATTTATTCTCCTGTAAACAATGTGTTTTGAAGCTTTAATTCTTTTGTGTACAGTACATTTTGAAATTCTGGAAGTTGATGTAATTGTACGCACAGATGAAGTATCAACTGAAGCCTTTATAAATAACATTCTATCATCACGTATCGTTCTTTTCTTTGGTCTTCCGACTCACTTTCGAGTATTCCATGTTCCACCCGATCTCAAAACTCTATAAATACTGCTCAAGAACCTCTTTATTCTTCTCAATATTTGTGCAGGATTTTGTTTTTGCGCTTTTAACTGTAAAATCTTAATAATTTCATCTTTAGAAATTTCTTTAGAAACAGCATTTTTATCAGAATACGCAGGAAACGTCTTTTCCGAATAACAAACAAAACAATACATTGAACTCATTAAATTATTATGCTAAAAATATAGCAGACGATATTTCAATTAAAGGTGAAAATTATTCTGCATTTATAGAAGCATACGACAATAAAAATATTCTGTGAACAAAAATGTAAAAGAAAATATATAATGCTGTATTGTGTCTATAATATTGGGACAACACATTTTTATATAACTTAATGTACATTTTATAATTTCAAACCTTTGATCACAATTTCTACGCGTATATCAGCAAAGCTGTTTTTATTCATTACCTATCTCACTAATTTTAACTGTTGTACTTTATTACTTTTTATGTTAATGCAAATTTTATTGATTGTCGAAACTTTTGGGACACGGTGTATATATATATATATATATATATATATATATATAATTCTAAGTTCATTTTATCCTGAGATTGCCAATTTCTGTTTACAATTTACTAAGTTTAATCATTCTATTAAAAATTAAAGTTTCAAAGCAAATCCTCAAGTGTAGTTTTGCAGGAAGCCTCTTCTTCTTTTTTTTTTTTTTTGGAATTTTTTTAACAGATTTTCGAATTTATCAATAATGGACATAAGAAACTACGACACTCGTTCCCATTAACGTACATTTTGCTATAACACAAAAGGAGTTTACATTATTCAGTTTTATTTATTAGACACTAAAATCTATTGCAAATTATTCCTTAAATAAAATTGTTATATTTTACAAACTTTTTTTTATGTCCAAAATTAGCAAGATTTTACATCTTTTTTATAAGAACATAATATTTAATATGAACATGTATATATATATTTTTTCTGTTAACTAGAAAATATTTAACATATTATGTATAAAAACAAATTGATTTTTTTAAATTTACATATTTTTTCGTTTTCTCATTCAATTGAAGTATCTCAAAAAAATGGATCGCATTATGATTTACAATTTTAAAATATTTTTGGAAAAGGTGACAGCCTCTTTAAAGGCAGCGCGCGTGAAAAATGTCAGCTGCAGATTTTATATCATTCAAGCGAACAACTTTCCGTGAAACAAACTTTATTTATACGTGACTGAATATGCAGCAAAATGTAAAAGGATATGAAATTTCAAATGTAAATACTTGAGTTAAAATGTCGTTCCAGATGAAAGATAAGTTCTTTCAAGGTACATTTTTTTTACCAGAATTTATTTCAAGCATTTCTATTTACACTTAAAACGCTTTTAACATTTTTAAGTTGCATTCTATGTATGTATGTATATATATATATTAATTTATGTAAATGGATAAATAAATCCTATGAAGAAAGTAAGTGTTTTTTCTTATGGAATGGTTTATGTTGTTTAAATATAATTTTTTCCTCTAAGTAATTATCTATATTAATCGAGTTATTACTGTGAAATATTTAATATATATTTTTATTTAAATTGAAAAAAAAATCTGTTTTTATAATTATTTATAAGCTTTAAAATTTATTTTAGGATTTCAATTAAACATTTTGTCTGACATACTGAAATAATTTTTAAAATATGAAAATGTTTCTTTTTAATTACATAATAGTAAAAGAAGATTGAATGTATTGTGTTGTATTGTAGGTGTTAAATTTGATTGACTACTCAAGGATTGCAGCCCAAATTGGAGTACCGTCAACAGACTTTTTTTTCTTACAATTTATCCTAGACCGTATTAGCGCAAATTTCGTAGAAAACCACCGAAAACTCAGAACAGCTAGGCCGTTCTGCGTATTCTGTATTCGAATCCGGCACTCTCGTCTACAAGTTTTAAAAGAAGATTTTTTTTTTCGGCCACCATTCCGTAAGTGAAAATGAATGTTTCAATTTAATAAAATTCACGAAATAAATCAACCAAAATGATCCCTATAACATGAAAAACGACTCGAGACTATGGAGTTAACAGAAAGACATGAACATTTGCAGATGTGATGCGCATGTAATGAAAAAAAAATGATAACGCTATCATATATTTGATTTTTTTTTCCAGAAAATAAAACTACTGGATTTAAAAAAAAAAATAAATTATAAAAAAACGTAATAATAATGCATTAACCAAAGTCTGGTTTTAAAGGAAGCTGTTAGATTGCTTAGAGATGGTCATAAATGCTTTCTCATACGAGTTTCAATTTGATGTATGAATGAGAAATGTGGAGAAATGTGGTGATCACGCTGTCCAAGGATGCGTAAGAAAAGCACAAACACAATCTGTAAGAAATTGCAATGTGGACAGGAGGTGATTATCTTACTGTAATGTAAATTCAGAGGTACGTAAATAAATAAATAAATAACAGTAGTTCATAGATATACCTATGAATAAAGCTGTTTCACGTAACAATAATAAATTACTCTCAAATCATATTCAATTCATACTTCTGGTCATCAGGACGACAATCAGCTGAGTACAGAAACTTCTTCGCTAGTAAATAGCTTTCATTTCGAAGCAGGTATCATTTCTAAATACAATTCTACTCCATTCTATTACATTCCGTTCGAAAGTACCCAGTGCCAGTTCAAACACATTTTGCAGCATGCAACAATGAAGGACGACAGTTAATATAAAAGCTATGCAGTATATTTATATATATATACAAATTTCTATCCTTTGAAATACCGTTATACTTTATTTAGCAATATTTGCTCTATTAAATATATATATATATATATATATTTTCAGAAGTTATAGAAAAATAAAACAAAAAAATATATAAATGAATTTTTAAATGAATTTTTAAATCTCTCAATTATAACCTAGTTGGTCTTTTTGGAAAATTGAAATTGTGTGGCTGTTGTAATCTCTAGTCAAAATACATAAAAGTGTAATTAAAAATTGTAATATATATACGTTTGAAGAAAAAATTGATTAGCAAGATTAAAACATACAATAAGTGTTTTTTTTTTTTTTTTTTTTTTTTTTTAAATCTGTATTTGGAAAAAAAAGTACACATTCAAATGCATGCACATATACGATTAAATCTATTATAAATATAGATTATGCATAATATTTAACAACAAATGTCTGCCATTATAAATTTGTAAATTTCTAGCAGGCTTTACGCTTTTCGCTGGACATTATATTTAACTGAGTTCTGAAAATTCCATTTCATTATAAAAAAAAAAAAAAAAAAAAAAAAAAAAAAAAAAAACTGAAATCAGTCAATACTTAAGTTAAAGTTACTCTAGTTACTTTTAAGTTAAAGTTAAAGTTTACTTCGATAGAATTTCGAAAGTTTTCCGGTTCCCTACTGCTTTCTGCAGCAACTTACCCGCTATTTACTTCCATTTCCACAGCGCAGCTAAAAGTTTGAAGTCTCGCGAAAACCCACCAAAGGGTATACCATGCGTACACTTAATAAAATTCTAGGCACCAAAATTCACTATTCTAAAATAATTTCAAGTAAATTCAAGCGTGAAAACGTGTTTGTTACCCCGCCCGCTGTATGAGGAGATGCTAATTTTACAAAAATGTTTCATTCGGATTGTTGACAAAACATAACCAACCGGAACATGAAAAAGTCGCTTTCCCCATATAATTTGGTGCTGAATTATGTTTGTAAACGTGTGTTTGCTCCACTCACTCTTAAAGTGTGGGAAAGGTGTTTTTTGTGCAAAATCTCTTTACACTACGTGTTGAATACGCATAACCGACCCACACATCAAAAACGCTTTTTTAAAGTAATTTGGAGCCGATTTAAGCATCAAAAAGTATTTTTCGTCTCCCCTCCCTCGGTGTAGAAAATAATATCGCAAAATTTCTTTGTACTGTGAGTATTGGGTATGCATAGTTAATCGACGCATCAAAAAGTCGCTTTATAACTTCATATTTTGTGTTGGGTACGCATAACCTATCGCACATAAAAAATAATCTTACTGAGAAAATAAGGTTGTGCTTGGTAATGTATTTATTGCCCACCGACCCAAAGGGAGGTAAGGGGGGAATTTCGTAAAATCCAGTTACAGTAGGCGTCGGATACATATAAACAACTTATGCACCGATTTTCGTGGCCGCAGACCCCATAGATTTCCCGAGACAAATTTAGCACTAAAAGGGTGTTCTAGAATTTGCCACCTCATAATTTCCCCCTTCTTCAGCGATCACACATACACAAAAAAAAAAGGGGGTTTTGGAAATATACTAAAAGAGACACATGGCTGTTTTAAACATATTTGTACCCTTTACAGTAGAGCAGAATCTGCGAAATTTTCCCCGAAAAACCTTTTTTTTCCTTTTCCTCTATTAGTAATCAAACATTCCAAAATCGCACATAGTGTTTTATTTGCACTCAAGTCTAGTCTTCACATGTGCAATTTCTTCAACGTGAAGTAATTATGTTTACAAACCTTTTTTTTGCGTCCTTCTCCATAGGGAGAAGTGTGAAATTTCGATTAACCCCGTACTTTAGGTGTCGGATACATATAAAAAATGCAAGCACCAAAATACGTAACCGCAGCTCCCATTGATTTCCCAGGCCAAATTTAGCGCTGAAAGGGATGTCTCTCCCTTCCAAAAAACAAAATTGTGTTTTTGAAAATATCCTAAAGAAGAAGTATGGCTGTTTTCAATATCTTTGTTCCATTTTGCAAGAATTCTATTCAAAAATCCAGAATTTGTGAAATATCCTAAAGAAGAAGTATGGCTATTTTCAACATCTTTGTTTCATTTTGCAAGAATTCTACTCAAAAATCCAGAATTTGCGAAATTTCCCGCCAATTTTTTTTTTCTTCTTATCTACCCTTAAAAATCGAGAAATTCCTAAATCGCAGAAAATGTTTTATTTGTACTCAAGTCCAGTCTCGCCATACGTAATTTCTTTACCCTGAAGTAATTTGGAGTCACATTATGCTTATAAATGTGTATTTGCCTGCTGCCCATCTAGGCAGGGAAAGAAGGAGAATTTTGAACAAGTCCTTAGATATAATTTTTAGATGGGTAAAGACCTAAATTCCTGCCAAGTCTTGTTGAATTCCGTCCAACCGTTCTCACGTGATATCCGGATAAATATAGCGTTACAGACATACAGACACAGTGGCACATACACACACGGAGAAAACATTTTGAAGTCCTTTTTAACTTTCACGATGCGGGAAATGTGACGATATCCCTAAATTGTTTTATTCTGGGATATTTACAGACAAAAGTCTGATTTTATTAATATAGAATTGCAAATGGATATTGCTTATTATACATTTAATGTAACATGATTATGTGTTGAAAACATAAATAAAGATTGTTATTATAGTAATACAATTTTAATTAATAGGAAAATACATTATTTGCCTATGTTTGTTTTTGTAATGTATATTTGCTTCAGGAAACGATATTTTTCTCTAGAGAAATATGTGAGTTGGAAAAATAAAAATTCTCTAATCCCTTCTAAGTTAATGTCTTAGAGAAAATTAAGATAGTTTCCATAAGTTTAAGGGAAGATAAAAATAAAAATAAAATATATAGTATCAAATAGTGTCTGTAGAAAGCTACAATCAACATATACATTTGAGATGCTTGGT
The DNA here is from genome assembly GCA_963930645.1 of Salticus scenicus. Taxonomy (NCBI): domain Eukaryota; kingdom Metazoa; phylum Arthropoda; class Arachnida; order Araneae; family Salticidae; genus Salticus; species Salticus scenicus. The sequence continues at coordinate 216,982,644 of OZ005653.1, read as the reverse complement.
TTATTTTACACGTAACTAGAGTAATATCTGTGGATATAGCAATATATATATATATATATATGTATATATATTTCATATAAATTTCTGTTCATATGATTCGTAAAAAAAGTACCCAGTGCCAGTTCAAACACATTTTGCAGCATGCAACAATGAAGGACGACAGTTAATATAAAAGCTATGCAGTATATTTATATATATATACAAATTTCTATCCTTTGAAATACCGTTATACTTTATTTAGCAATATTTGCTCTATTAAATATATATATATATATATATATTTTCAGAAGTTATAGAAAAATAAAACAAAAAAATATATAAATGAATTTTTAAATGAATTTTTAAATCTCTCAATTATAACCTAGTTGGTCTTTTTGGAAAATTGAAATTGTGTGGCTGTTGTAATCTCTAGTCAAAATACATAAAAGTGTAATTAAAAATTGTAATATATATACGTTTGAAGAAAAAATTGATTCGCAAGATTAAAACATACAATAAGTGTTTTTTTTTTTTTTTTTTTTTTTTTTTTTTTAATCTGTATTTGGAAAAAAAAGTACACATTCAAATGCATGCACATATACGATTAAATCTATTATAAATATAGATTATGCATAATATTTAACAACAAATGTCTGCCATTATAAATTTGTAAATTTCTAGCAGGCTTTACGCTTTTCGCTGGACATTATATTTAACTGAGTTCTGAAAATCCCATTTCATTATAAAAAAAAAAAAAAAAAAAAAAAAAAAAAAACTGAAATCAGTCAATACTTAAGTTAAAGTTACTCTAGTTACTTTTAAGTTAAAGTTAAAGTTTACTTCGATAGAATTTCGAAAGTTTTCCGGTTCCCTACTGCTTTCTGCAGCAACTTACCCGCTATTTACTTCCATTTCCACAGCGCAGCTAAAAGTTTGAAGTCTCGCGAAAACCCACCAAAGGGTATACCATGCGTACACTTAATAAAATTCTAGGCACCAAAATTCACTATTCTAAAATAATTTCAAGTAAATTCAAGCGTGAAAACGTGTTTGTTACCCCGCCCGCTGTATGAGGAGATGCTAATTTTACAAAAATGTTTCATTCGGATTGTTGACAAAACATAACCAACCGGAACATGAAAAAGTCGCTTTCCCCATATAATTTGGTGCTGAATTATGTTTGTAAACGTGTGTTTGCTCCACTCACTCTTAAAGTGTGGGAAAGGTGTTTTTTGTGCAAAATCTCTTTACACTACGTGTTGAATACGCATAACCGACCCACACATCAAAAACGCTTTTTTAAAGTAATTTGGAGCCGATTTAAGCATCAAAAAGTATTTTTCGTCTCCCCTCCCTCGGTGTAGAAAATAATATCGCAAAATTTCTTTGTACTGTGAGTATTGGGTATGCATAGTTAATCGACGCATCAAAAAGTCGCTTTATAACTTCATATTTTGTGTTGGGTACGCATAACCTATCGCACATAAAAAATAATCTTACTGAGAAAATAAGGTTGTGCTTGGTAATGTATTTATTGCCCACCGACCCAAAGGGAGGTAAGGGGGGAATTTCGTAAAATCCAGTTACAGTAGGCGTCGGATACATATAAACAACTTATGCACCGATTTTCGTGGCCGCAGACCCCATAGATTTCCCGAGACAAATTTAGCACTAAAAGGGTGTTCTAGAATTTGCCACCTCATAATTTCCCCCTTCTTCAGCGATCACACATACACAAAAAAAAAAGGGGGTTTTGGAAATATACTAAAAGAGACACATGGCTGTTTTAAACATATTTGTACCCTTTACAGTAGAGCAGAATCTGCGAAATTTTCCCCGAAAAACCTTTTTTTTCCTTTTCCTCTATTAGTAATCAAACATTCCAAAATCGCACATAGTGTTTTATTTGCACTCAAGTCTAGTCTTCACATGTGCAATTTCTTCAACGTGAAGTAATTATGTTTACAAACCTTTTTTTTGCGTCCTTCTCCATAGGGAGAAGTGTGAAATTTCGATTAACCCCGTACTTTAGGTGTCGGATACATATAAAAAATGCAAGCACCAAAATACGTAACCGCAGCTCCCATTGATTTCCCAGGCCAAATTTAGCGCTGAAAGGGATGTCTCTCCCTTCCAAAAAACAAAATTGTGTTTTTGAAAATATCCTAAAGAAGAAGTATGGCTGTTTTCAATATCTTTGTTCCATTTTGCAAGAATTCTACTCAAAAATCCAGAATTTGTGAAATATCCTAAAGAAGAAGTATGGCTATTTTCAACATCTTTGTTTCATTTTGCAAGAATTCTACTCAAAAATCCAGAATTTGCGAAATTTCCCGCCAATTTTTTTTTTCTTCTTATCTACCCTTAAAAATCGAGAAATTCCTAAATCGCAGAAAATGTTTTATTTGTACTCAAGTCCAGTCTCGCCATACGTAATTTCTTTACCCTGAAGTAATTTGGAGTCACATTATGCTTATAAATGTGTATTTGCCTGCTGCCCATCTAGGCAGGGAAAGAAGGAGAATTTTGAACAAGTCCTTAGATATAATTTTTAGATGGGTAAAGACCTAAATTCCTGCCAAGTCTTGTTGAATTCCGTCCAACCGTTCTCACGTGATATCCGGATAAATATAGCGTTACAGACATACAGACACAGTGGCACATACACACACGGAGAAAACATTTTGAAGTCCTTTTTAACTTTCACGATGCGGGAAATGTGACGATATCCCTAAATTGTTTTATTCTGGGATATTTACAGACAAAAGTCTGATTTTATTAATATAGAATTGCAAATGGATATTGCTTATTATACATTTAATGTAACATGATTATGTGTTGAAAACATAAATAAAGATTGTTATTATAGTAATACAATTTTAATTAATAGGAAAATACATTATTTGCCTATGTTTGTTTTTGTAATGTATATTTGCTTCAGGAAACGATATTTTTCTCTAGAGAAATATGTGAGTTGGAAAAATAAAAATTCTCTAATCCCTTCTAAGTTAATGTCTTAGAGAAAATTAAGATAGTTTCCATAAGTTTAAGGGAAGATAAAAATAAAAATAAAATATATAGTATCAAATAGTGTCTGTAGAAAGCTACAATCAACATATACATTTGAGATGCTTGGTTTATTTTACACGTAACTAGAGTAATATCTGTGGATATAGCAATATATATATATATATATATGTATATATATTTCATATAAATTTCTGTTCATATGATTCGTAAAAAAAGTACCCAGTGCCAGTTCAAACACATTTTGCAGCATGCAACAATGAAGGACGACAGTTAATATAAAAGCTATGCAGTATATTTATATATATATACAAATTTCTATCCTTTGAAATACCGTTATACTTTATTTAGCAATATTTGCTCTATTAAATATATATATATATATATATATTTTCAGAAGTTATAGAAAAATAAAACAAAAAAATATATAAATGAATTTTTAAATGAATTTTTAAATCTCTCAATTATAACCTAGTTGGTCTTTTTGGAAAATTGAAATTGTGTGGCTGTTGTAATCTCTAGTCAAAATACATAAAAGTGTAATTAAAAATTGTAATATATATACGTTTGAAGAAAAAATTGATTAGCAAGATTAAAACATACAATAAGTGTTTTTTTTTTTTTTTTTTTTTTTTTTTTTAATCTGTATTTGGAAAAAAAAGTACACATTCAAATGCATGCACATATACGATTAAATCTATTATAAATATAGATTATGCATAATATTTAACAACAAATGTCTGCCATTATAAATTTGTAAATTTCTAGCAGGCTTTACGCTTTTCGCTGGACATTATATTTAACTGAGTTCTGAAAATCCCATTTCATTATAAAAAAAAAAAAAAAAAAAAAAAAAAAAAAAAACTGAAATCAGTCAATACTTAAGTTAAAGTTACTCTAGTTACTTTTAAGTTAAAGTTAAAGTTTACTTCGATAGAATTTCGAAAGTTTTCCGGTTCCCTACTGCTTTCTGCAGCAACTTACCCGCTATTTACTTCCATTTCCACAGCGCAGCTAAAAGTTTGAAGTCTCGCGAAAACCCACCAAAGGGTATACCATGCGTACACTTAATAAAATTCTAGGCACCAAAATTCACTATTCTAAAATAATTTCAAGTAAATTCAAGCGTGAAAACGTGTTTGTTACCCCGCCCGCTGTATGAGGAGATGCTAATTTTACAAAAATGTTTCATTCGGATTGTTGACAAAACATAACCAACCGGAACATGAAAAAGTCGCTTTCCCCATATAATTTGGTGCTGAATTATGTTTGTAAACGTGTGTTTGCTCCACTCACTCTTAAAGTGTGGGAAAGGTGTTTTTTGTGCAAAATCTCTTTACACTACGTGTTGAATACGCATAACCGACCCACACATCAAAAACGCTTTTTTAAAGTAATTTGGAGCCGATTTAAGCATCAAAAAGTATTTTTCGTCTCCCCTCCCTCGGTGTAGAAAATAATATCGCAAAATTTCTTTGTACTGTGAGTATTGGGTATGCATAGTTAATCGACGCATCAAAAAGTCGCTTTATAACTTCATATTTTGTGTTGGGTACGCATAACCTATCGCACATAAAAAATAATCTTACTGAGAAAATAAGGTTGTGCTTGGTAATGTATTTATTGCCCACCGACCCAAAGGGAGGTAAGGGGGGAATTTCGTAAAATCCAGTTACAGTAGGCGTCGGATACATATAAACAACTTATGCACCGATTTTCGTGGCCGCAGACCCCATAGATTTCCCGAGACAAATTTAGCACTAAAAGGGTGTTCTAGAATTTGCCACCTCATAATTTCCCCCTTCTTCAGCGATCACACATACACAAAAAAAAAGGGGGTTTTGGAAATATACTAAAAGAGACACATGGCTGTTTTAAACATATTTGTACCCTTTACAGTAGAGCAGAATCTGCGAAATTTTCCCCGAAAAACCTTTTTTTACCTTTTCCTCTATTAGTAATCAAACATTCCAAAATCGCACATAGTGTTTTATTTGCACTCAAGTCTAGTCTTCACATGTGCAATTTCTTCAACGTGAAGTAATTATGTTTACAAACCTTTTTTTTGCGTCCTTCTCCATAGGGAGAAGTGTGAAATTTCGATTAACCCCGTACTTTAGGTGTCGGATACATATAAAAAATGCAAGCACCAAAATACGTAACCGCAGCTCCCATTGATTTCCCAGGCCAAATTTAGCGCTGAAAGGGATGTCTCTCCCTTCCAAAAAACAAAATTGTGTTTTTGAAAATATCCTAAAGAAGAAGTATGGCTGTTTTCAATATCTTTGTTCCATTTTGCAAGAATTCTACTCAAAAATCCAGAAATTGTGAAATATCCTAAAGAAGAAGTATGGCTATTTTCAACATCTTTGTTTCATTTTGCAAGAATTCTACTCAAAAATCCAGAATTTGCGAAATTTCCCGCCAATTTTTTTTTCTTCTTATCTACCCTTAAAAATCGAGAAATTCCTAAATCGCAGAAAATGTTTTATTTGTACTCAAGTCCAGTCTCGCCATACGTAATTTCTTTACCCTGAAGTAATTTGGAGTCACATTATGCTTATAAATGTGTATTTGCCTGCTGCCCATCTAGGCAGGGAAAGAAGGAGAATTTTGAACAAGTCCTTAGATATAATTTTTAGATGGGTAAAGACCTAAATTCCTGCCAAGTCTTGTTGAATTCCGTCCAACCGTTCTCACGTGATATCCGGATAAATATAGCGTTACAGACATACAGACACAGTGGCACATACACACACGGAGAAAACATTTTGAAGTCCTTTTTAACTTTCACGATGCGGGAAATGTGACGATATCCCTAAATTGTTTTATTCTGGGATATTTACAGACAAAAGTCTGATTTTATTAATATAGAATTGCAAATGGATATTGCTTATTATACATTTAATGTAACATGATTATGTGTTGAAAACATAAATAAAGATTGTTATTATAGTAATACAATTTTAATTAATAGGAAAATACATTATTTGCCTATGTTTGTTTTTGTAATGTATATTTGCTTCAGGAAACGATATTTTTCTCTAGAGAAATATGTGAGTTGGAAAAATAAAAATTCTCTAATCCCTTCTAAGTTAATGTCTTAGAGAAAATTAAGATAGTTTCCATAAGTTTAAGGGAAGATAAAAATAAAAATAAAATATATAGTATCAAATAGTGTCTGTAGAAAGCTACAATCAACATATACATTTGAGATGCTTGGTTTATTTTACACGTAACTAGAGTAATATCTGTGGATATAGCAATATATATATATATATATATGTATATATATTTCATATAAATTTCTGTTCATATGATTCGTAAAAAAAGTACCCAGTGCCAGTTCAAACACATTTTGCAGCATGCAACAATGAAGGACGACAGTTAATATAAAAGCTATGCAGTATATTTATATATATATACAAATTTCTATCCTTTGAAATACCGTTATACTTTATTTAGCAATATTTGCTCTATTAAATATATATATATATATATATATTTTCAGAAGTTATAGAAAAATAAAACAAAAAAATATATAAATGAATTTTTAAATGAATTTTTAAATCTCTCAATTATAACCTAGTTGGTCTTTTTGGAAAATTGAAATTGTGTGGCTGTTGTAATCTCTAGTCAAAATACATAAAAGTGTAATTAAAAATTGTAATATATATACGTTTGAAGAAAAAATTGATTAGCAAGATTAAAACATACAATAAGTGTTTTTTTTTTTTTTTTTTTTTTTTTTTTTTTAATCTGTATTTGGAAAAAAAAGTACACATTCAAATGCATGCACATATACGATTAAATCTATTATAAATATAGATTATGCATAATATTTAACAACAAATGTCTGCCATTATAAATTTGTAAATTTCTAGCAGGCTTTACGCTTTTCGCTGGACATTATATTTAACTGAGTTCTGAAAATCCCATTTCATTATAAAAAAAAAAAAAAAAAAAAAAAAAAAAAAAAAACTGAAATCAGTCAATACTTAAGTTAAAGTTACTCTAGTTACTTTTAAGTTAAAGTTAAAGTTTACTTCGATAGAATTTCGAAAGTTTTCCGGTTCCCTACTGCTTTCTGCAGCAACTTACCCGCTATTTACTTCCATTTCCACAGCGCAGCTAAAAGTTTGAAGTCTCGCGAAAACCCACCAAAGGGTATACCATGCGTACACTTAATAAAATTCTAGGCACCAAAATTCACTATTCTAAAATAATTTCAAGTAAATTCAAGCGTGAAAACGTGTTTGTTACCCCGCCCGCTGTATGAGGAGATGCTAATTTTACAAAAATGTTTCATTCGGATTGTTGACAAAACATAACCAACCGGAACATGAAAAAGTCGCTTTCCCCATATAATTTGGTGCTGAATTATGTTTGTAAACGTGTGTTTGCTCCACTCACTCTTAAAGTGTGGGAAAGGTGTTTTTTGTGCAAAATCTCTTTACACTACGTGTTGAATACGCATAACCGACCCACACATCAAAAACGCTTTTTTAAAGTAATTTGGAGCCGATTTAAGCATCAAAAAGTATTTTTCGTCTCCCCTCCCTCGGTGTAGAAAATAATATCGCAAAATTTCTTTGTACTGTGAGTATTGGGTATGCATAGTTAATCGACGCATCAAAAAGTCGCTTTATAACTATATATGTATATATATTTCATATAAATTTCTGTTCATATGATTCGTAAAAAAAAATTCGTACGTAAATGGTAAATATTATATACGTTTCTAATAATACAGCAATTTTGGTATTTGAAGATTTAGAAAAGTAAGTACAGTCGGCAAATAAATAAATAAATAAATAAATAAATAAATAAATAAAATAAATGAAAAATGCCACCCCCATCTAATTTCGCCATAAGTTGTCGTAGAAACATGTGGTTGGTACCAATCGATTTGTAATAACGTCTAGTTTATAATGCTATAGTTACATTTTGCTTAAAGGGTCATCTACATATTAAAACTGGCATCAACTTCATTTTTTTCAATGGTAACTCCCATTTTTTATAATTTGTTTCAATTCTTTGGATCAAATCATCGCGGCAAATAGTATAGTTTATATATTTTGCTCAATTTTTCACAGAGTTATAAGCTGTCAAAATATGAGGGTGCGAATGTCAAATGAATGTGACAAACATTAATTCATATCTTATAAAATAATTATGGTATTTAAATTCTGTTTTATATATATATATATATATATATATATGATAGAATGAAGTGACCCAAACATATTACATGCATATTCTTAAAAGAACATTTTTTGAATTACGAAAATTATTCATAATTTCATATTTGAAAAAATAATGAATTATGACCTATGTTAATTTTTGAATGAATAGAACGGACATCATCAAAAATATGTGTTTCTAAATTTACAGCTCGTTCTTAACATTATTTTTTGAGTTACAGTGATATTTATTTTTTACTGTATTTAGAGGGTCATCACTTATAATAATTTGTATCCTCTGCGAGTAAATATGTGTATATATTTTGACGAAAAACGCTTTTAAATTACCTTAGTGTTATTCTAATTGTTTTCTACGAAACATTTCGATGTTTCTGATACAAATTGGATTATTTTTTATTAAATTATCGCAGTGCAAGCGAGGGATTGTGAAAGAATTCCAAAAGAAATGAACCCCCGCCTCTATATTGCGGAAACAATAATAATAATAATAATAAAAACTAGTTTGCGTATTCGTATAACACTGTGTGTGTGTGACGCTGGTATGCATATACGTGAATGGCATTTACTACAGAGAATGCTGAAGACAAAAATTAAATGATTTAATTGGAAGTATGTAAAATAATTTTGTTTTATAATGTAAAGTTAAAAAAAATGTGTAAAGGCGTGGCTTCCATTGCAAAGAGGAGCATACTCGATTCTGAAATGTTAAGTCTTTGTTATTAAATATTACATAACTTTTCCTAGTTTCTCACTGCTAAAATTTTATTTTATCCCTTTTGTCTTTTGTTTTTAAATTGAATATTCTAGGATTCGTGCACCTCAAGTTAAATATCATGATTTAGAAAACGCGGTAAGAGGAGGATTATTATTTGAAAAAGCAATACGCAGTGAACAATACTTTTATTTTTTCCTTTTTTTAAATTAATATAATTAATTTTTAACAGATTTTTTAAACACATTTTCTGTTTTAATCTTGTTGTGACATTTTCACATTCGTTTACTCTACCGTTTAGGCTATTTAAATTTTATCGCATAACTTAACATAATAAAACATAAAATTTTTATTAAATGTTTTTTTAATATTGAATAATATAGCAGTAACTTGTTTTTTTTTTTTTTTTTACGTTTTTAAAATCTATTATTAAAACAAAGAGCAATATTATTTATTTTTGATTATTCTAATCACGGCGTAAAATTGGAATCACATTTATCACGGAAAAAATAAAGTAATTTAAAATAAAGTAATATTTCTTATTACTTTTAAAAATATAGATTTTACACATTTAAAATTAAGAATTCAAGTACAGTAGACGACTACAAAACAGGGAATATTCGTTCTATGCAATAGGAAACCGTTTTTTTGTATCCATATTTATTTTCAAATGATGATACATAATAATTATACTCTTTCTACTGAAAGTATTTCTATTCATACTATTTTGTTTATATAAATATTAATATAAGGAATATTCTTAAGAAAGATTGTAGCACATAAATTGTGAAAGAAGCGCCCACTGGAGGAGTTACAGATTTCTAAATGACGTGGAACTTCGTCAGCGTTCGCGAAAATGTTAAATATCCTTTCACAGATTTAGTTTAAATCTTGTTATCTATATTTTTGTATATTATCTATTGTTGGTTTGTACGCCTAAAATTAACTGTAAAATTTTATACTAACACTTTCATGTGGGGCTAACTGTGTAAAATAAAATATATCCAAGAAAAAGTAGATAATTCTTTTTCTTAAATATTAAACGCTTTTTTTTTTTTTTTAATAACCGCTATTAATACTATTATCATTATTACTATTATTCTTTTACCTTGGTATCTAGATTTTTGTAATTCAGCATTGTAGGGTTTATATAAGTCAAGCTGTTTAATACTCAAATATTTTAATTCATAAACTAATACAGAAAGTTCTGCAAATTATAATCTTTTTTTTTTTTTTTTTTTTAATTATTATTATTATTTTTTATTTATTTTATAATTAACACTTGTGAACTTTTTTCCGGTGTGAAACTTAATAAATAATGTATATTGGGTGGCAGATAACGATTTATTTTTTCTAAATGTATAGACGGACCCCTAATACATTTTCACGTGTAACTCTATTTAAAATTGATTTAAAGTATACAAATAGGTATGTGTTCCGAACCGCCTTGATATCAGAAATCTGAATGTGAGGTCAAAAATTGGGGTCGTCATTGAAAAAAATGACGTTTATGCCTGTTTTAATATGTAGATGACCCCTTAAGGAAAATATAACTACACCATTAAAAACTAGACGTTATTACAGATCGAAAGGTACTAGTCGCATGTTTCTACGATAATTTAAGGTGAAATTAAACTGGGGGGGGGGGCTTTTTTTTTTTTTTCTTCTGACTGTACCTATTAACGTAAGATTTTAAAATAAAAAAGAGACAATCATAATTGATGATATAAAAGGTTTTGAACTTTTGATATCGTTTTTGCTGTAAAGCGAAATACATAAGTAAAACTTCTGTGTTAAATAATTAGGTTTCAATGTACATGTATATTTTACTACCGTAATAAGGTCATGGATTGAATTGTTGGCTTTTATAGGAATATGAAAATCTATAAATAAGACTGAATAAAATACCTTATAAACGGTGTATTCAGATGAGTCAAATTTGGTATTGAAATATTGACAAGTAAATGAATAACGGATATCTGCTATGCAACACGAGGTCTTTATGATACAAATGATATGAACGTAGTTTTATGATATTTTATTTGACAGTGATTATTCTCTTCACATGGACTCGAAAAAAAAACAGTGGTAAGAGTCTAAAGGGATTTGTTTTATAATAAATGATTTCTGAACTGATTTTAATAATTCCGGAATACCAGTCAGAAAGTAGCTGAAACTCAGAAATTCTGTCTTAATCCCACATATTCTCGAGATTCATTTCATCACAAGTGATGTTGATTATCAGAAAATGTGTTCAAATATATAGATGTCTATTTAATATTTCGATAAAATTCGAGATAAATCGATAATCTATGTAATGCTCTTTTAAAAACGAATATATTCGGTAGGTGTGTGATCATGGTAATTTTTATCTCTAAAACATAACATAAAAATAAATTAAAATTCTTTCTCTGTTTATTTAAATCATTAGAGGGCAAAAAACCCATTTTACATCAGCGTGAAGTGTCCCTTCTTTACAGGAGGGATACATCCCCACATGAGGTTTAGGAAATGCACACATTGAGAAACGATTCTGTAAGTGACATATAGAATCTAAATTGTGGCTCTAGTAAAAATATTTACAAGTCAACATTATAAATTCAAGTCCTCTTTAAAAGCGAGTTCTAGAATTGTCTATATTATCGATATCAAACTTATTTTGAAATCGCTGCAAATAAATGCGAATACAAGATGCGAATTTTAACAACTATAATCTTGGTGTATTACCCAATTTTAATAAATCAAGTGAGAATTTCTCGCAATACAAAGGATTCATAATATTTTAAACATCGAGTATTGTTTCATCATCTGCAAGTGTATAGACTAGAAACCCTCGATCACTTCATCTATTCAGCTTACTGGCATACCTTATACGTATAGCTGGAAATTTTTTATTTCTAGTTAACGGATTTAGGAAACGACCGCTTATTCTTTCTATATGAAGGCGATATATATTTTTTCTCAGTGCATAATTTGTCCTGTAGCAAACAGATTGTTGACTCACCATACATCGCAATAACTTTTCATACCTTGACGACTCTCTGGAAATTTTCTAAGACATGTACACTAATCATTAAGCAGTGTGTTATTCACACAGTAGTAGAATTCTGAGGGGAATTTTTAGTTTAAATGAAGTAGTAACTTACAAGTTCATATGCATTAGATCAAGCTGATGGTAATTTGTTTTTTACCCTTTTTCTCTTTTACAAGATGGACTAACCGTATACATCGTATAGCTCATTGACACGCCCCTAACAGTACATCACCTCCAAATGACATCCTTAGGATGTCCTATGAATGAAAACGACATCTATGGACATACTCTGGACATGCTCAGGATGTATTGTGGACAAGTGTGTTGTTAGGGTCTGTTGGTCTTTTTCGTTGCCTAGCCAATAATGATTTTACTAGAATAGACATCCTCACAGTAAAAGTTATATAGAGTCGCAGAGGATTGTGTCTACTAAAGAGGTGTTATCCCCCATTCTAATATATAAAAATGTCTATATTCAAACATATATATAATTACTCTTATAAAGTCATTCTATACGTATGTCATAGTTTAAAATTTGTATAATAAATGTAGTTTGTAACGTTAAAGAGAAAAATTTTTACTTATTAACCCGATAATTTTAGCATGAATACGAGAAACAACTTTAGAGAAAGGGCTAAAGTAAACGTGCTTAAAATGAGATTTACCTATATATAAAGTTATTCCAAAATATAAATGTAATCGTCATTTCAAATGGATTCCAGATAATGTTTTTATACACTAAATACTCCCATTTCAAATTCTACGTCATGTGAAAAGAACACAAAAATGGATTATTTGTTAATATCAAACTCGATTTTTTCCTTTGTATTTTTCAGCATAAACTTGAATAATATTTTTAACTAGCAGAATAGTTTTGATATAAGAAAATGCTATGTTACATTTGAATTAAAAAAATATATTGAAAATTATAATTAAAATTTTTAAGAATGCATGCTATAAGAAACATTTTATATATTTCTATTCTCACAATTATATTGAGTTCTAAAGTGCTTTCTTGATTTGGATAATAGTTGTTTTAAAATTCTTTAAAACACTCTGATCGACTTTGAAAAAGGCAAAATTGTAATATTTTCCTCCAGCCACGTTTTATTTTCAATATATTCAAATAATATTTATTTAAATTTGAGATTAAAATCGTAAGTTTACATATCATTTTAATCCTTATAACAGTTATTTATGATCTTTCAAATTCAAAAACAAACCAAATTTCCAAAATTATAAAATTTTTAATTATAAATGCATTGCAGAGAAAAGAATAGGTCTTTTAAAATCTCTGCACATTATATATTGCAGACCTATTTAAAGGGGACTGCTTTTGGTAATAAAATATTGGGTTCGCGGAGGCGAGGTGGGCGCTAGGGGGGCGCAGGGGGTGGCGTTAGGGAGTGCAAATTTCAGATTTCAAATGGGAATATATATCTTGTGATACGTCCGTGTAAATACCTCTTTAAGACAATCAATTTGGTATAAATGTATTTTTCTTGCCACGCTTAGGAGACATATTAATGTAAAAATCCACACTTTAAAACTCGAAAAAAGTTCCACGCCCCTCTCTCATATCGAAAACACATTGAACTTTTGAAAAATGACGAATCATGTTTTCAGTGAATTCGAGGAAGAAATCTTATCGTTAAAAAAAAAAAAAAAAAAAAAAAAAAAAAGGGAGGGTGGGGGGTGGGCTCTTGTGGAGAGGAAGAGTTTCGAGGGTCGATAGGGAAATAAACTTGAAAATTTCAAATAGGAAGGTATGTGTTGTGATAATCCCTGTAAATGACTCTTTGAGATATTAAATTCGACATAAATAGTCCTGTCCTACGACGACTATTAACCCGGGAGTCATCGCGGCATTTTTTGTAACACTAGTGGTTACATCTCGGTCTTTTCCCCGCCGCTCGTAGTGTTGAGGAAAAACCGAAAGAAAGCCATTGCAGAAAGTAGAGTCAGTGCATCTACTTCACTCAAAGTTTTTCTCGCAAGACACTGACCTGTCCGAAAAACCAGAAAAGGAAGGAAAAATGAATCAACGTTACTGGTCGCGTCGCGGTAAAATAGACCGATTTTAGAAGTAAAATGTTATTAACTGCTTCAAAAATAGTAGAAATGACTTGAAAACATACTATGTAAGACGACACCCACCTTAGGTCAGAGTTTCCCCACTTTATCTTTAAGGGGTGGACCGTAGGATGAATCAATAAGTGATGGACTTGAACAGACCAATACGCGAGTACTAACGGGTTAATGGAGATACATGAGTATTTCGAGTTTGGAAAATTGGATTTTATATTCATGAATCTCTCTTAATAATCATAGCAATACATAATTATTTATATATAATTGATTGTTTTAAACAGACGTTTCTAGGGATGTATCACAAAATATATCTTTCTATATAACATTTTATATTTGTACTCTTTAGCAGACTCCCTAGACCTCCTGGGCCCATTATTTCTGCAACAGAAGGGGGTGACATCTATCTATTGATTATCTATTGATTTCAGATTGATTTCAAATTGATTTTATATTGCTGAGACGAGATATTTTATTTTGATTGATATATACAAATTAAATTCAAGATTTTATTACTATTTTTTTTAAAATCTTCAATTTACTTCGTACAGCATTTTACTTAGCTATATATATACTACGAAAAAATTGTGTGACTAACATTTAGAAACTAAATCGTATTTCTAGTAAATATAGTCCCATGTTATCTTTGTAAATTTTTAGCTCCCTTTGACAGCGAACTCTAAAATCCCCTATTGGAGCTATAAATAGTTTCTTATATATCGTATTCAAAATTATTTAAAAGATCTCTGCAAATAAATGCTAACTCAACAGGGGAATTTTAGTAACTATATTCCTGATTTAAGATCCAGTTTTAGAAAATCAAACTAGAATTTCGAGCAATACACCGGATTCGTCATCTCCATAATATTCATATTATTGTTGCACTATATAGAAAAGTATAGACTAGAAAATCTGAATTTTTTCATCAATTTTTCTCTTTTTTTTCTTATTTGTTTACTTTACATGCATAGCTCATAAATCTATATTTATAGTTTATGGTTTCAGAAAAGGAATACTCGTTCATTCTAGATGGATGCGGTATATTTTTTTCTTATTGTAAAAGAAGTCTAAAAAAATGTCTCAATGATTTTGATATTATTATCGTTAATTAACAACTCGTTTATTATTTTTATTTTTTCCACGCTTGTATGTTTTTAAGGAAAGGAAAGTAACTTTTTGGAAATAATTACTTTATTAACATTTTAATCTTTAATTACGTTAGCGTCAATTGTAAATATACTGTCAGTTCCTCAATATATATATATATAAAAAAATCAAGAATTTATTCAAACATAATTTTCGTCATTATTAATAAATTGTCTTTATAATTAGTTAGAAGTTTGGATTATTTAAATTAAATTTTAAAATTACAACGTTAAGGTGTTTATTTCACTATAAGTTTTTAAATATGCAAATCATTAAATGTTTACTTTATATTTGTAATGATATTAATTTAAATGATGATTTTTTTTTCTTGAGGATTTATTAGAATTTTTATTTTTTTCTGTTAAAATTTGAAGGGAAGTGTCTATATGTATATACAGGGTGAGTTTGACATGATCTGCCAAACAAAAGGAGGTGATACATCAGCCCATGGAGAGCAAAAAAGACCATAGAAATTCTGTCCTATCTGTAATAGTTTCTGAGTTATAGTAGATAGAGGAAAAATCTGTTTTTTTCCATCCCATCTGAAAACCCCCAAATTTGTGAGCTTTCTGAAAGACTTACACGCAAAATAAACACATATTTGGAAAGAGAAGAAAAATCCTATCGGGTGACACCATTTACATCAGGATACCTTAATTAACGGCGAGCTACAAGCGTTAAAACATTGGAGAAGTTTAAAATCGAGTTATCCGAAAATTCTTTAACCGGCAATTCTGCAAACACCGTTCAAGCTACATTCGGTCAAATTTACCAAAAACTTCTCCATTCCACAAGCTTCAGAATTAGCCCACAATAAACCATATCGGTGTTCTAGTTCAGGAGAAATTTAGCCTTTCGTTTGAAATACACCCATTACTAAACTCGACGTTCGTCGAGAAGGAGACTCACGGGTTGCCATGGTCGTTCCTGATTTCATGTCCGCCTTCAGCCTGCTGTTTTGTCAGATGCAAAAAAGAATGTTTTAAAGGAAAAAAGAAAAGTAGCAGTTTTATTAATTTTACAAACACAATGGAATGGAAACAAAAGAAGTATGACGTTTCTAACGTCTTTCACAAGGAAATATGGACAAAAAAAAGACGCATCTCACGTCTTTAACAAAGGAATATGCAAAAAAAAATAATAATAATGACGTATCTCACGTTTATGATTAAAGCACATATGCATTCGGAAGCATGTGTGGAATTTAGTGCCGCTGCTGAAATTGGTCACCCCCACACCCTATACCTACCCTTGCCCGCTTACGAACAGAAACCACAGTAGCTCTTAGCGAAAGCTCTTCCCTCAGTTTTATTATTGCATCATCGAGCCGGCTGCTTAAATCTTGTAAACTGGCAACTTCCGTGAGGTAAACTTCTTGCTTCAGGAAACCCCAAACATAGAAGTCCAATGGAGTGTGATGTGGCGATCTTGGTGGCCAAGGAATTTGTCAATTACGACCATTCCATCGCGGATACTGCTCAGCCAAGAAGTCCCGAACTGCATTGGAAGAATGTGCAGGGTCCCCACCGTGTTGGAAAATGATTTTCGCACGTAGGGGCTAGGAATGACATCCAGTAATCCTGGAAGACGATGATCCAGAAACTCCAACTATTTATTGCTTGCCAGATGACCTTGGAACACATGTGGACCTATCAAGCATTCACCAACCACCCCAAGGCAAACATTTAAGCTGAATCTTATCTGGAACAAGGAGTTTCGTGTTACAAATGGATTTTGTTGAGCGTAATGATGCAAGTTATGTAAATTTAACATGCCATCCCGAGTGAAAAGTGACTCATCTGTCCGCAGTATCGTTCAAAGGAAATGGTGTTCCTCAATATTTCGCTCTAAAAGACAGCGGCAGAATGTTACCGCTTTTGGAAATCTGAGCGGCGTAATTCTTGTACCGGTGTGAAGTGGTATGAATGATACTGGTTTTTGCGCAAAACATTCATCACTTTACTTTAGGATATTCCACCTTCTCTCGCATGTATGAGTAAACTCATATTTTGATTTTCCTCCACTCGGTCGAGTACGGACTCCTCAGTGGTGGCGGAGCGGCGAGTAATTTAAGTGAAACACTGTTTCCAAAAATGAAATAAAAAACTAAATATATTTGAATTTAAATTTACATCCTTATGGTACTGGTAGACTTAGACTTAAAGATGGGAGGTTCCGAAGAACTAAGCACTGCGACAGGAGGTCTATTGTACAAACCCCAAAAGTCCCTTAAAAAAGACCAGTTGCAGAAGCAAAGTTCAGCACACACCTAATAGGAATATCATGAAGCTCCCAGGCTTCAATTACGTGCCGACCCAGGTGCTTAAACCTATAGGCAGAATATGCCTCACATTCACAAAGAACACGGACAGCCGTTTCTTCATTACATAAGCAACCCCTACAATTTGGGTCATCTTTAACACCCATAAGTGTAAGGTGCCTCCTTAAAGCACAGTGCCCAGTTAAAAGACCAATAACTTTTCTGATGTCATTTCTATTCAGCATGAAAAATTCCTTATGCCTAACATTAGAATTACTACTGTTAAGCTCTTTTGCTTGCCTTTGGCCTATAATATTACGCCAGTTTGACTGAATCAATCAAAGACAGTACTCCTGATAAGATTGTGTGAAATTCCAATCACTGACTCTGGACCAACAAAGGTTGTAGCAGATCCTTTCCTCACCAAACCATCAGCCAACGCATTACCAGAAAGACCAGAATTACCAGGCACCCAGTAAAGAGTAACTTTATTAATAGCTGCAAGTTGGCAAAGCAGAGAATGATATCCCCAAACAATACATAAATTGAATGGCCCCTTTCGTACACCCAACCGAACGACCCACTCTCCCTAATTCTTCGATGAATTGCTACAAATACAGCAAGGTTTGGTACACGACGATGTGGCTAACGTAGACGGACTCTTCTTTGGCTCTCTGAGAGTTACAATCGCAAAATCCATACACAAAATACATATCCGCGTATTCTTCATTTGTAAAACTAGGCATATCTGTTTACAGGTTGGAAGGTATGACAATTTGATCCCTGTGATGAATTCAATTGAAAATAAAATTCAGAAGGGGGAAACTAAAAGGGATAAAATTCCAATATTAATTTACAAAAGTAGAAGAAAAAAGGTGCTACGGAATAAGGACCAACTTGGTTAATTCGTACCAATGTAGGAAAACATGCTAAGTATGAACTAAGAGAGAGCAAGTACACGTGAGTGCAGCGTGAAAAGAATCAGCCAAGCTCAGGCAAAGTCCAGAACATGCTAAAGCAATAAACAGCATGAAATGTAAAAGAAGCTGACGAGCTAATGAGCTGTTCTAGATGCATATCACTAAGAGTCCATATGCAGATAGTCACGAATTTGCATACATTCCATTTACTCACCATCGTTTCGTTTGCCGAATTTCGACTAACGCCGTTTTCAGTGATGAATTTCAAACAAAAGGTTAAATTTCTCCTGAACTGGAACACCGATATGGTTTATTGTGTGCACATTCTAAAGCTGGTGGAATGGAGAAATGTTTGGTAAATTTGACCATTTGTAGCTTGAACGGTGTTTGCAGAATTGCCGGTTAAAGAATTCGGTGACAACTCGATTTTATACTTCGCCAATGTTCGCTTGTAGTTCGCCGTCAAATTAAGGTATCCTGATGTAAATGATATCACAGGATAGGATTTCTTCTGCTCTTTCGAAATATGTGCTTATTTTGCGTGTAAGTCTTTCAGAAAGCTCACAACTTTGGGTTTTTTCAGACAGGATGGAAAATTAAACACATTTTTCTTCTATCTACCATAACTCGGAAACGGTTAGAGATAGGGCAGGGTTTATATGGTGTTTTATGCTCCCCATGCGTTGTTCTATCACCTCCTTTTGTTTGGCAGATTATGTCAAACTCATCCTGTATATATATATATAACATGTGCGAAATGAACTAGCATTGCATATACGCAAGGCGTTTTACTTTGCATATAATTAAAGCAATTTTTTTAGGAAGGTTAATATATTCATTTTAACCAGATATTTATGTTTAAACTGCGAGTTCAGTATTATTTATTTCATGACCATTTTACTCCATCACTGTGACATACTTGTAAAAACAAAACTCTTCGTTTTACACACACACACACAAAAAAAAAAAAAAAAAAAAAAAAAAAAAAACGCTTCCGATTTAAGTATTTTTACATGAACGAATCCTTTTGAAAATCTAGTATAAGTTTCCTTTATATCAGTTGTGTCATTTTAGTAGTAAGTGCTACTAAAAAGTAAAAAAAAAAAAAAAAAAAAAAAAAACATACTGTTTCGAGCCAATTTTCTCTAAACTGCCACCATATTTTCAGTGAGACCTTCACCTATATTTTCGAAGTATATATACATTAATCACAACATTCGGAACTGAACTTACAAAATGCTATATTACACAAAGTAATTGTATTAATATTTTTTTAATGAAAATATCTATTCAAGATCCATAGGAGTAAATTTTGTTACAAAATATATAAATAAAAATTATTAGAATGCTTATATATACATATATATGTTTTTTTTAATAATGCAGCATGAATGAAAAGAAAATATGAGATGAACGAACAAGCTTATTTGCATCTGGATTTTTTTTTTTTTAATCCCGTACGTTATATATAAGTATTTTTTGAAGTCCTGTCACCTTATAATACAAATTTATTTTTACACAAAAATGTCCGTCTTTTGCAAATTTTTATATAACCAATATTTGAGCGAATAATTATGTAATTTAATGCTGTTAATAATATTTAACATTTATCTTATTTTATCGTATTATTTATTTTTTTCGCAAGGAATGGGTTATAAAATATTATAAAGAAAGGCATAATCTCTAATAAGTGAAAACAAAGCAAAACATTTTCTGCTTCTAAAAATATTTATTTAAAAAAATGCATAAAGCAATTTTCTGTAAGATGAGCTTCATTAATGATTTTATTTTATTTTACTTTATTTTATTTTTATTTATTTTTATTTTATTTTTTACAGGAAAGACAATATTTTTTTTTATATTTTTTTATAATTAATATCCAGCTATAAAAAATTATATATTACTGTTATTACTTTTTGTTAATCGCCTATTATTTACATAATTTATAATTAAAGATATATGCGTTATTAAAATATGTATTTACAAAATGAATCCATCTATTGCACCGAGAATATAAACACATAATAATATGGAGAGACATCGAATATGGAACAGATATACATAAAATTATTTTAAAGCAGAAATACGCGAAAGATTAAAAAATATAATAATAATAATAATAGTAAAAGAATATGATTTCATGAATATCATTACTACAAAATGATAAGATTTAGATTTTTATAATAAATATTTTTTTCTTATTAATCGTAAGTATGCATTGAAGAAAATTACCCTACAAGTGAAAGTAGCGTGAAAATGCAGACATTAAGTATAATATGGAATACACTAGAAATATTACTACATTTGCGATTTTTTTTTTTTCGCTAACCTTGAGGTTTTTACCACAACCAATAAAATGCGGCTATACATTTAAATTAATTTATAAATAGTAACCTATTGGCAGGTAAAGATTTATAGCATTAGCCGTTTCTTTTCTTTCCTTTTTTTTTTTTTTTTTTTTTCTTTTTGAATACTA
Source organism: Salticus scenicus (assembly GCA_963930645.1). Taxonomy (NCBI): domain Eukaryota; kingdom Metazoa; phylum Arthropoda; class Arachnida; order Araneae; family Salticidae; genus Salticus; species Salticus scenicus. The sequence goes on along the minus strand of OZ005653.1, from coordinate 216,961,798 downwards.
CTTTGGATGGGATTTGAAATAAAATAATTCTGTTGGTCTCATTCTTTGAACGCAGTGGAAAATAAATTAATAAGAAAGAATAAAGAAATAAAGAAATATGTTTTCAGAATTCGAAGCCAATGTCATTGATTTACTTAATGACATATCTTTTATTAGATTATACTTATTGCTCTGCCAACCGATTTTTTTTTTTTATGTGGAGGTTTTTTTTTTTTTTTTTTTTTTAAACTATATGCATTTTTAAATAAACATTAGCAGTATTAAAACATAAAATGTTTTACACGTCTTAATGCCATCATAAAAATCCCCCTACAAATACCAATTTCAGGCACTTTAAGTTACTATTGAATTAGAAGATGCATTATGAGTCTTTGAAAGCAATATCAACGATAAAGTTATTCTTTTATCCATTACAAACATTTTGTCACACCTACCACTTTAATTATGTCTTAATAATAATTAGTCATATAATGGAGATTTTGCTTAATTCTTTGTGTCAGGCACCATTCTTTCTCTTTTTTCTATAATAATATTAAAATAAAAGATGTATTTATAGATTTTGATTTTTCTTTTTTTTAATCAAATAAAAATAAAAATAGTAATAATAATAATAATAATAAAATTACCAAACAAACAATAATTTCTCGCATGCAATTCTAAGAATATTATTTTACATAATTTTCTTTCTGTCACAGCGAAAAAAAAATAATAATTGCGCACTGCGTAAAAATTTAGTGATTAATAAATAATATGTCTTATAAGGATATCAATTATCTAATATAATTTAACATGATCTAAACTGATGCTTAGAATTTAAAGAAAAATGCATTTAAAATAACACAACCACATTTATGTAGAAGCTAATCCTGTATATATATAACTTATAATAAATTTACCGCCCTTTAAGTAATAATAAAAAATAAAATAATTTTTTTTTTCCCCAAAACTAAACTCTTGTTTGCAATTTGATTACTTATCTTTCATGTATAGATAAGCACGTTAACTTTAAAAAGTTAAAAATATAGATGAAACAAAATTTTTACACACTCGCATTCAAATAAGAGATGCTGCCTTCTCCTAATGATGATGACGGTAGCACTAATGATTGCAGTAGCTTTCTAATGCGTTATATGAATAAGGCATTTGTTTCTTTCGTTCCTACAAAAATTTAAATAAAAGCAGTAAAAAGTTAGAATGACAGGGAAATGTGTTTTCTCTAAATTTCAGACACGTTTTCATTTATTTATTTCATTGTTTTTTGCGAGAGAAAAAGAAAATTTAAAATGATATGTATATATATATATGTATATATATTGGTTTTTGTTTCAATTTATTATATATATTTTCAACACAAGTGTTTTTTATGTGTAATATACATTTTAAGTTTAATTGAGTACTATTTTGATTTATCATTTACGCTTTTTGAAAGTACTTAACAAGGAAAAATATTCACAGCATGTCTCATATATATTCATAATAATATAAAAAAAAATAGTTTAAAAATAACTAAGCGAAAATTTTATTTATGCATTTTTATAACTTATAATAACACTTTTAAATTATTTTGTTTAATTATAATTCATGGCAATATACTTTGGATGGGGTATTTTAGAATATTCTCAATCACTAGGGTATTTTAGAATATTCTCCTTTATTATAAAATAATAACTTGTTCATTGTGGCATTGTATTTCGATTGATAAGTCGTCAGAAGGGCGAATAACTATAAACATTGTTTTTATCATTAATGATCATGTTTTGACAGCGTGTTTCAAAATTATTTATAATAATATAAAAAGAAAAAAAAAGTTTAAAAATAACTAAGAGAAAATTTTATTTATACAGTTTTATAATTTTAATAATACTTTTACATTCTTGTGTTTTATTATAGTTCATGGCATTTTACTTTGCATAGTGTATTTTGTAATATTCTGTTTCACTAAGGTAGTTTGTATTATTCTCCTTCCTTATAAAATAATAACTTGTTCATTGCTAAAGTGCATTTCGATTCATCACTTGTCAAACAGTAAACGTTTTTTACCATTAATGACCATTTTAAATTGTGTTCTTGATTTTCGCGAACAGTTTTTAAATTTGTATGACTCTAAGATATTAATGACATATGCAGTGCTTATATTTATAAAAAGCGTTTTTTCAAGCAATTTCTTCTGACAATCAAAAAATATTTATACAGAAGATAAGCATTCTCGTTCCGAGCATTTCTCTCTTTTTTTATAATTTTTTTTATTGCTTTAACAATAAAAAAAATGTAAACAAGTTTTTAACTTTTAATGTTAAAGCATAAATGCTATTAATATGCATATCTACATTTTTCTAAAAGCAATATATATATATATATATATATATATATAAGAAGAAGAAGAAGAAATGTATAGTTTATGAAATATTTCATAATTTTGAATCTTTTTATAAAACTTCAATTAAAGCTTTTATAATAACACATTACTTATTTGTGTTGTTTTTATAGTTTAATAAAATTCATATTACTAGTAATAATTTTATACCATATTCTACTAATAAGTAATAGCCAAAGTCTGCAAACATTTTGCATTAGCATTTTCCCCTTAACTTTCATACCCCCTTAGTATGCCTGTATGACAAATGGCATTATTTTTATTAACCAAAATTTAAACAATTAATATTCAATGCAAGATATTTTCATTAATAGGTAATAAAATAACAGTGAATGAATGTTTTCGTATTTATTAGATAATAAATTTATATTAATATCTATTTTATTTAGCTATAAATATATATACCCAGCAAAACCTCAAATGACGGCCAGCATGAGGCCAAGTGCTGGTTGCCAGCAGTAGCTGCAATTGGCCCGCCGGTGGCAAAAGTTAACGTTGCCGCAGGGAATATGTTACGCCGGCCATCAGTTGGCCGTATTCAACCGATCCATTGTTGGCAGCCAGCAGTAAGTTAAAAATAAGTTAGTGGGCCGGTGAATGGGTCGTTGCTGGCAGCTAGCAGTATGATGAAAATATGTAATGGGCCACTGTTGGTAACGAACATTAGGTTGGAAATTGTTAGAGGGCCAGTGTTGGGCCATATGGTGGCAAATTTAGTTTTTCCATGTTGTTGCTGGCAGCCTACAGTGGGCCAGCTGTGGCAAACATAAAAAATTACATTACTGCCGGCAGTCTTCATTGGTCCTTTATATTTTCCTATTAAGGGCCCGCTTCACTCACCGTCACCGGAAGCCGAAGCCAACGTTATTCTATGGGAAATTTTCTTTACAAATAACTTATTAACTAATACATATTTTTAAATTCTGTTTTCACATTCGGAAAATTCCCAACTGTTAAATTGACGGACATTTAAAAAAAAATTATTTTTTTAATTTTTTATATTTCATTTTGAAGCTGCAAAATACGAATTTTTAATATGTGAAATTTTTCATTTTGCAATTTTAAAATAAAATATTAATAATTAAAAAAATACATCTTTAAAAAAGGTCCAACAATTTAAAAGTTGGGAATTTTCTGAATGTGAAAACAGAATTTAAAATATGTATTGATTAATAAGTTATTTGTAAAGAAAGTTTCCCATAGAATAACATTGACTCGGACTTCCGGAGACGGTAAGTGAAGTAGGCCGTTAATAGGCCAGCAGTGATTTGGTTATACCTAGTATATTATTTTATTGGTGATACCTTTAATTTTATTAGTGCTTTTTTTCTTTTTCTTTCATTCTTTTTTTTTTTTTTTTTTCTCTCTTTTTTCTGATGAGGTAGCAACCAGTTTTTTCTATGCATCCAATATTTAATTTGATTTTGTACATATTCATTTTTAAATACTATTTACAAGTATTTGATTCATACACCATGGCTATAAATTCAGGATTTCTGGTACAGCATATAAGAAATATTCAGTTGATCCATTACATTTTTTCGAATGAAGTAGATTATGTTTTTTTTTTTTTTTTTTTAAGTGTTCAAATTTTAATATGTTTAATTTTGTTAAGTTATTTGATATAAATAAATATAACTTTACATGTGAAAATTATAAAATATTGAAACCAAAATTGTTATAAAAAGAGCATTGTAAAAAACTAAACACCATGAACTCAAAAAAAAAAAAAAAAAAAAAAAAAAAATCAGCAATTGTTTCTGGTCGAAATACCCCAAAGGCTCTTCATCAGGCGAAACAATGTGGGCATGATTGCAGCAAAAATAATTTGCTGCATTCACGCTTTTTGTTAGACTCACGAAGGGATGTTTTATTATTTCAACCTGAAAGAACTGATACATTTTTTTTTCATTGGGGTGGGGGGGGGGCAATGATTATGTTTATTTACAAATGTTTCTATTTATTACTATCAGAATTTCTTCGCTTTCTTGTCCCTACACTTAAATGAATTAAAAAAAAAAAAAAAAAAAAAAAAAAAAAAAAAGAAAGAAAGAAAGGAAAGAAAATCAATAGATAAATATATATATATATATATATATATTATATTACTTTAAAATTAATAACTAAAGCAAAGTTCACTGAAATCACATAAAACCAAGTTTTGATTCTCCGCTGCTTTAGCAGCGTCTTCGTCTTTCGCGCAATGTTCGACCCGGGTCTCCACTGCCTTTGATAGAGCCTTATCCGACAGGTTCAATTTGTGTGTTTATCGGCAGTCAGGCGATGCTACTATTATTCAAGAACTACAGTTTTACTATTACTCAGCATCTATTAAACATCTTAGTTTTGGTACCATGTATCAGAGAATTTAGTTACATAAAATAGTTTTCCTATCCCTCGCTCTATTATATTAAATTTATATTTAGAATAAATTTATTATATTATAAATTTATAATATGATTAATATAATTAAAATATATAATAATATTAATATAATTATTCTATATAATTATTCTGTATTCATTTCTCAAAAATTCTGTCAGCAATTTCACGCCGAAGATAGCATTAAGATATGCCATTAGCACTATTTCAATCCCATGGGGCAATTATGTTTTTGAAAAGTTTAAATATCACTTCCAGTTTTTAATATTTCATTTTGGTTTGTTTATTTTAATAATAGTTAGTCATATTTCAAAATGTATGAAAGAGCAATACTTCGCCATTTATAACTACTTCACTCGTGCCTATTTTATTCACATAATGAATGGTCGTGGAATCATTTCGACATCAAACTTTTTTTTTTTAATTAATTATTATTATTAATGTTTTTTACAACTTTGTAAATTAAATTTACAAAGTTCTTTATTTACTTTTTTCAACACCAGCTCTTCATTACATTTTTTGCTGCAATAAGTATATGTTTTAAAATCTGTCTCTCTCTTGTTTGTTTTAGATAAGTTATTTATTTATTTTTTTTTTTCAATTTATTAAAATAAATTATGCTAGAAAGGTTTTAGAGAATATTTAGTAAAATGACAGGAAAATTAGTGCTGAAGAAGGAAAAAAGTAAGTTAATTTTATAGATTATGAAACAACACACCAGTCGTTTCCACTCAAAATAATTAAGCTTGACCCATCATCAGGAAAAGATAACTTGACTACAAGTTCAGCATAATGTCATCAACGAAATGTAGTAGCTTAAAAACAGTTTGTCTTCAAAACCTTGAGGTCGATAACCGAGTTAAAAACTACGTTTACCATAAAGCGAAGATTAGAGATAGACGTGTGTTTGAAATGCAAAAAATTCAAGTTTTTAAAAGTGTCGTTTTTTGTGTCATTTTGTTAATATCAAAATTCCTATGTTCATATATTTTTTAATACATAAAAAGTTGAATAAATGGATGTATAAGAATATTTTAGGCTACAAAATTACTTTCCAATAGTGGGGTTTCGCGATTATCAAGAAAATTATTAGATAATAAAATTTGAATAGTTCCGACAACAGTAAAATAAGTTCAGACAACCCGACCCACATTAAAATAATAATAATAATAATAATAGTAATCTGCATGAATTTTATCAGTTATTACTACACATATTTTACCCCTGTTATATTTTATTATTATTATTGTTGTTGCTGTTGTTAAATAAAGTGGTCAGAAAACATAGATTTATGAATTTGCACATCTAATAATTTTCCTGTCAAAGCAAACTGGTACATGCGTCATGAAGATATAACAAAAAGAGTTTACATAGCGAATTAACAAAAAAAAAAAAAAAAAAAAATCGTTAGATCAGTTTTTTGAAACACTCATTTCCTAGATTTGCAATTGCTTCCACCTAATAAGTACTTTTGTCAATTTTCCTGCATCAAGCAAGTATTACATGCTAAAGAGCGAGTAAAAAGGGGTTTATGTAGCAAATTTGAAGAAAGTTAAAGTCGTTTTTGAGATATCGGCTCACTGTTCCACTGATAATTTTCACCAAAACTTAGTAAACTGATCTGTTCACCATAAACTAACAATTGCATACGAAATGATATCTAAAAAGGAATTAATATAGCGATTTTGAAGAAAATCCATAAAGCTGTTTTTAAGAGAAAGCACTTGTGAGACTTAAAAAATGTGTGTATTTTTATAGGTCGTTTATCAATTTCCCTGAACTAACAAGTACAAAAGGACATCCAAAACAAAGTTTATATAAATTTGAAGAAAATCGCCAGTTTTTGAGATTTCCAGTTTTCAACAAAAGTTGGAAAAGTCATCTGTACACTATACCTGTCTTAATCAGAAGTTCGTCGTTCTTTATTATTTTTGTAGATATGATAATCAGAAAATTTCCAGAAACATATTCACATATATACAATACAGATACACAAACACACAGACCAATTGCCTAAAAACACTTTTCTGACTCACGAGACCTTAAAATATGTAAATCAGGTGAAAACTCGATATCAAAATTTTTGACCGAATACAATGCTTTCATTATCTACGGTATTCGGATTATGGAAATGAATAATAATATTAATAATTAGTTGACACAAATCCTAGCATAATTTCAGATAGAAATCAATATGTTATTGAAGAATTTGTTTAATAGCGTACTTCAAATAGTTTGAATCTATAAGCTGTTAATAAATAAATATACTTATTTATAGGCCCGTAAAAAATAGAAGGACTCCATGAATCTTTATACATTTCATGACACCTACAAACTTTTAGTTGTATACTTATAATAATTTTCATTTAAAAATAATTGATGAATTAACTAATTTTTCTTCTTTTTTTATTTTATTTTCTGAACACAGTTCCTCGTTATCTGAATAAATAAATCTCCTCTCTGCCCAGTAGCCCAACCAACGCTGACGCAGCAATTATCAGTTACATTTTGCTGTTGTTTTATGAAAGAAGTACAGATGGCTTTCTGTTCTGATTTAGTGTGTAGGATTTCTCACGCATGCAAAAATTCAAGAAAAACAATTTCACTTGTTAACAACTAACCAGGAAACTTCTTTTGTATAAGTTGAGGAATCGCTCGCCCTTCAAATTTTCAGTGGTGATATTTTTCAAAAGAAACTCATCAATAACTTTCAAGTAAATGACTGAATTAAATTTGTGGTAAATTAAAACAAAGTTATAAATTATTTTTAAAAAAAAAGAAGAAGAAGAAGAAGAAAAAGTCATTTTTTCAGAAGTTGGCACAAAATTCATTTATTATTATTATTATTATTATTATTATTGACAAACACTGTTCTAAAATGAAAATCGTTTCCATGCATTCAGGAAAATGATTTTAACAAATTATTTGCACTACGCAAATTTACATAATAAAAAATATAAAAGCATGTTTTGTGGTGCCACAACATACTAGTTTTTGTTAAAAATGATAAAATCAATAAATTTGCTTTAAAATATCACAGATGCTTAATATAACGTTCGTTTAAAGATATTAACAAATTTTTTTTCAAAAATACTCATATTGGGATCCGGACATAATATCGCGGGACAAAATCTCGCGTCAAAAAAATAGTAGGATCTATTTGAAAATTTGATTTTGTGTCACGCGTGATCTCTGGAGGGGGCCACAGGGCCTTATAAATATTAATTAATTAATTAAAATAAATAATTAAATAATTAAATAAATCATAGAGTTGAATTGCATTAATTTATCTATGTCTATTTTTAAGTTATTCTATCTTTTGATTTTCACTATTCAAAATACATTTTAAAAATCGTGTACATCATTGCTGACATTAAAGCTGAACACTGTTCACAAACTTAAATTAAAAGTTTTAAAATTAATAAGCACGATTGAATTCAGTATGACTAATTCTGACAAAAAATAAATAAATATAGTTTTTAAACTTCTTTAAGTAAAATTTATAAAAAAAATTATTGTAGGTTTGTCAGAATGTCAGTGCTCTGACTAAGGTATGTGATGTCATGAAATTTTATACATCATTACTAATAATTATCAACTCTTTTTACTTTGTATTCATTTACGTCTACGATATTTTGTCCCGAGAGATTTTGTCCCCAAGCCCTCATATTGGAAATTTACTCTATCTGATATACTTCTCCCTCAGGGGTGGAGGAAGCAATGTTTGTACATTAAAGGGAAAAAAAAGCGGAAGAAGTAAACTTTTTAGGCTACTATCACTTTCATAAATTTTTGAGCGCACACAAAGAGACAGACAGACAATTTTTCAAATTATGTTCATGAGAACAACCCAAAACGTGCAAAATCTATCGAAAACCGGATGTCGAAAATTTTCCCGAATCTAATGCTTTCTTCTTAACTACACTGAAGGAAGAAAAAATAAATAAAACATAAACTATAAATTGTTATAATTGTTCTAATAACTTTCTCCCGTCCATATAATATAAATATATAAAATAAAATCCATAATTTTTATTTTATTAAATCAATTAAAATAATAATAACAATGATAAAATACTAGAAGGTTAGCGACTATCGTAATTTACTAAAACGGATCAACTGGATAATTGTTATATATTTCTAGAAATCCTTTTGTTATAGCAATGGCTTTAGAGTGAAACATTTTTAAAAAATAGTATTTAAAAAATAATACAAAAACAAATTAATAATGGAATTACTCATATATTCTTTTTACAAGATTTTCAACCTCGAAGACGCACCCATGGCATAATAATTTGTGGCCACAACATGAAAAACATGAGGTTGGCCGTGTGGTGATAGCCTGCATAAGGCCATCTGTGTTTGTGCAACCTCTGGGCCACCGACCATTTTGCTTTAGGCTTCCATCACTGCTGGCAGCCATAAAAGGTCCGCTGCTGGAGTTATATGGGGCAACCGGCAACTGATGGCAAGTGCAGGATGCCAGCAGTAGGCCATAACGAGCCCGCCAGTATAAGTTTTGCTGGGTATATATATATATATATATATATATATATATATATTTAATATAGCAGAATCTATTTATACTGAATAATAATTAGCTCTACAAAACATAATTTTGAAAATATTTCTGGGATTTTTGAAATCATATTATTAAAAAAAAAAAAAAAAGAAAAAATGTCATTTAACCAATTTATTATTATTACTATTTTGAACATCTTTGAAATTAAAATTTTTCCTTAAAAAAATCAGTTGTTTATTGTTATGTGAACTGTAATAAATTATAATTAAATATATTTTTTTTTTTTCAAAATGCATATAGTACCAGAATGTGAAATATGAAGTACTTTGCAAATCTCGTTGTTGCAATTAAATCTTTGATTAATTGAAATCACATTATCCAAAAATAAATTTTAATGAAATCTTTAATAAATAAAATACATTTAAAATATATATATATATATATATATATATATATATATATATATATATATATATATATATTTTAATTAAAATAAATATTTTTGTATAATATTTTTTTTCAAACACAACAATGTTAAAAATTTATACTTCATATTTTCGTATATTATAAAAGTTTAGAAATTATTAATAGTCTTAATAGTCATTAATAGCTTTATAGTTATATTTGACATATTTACACAAGATTCAAGAATTAGACGTTGTTTTAAGGTTTCAGCATCAAACTTTATTTATTTGTTTATTTGTTAAAGAAAACTCAAAATCGATAATAAAATTATAACATGCATTTTTTTTTATCACAGTAAATTTAACGCAATTAAAAATTAATAACTTGGCATTAGAGTACATGTAGATTTTTTTAAAGTCATATATTGTAGATGATATACATAAATTTAAAATAATAAATTATTAAGAAACAATTGACATCATTTATTTATCTTTCTTTTTATGTTTCGAAAAAGAAAAAGAAAAAAAAAATAGCACCTAGGAAAAGATAATTTTTGTAATTTAATTGATTTATCAATTAACTAAATGGTTTTTGAATTTATGTTCATGACCAAAGTCTTCTTAAATATGCTCAAAAATTTTATTGAATAATACACTTTAGTTAAATACTTTTAGATTCTGTTTTTCTTTTTTTTCTACAGATTTATCTCATAAATATATAAGCTGTTTTTTTTTATCTTTTATATATAATGCACAGTAATAGAGATGGCAAAGATAAAATCCATGACTGTGTGGAGTTGTCCGAAAGCTAAAAGAACCATTAGTTAAATTAGTCCTAAATGATGTGTAGGAATCAAAGCATTGTCTAATGGAAGATAAGGCATTGATTCCACTAATGAGCATAATTAGAGTGATAATGTACTTTATGCTTATTTATTTCATGGACAGCTTTCAAATGTAACGATAAATTATAGTAATGCATTAAGAGCGACTTACTTTTCCACAAATATTCAGCTAATGACGTCTATTATTTTACTGCGTTTACTAATGAGATTAACGACAACGTTTCCGTCACATTTAATTAAGACTAATTTTTAAAAACTCTCTTGCTTAAAAGCCTGAAAGTATTAACCAATTATGAACAATGTTTCTTTTTAATTTTTTTAAAGGTATAAGGAAGAAGAATAGAGATAAATTAACAAAATGTCATCGATAACTGTTCGTATAAATATCGAAATATAATATAAATGCTATTCACTATAAAACATATTTAATGATTGTTTATAGCTTTAATAAAGGTAATTTTAATTTGTATATTTGTTAAATACATTTTTCATGATATCTTTCGCACTGTTTATTAATTCTAGAAGATATATTTATATAATTGTGATATAAATAGTTATAGATTTTCAATAGTCAAAGATTTTCAAGTCAATTTTAACTCTATATTTTTGATATAGTAAGAGGAAATCTTAGAATAACAGCGAATTTACAAATTTTATATCAATTTATAAAATAAACTTGCTTAAGGTTTAATTGTCTTTCAGATTAAAATACAAATTATACAAATTAATATAAAATATTATTAATTTGATGTAATTCTCCAAAATATAATATTAAGAAATAAATTGTTACATTCCTAATAACAGTTACATTCCTAATAATTTGTAATTTTTTAAACCAAATAATAGACGCGAAAATTTTTTTTTTATTAAATTTTCGTGCAGAGAGGAGAAGACTAATTATAAAATGAAAATTGATTTATATAGCCGAAATAGATTTTTGAAATATTATAAGCATTCAGTGTTAAACTAACAAACAAAAATAGTAATGGTTTGTTTTTATAATGACTCTTAGTCGTTCAAAGTGCAGGTTATCAGTCCCACATATTCTTCTCTGATCAAATATTGATGAAGTATTTCGACTCATGAAAGTCACTTTAATGTGAAAGTCACTTTAATGTTTATTTTGTTTTAATAAAAAATATTTTTAATTTCCGTTATTTTTTCATCATATCAGGTACGAATTACTTAATAAAATATGTATTTGCTAAAAATACATTAAAGCTGATAGTTTCGAAATAAGCCGAAAAGTTCCATTCTAGTTATATATTTTTAGAATATTTAAAAACATTTATATGTTTTCAGGTTTTAATCCTAAAAATGTAGATTAATAGCGACAACTATTTTTGTAAAAGTAAGACAACATATTAGCTTGAATTATTTTCAATCAAAGTACATGACAATTGATAAATAAATAAGTAGTTAAAGCGTTTTTCTTTTCAAACATATTTTGAAAGGAAAGTATTGTAATCATGAGATAATAAGAATAGTTAATCTACAAAGGAATTTCATACGCATCAAAAAGAAAGTTTTTAAAGCCGGTTTAATATATATATATATATATATATATATATATATATATTTATTTATTTATTTATTTATTTATTTCTGAAACGGAATTTAATTATGAAATAGTATACTAAATGTTTATTAAATAAAATTATGCATCAAAACGGAATTTAAAGATTCTTAGGAAAACTTATAAACTCTTTAAAAAAAAAAAAAAAAAAAGATGAAAAATGAAAAATGAAAATGCAATATACATATTTAAATATATATTCTAGAAAATAACAAACTATATATTTCATTTGAAAAATCTCTTGAATACTTTCTTCTGTGTTTGCAAGACCTGGATATATACTTTTATTTCGTAGCGTTAATCTGAAAATCGCCTGTTTCTGATTTCATAAAATCTGACAGATTTAAAAGATAAAATTACAAATATAATACGATTAAAATGTATTCTTTCCAATCGTAAAAAAATAAAAATATTTAAAATTTTTACGAAGCTGAAAGTATATATATATATATATATATGAAAAGGAAAAAAAAAAATACTTTTATATATAAAAAAAAAATAATTTATTGAAACGTAGGCCATTATTTCTATAATAATAATAAAAAAATTGAAGTTCAGAAAAATTAACTTTGTTTCAATTCGTGTATCAAACTTACCGAAAATATGTATCAAATTATTCATTTATTAATATGAATGTAACTTTTGTATAAATGGTTCATTATGTATAAGCAATGTGACAGTTAATAATTAATGAGTAACCAGCAGACTAGTCGTTAAATTGCATTCGATTATGCTTACCCCTAGACTTAAAACAAATGGTTGCTTTACGCGATAAAATTTACAATTATTACTGTAGGGCATAATGCAAAATGCAGATTTTTACAGAAAAGAAAAAAAAAAAAAAAGGTTCTGATTAGCGTCCAAAATTGTATGTTAAATTATCGGTAAAGTAATAAATTTTGACACTCAGATGAAACGCTGAGCTAGTATTTAAATTACTTCTAGTATATTATTTAGTCAAGTCACTTCAATTATTCTGCTACAGATAATTTAGTATTGTAAAATGTTTTTGGAAATGTCTCCATTTGTCATTGCCGAAAACTATTTCCAGTACATAATGACATGATCTTCATGATATTTGGGCAGTCTATCAAACAACATTTTTTTTATTAATATATGGATTTTATGGTTTATTATTTTAAAAGGAATTTTTAGAAATGATTATATTCAGTAACATTTAATAGTTATCCTGCTTTTGTTTTCTAAAACATTAAAAAGAAGACATTTAAATGTAAAGTTTTATGTATATACACAGATGAATACACTCTTAATAATTTAAATGATAGATAAGATATTTTTATTCGAAATTTATATCATAATTTGTACTCAAGTTTTAATGTATTTATTCTAAAAAATGTATAATTGAAATACAGGTTACACTTACAAAAAATATATAATTATTAATTAATTGCATTGTTACCATTTTTTTTTAATAATTTATTGCTCCTACCATCGAAATATATACGTGAAATATTTTTCAAACATATCAGGGGATGTAAAATTAGGAATCACATGAATAGATGCAAGATTTATTTTTAGAAAATTAACAAAACCTAAGAAAGAAAGCACGGGTATATATATATATATATATATATATATATATATGAAATGTGTATTCATATGAAATTATTTTGTAATGTGCATTTGTGTACATTTCATTCATTTAATCAGTTTTGTCGCAGAAATTTTATTAATTTTTAATTCCATATTCAAATTTAATTTAACAGATTTTTATTAAATTCTTTAATACTTTTTATAAAAGAACATTTGAAATATTTAAATTAAAAATTGAGTTGAATTTAAGTAAAAATAATAATAATAATAAATAAATAAAAAAATAAATAAATAAAATAATTACCATCAGCATTCAACAGATTCTTATAATGTAAACTATATCAGCACACTTATATAGAAGATCATTCCATGTCTAATCAACACAAAAACTCGGCTTTTTGAACCTGATCCCTCAGATTTTTATGAAATTGGGCCCATTTATTTGTTCTATTGAGAAATGAATGTATACCAATTAAGCATATTCTATTTATTTTAGTTTTTGTTAAACAAAGCTGAAAAAATGGGTGAAAAGTGCAAAATTTCAAAATTCGTATATTACAAATGTACCCATATTTTCTTTCCAAATTAAGTTAGAGATAATATATATATATATATATATATATATATATATATATATATATATATATATATATATATATATAAATTATATGTTATTTTTACTTTCTATTATCTATAATTATTGTAAATTTCAATACGGGACGGCCATGAGATGCTGAGTTATAAACAGATATACTACCCTCAATCAGTATTTGCATACTAATATAACGTAAGTTTTCTCATAGTTTATTCCCTAATTACTTTAGAGATATAAGATTGGTATCATTATGAAGCTCATCATACAGGCTTTCAAATGATATATCACATATATGTTTTTTTTTTTTTTTTTTTTTTTTAATGCATTTTAAAGTCAAACATTTTTACATTTGACCTTCAATATATTAAAAATTACGAATTTATTTTTCTTTTAAGAATTGAATTATATGTTATTTTTATGTTTATTATTTATAATTAATGAACATTTTAACATGGGGCGGCCATGGAATGCTGATGTCTAAATTAAAATGCAACCCACCATCAGTATTTTTATACTAACATAACGTACGTTTTATCCATATTTTGTTCCCTTATTAACTTAGAACTTACAAAAGTTACCGTTAAGGGCCCTCTTTACTCACCGCCGCCGGAAGCCGAAGCTAATGTTATTCTATGGGAAATTTTTCTTTACAAATAACTTATTAACTAATATATATTTTTAAATTTTGTTTTCACATTCTGAAAATTCCCAGCTGTTAAATCGACGGACCTTTTTTAAAAAACTATTTTTTTTTATTATTTTATATTTTATTATGAAGCTGCAAAATACAAATTTTCAATATGTGATTTTTTTTCATTTTGCAATTTGAAAAAAAAAAAAAAAAAAAAAAAGGTCTGTCAATATAACAGTTGGGAATTTTCTGGATCTGAAAACATAATTTAAAAATATGTATTAGTTAATAAGTTATTTGTTAAAAAGATTTCCCCTTAGAATAACATTGACTCGGGCTCTTGGCGACGGTAAGTGAAGAGGGCCTTTAAGAGAACATATAGTCTTAAAGATATTTACATAATTTTACAGAAGATTAAAAAACATGTATTAGAATAGTTATTTAACATAATTAATGAGTAAAAGAAGTAAAAAAAAAAATAACATATTAAAGATGAGAAACATATTCAATTACAGTCGAACTGGTTGGAGCTAAGAGGACATCCAAAAAGAAAGTCTAAGAAAGTTGAGTTTAAAACCAATCTTAGTAGTTATCACTGAATTAAACTAAAGAAAAATGTATTCATGTGGTCAACATTCTTTAGAAAACCAAAGTTAAAAAATAGCTATCATGTTGAACGATGGTTAAGTTTTATAATCAAACTTTTTTTTTAGAAACTTAAGATAGTTTTTTTTTTTTTTTTTTTCATGTGAAGATAATGATGATAAAAGTAATAGGAGATACAAAGCTTCTTGCTCATAGAAAGTAATAAATAATTATACCTATTCAAAGAAAACTGAAGACAGTTAAGTAATAAAACCAACGAGAGAAATAAAGATTTGTTTCTTATATTAAATTTTTAGACTAAAATAATAAAAGCAAATGTACTTGACACTTTTACAATGATGAATAAATTTGAACGCTAAAAATGTAAAGCTTTTGTTGATAATTATAATTTTTAGTGATAATATAATTTTTGATGATACTAAGCTTTATAATTTAAAAGTGATTTATGCACAGAATTGCATGTGCGTGAAAAAAACTACTGATTGTAGTCTGAAAGAAAAAAAAAAAAAAAAAAAACAAGAAACAAGAAACAAGAAAAACGAGAAACTGAAGCGGCAGAAGGGTGGCCTCTGGACTCGTCGAGGATTTTCATTTTCTGACACGAAATTGCTTTATAGAAAATGATTGTATATATAAATTAAATAACCTTAATATTTGGACCAAAAATTAAGGGCTATATATATGAGTGTGTTTGTGTGTGTGTGTGTTATAAACTTTAACTAGACAATCTTTATATACCTAATATTTATGAATTTTGAGTAAAAAAATAAAAGAAATCATGTTATTACATTTTTAAATTTCCCTAATTAAGTAATCTGGTGTGTCACTCACACAACTTTCTTTTACCATGAAATTTAATACAATAAATACAGATTGGAGATTAAGATGTAAGATAACGAGTACTGTTAAGTAAACCTATGTTAAACAATTCAAATTAGGTTTAGGAAGAGTTTTATATGATAATTAGTTCTGTGTAATGGGGGCTACCGCTCCCTTCAACCCCCTGTTTCATTAATGTACAGAAAACAAGCGATGAATATTTAGCTTAAAACATACAATATTTACCATATCTCTATGAGGAATTTATTTCAATTCCCGAGCAGCTTTCCTGGAAATGATAAAATATTATTAGTAAAGCACATCCCCTAACAACAAATAAGTAGTGTGTTGTGGCCACCACACGATTTTTATCTATATTTTTATCTATATCTCAGTAAAAATACTTTATTAAAATTATTATTTAAAAAAAAATATCTTCCATGATAATGCACACGGTTTCCATATTAGAACAGTAGTATAACACTAAATATCAAATATCCAAAAAAAAAAAAAAATGTTAAAAATTAAAAAAATTGATAACTTTATTTTAAATTATCGCAGATAGATGGTTCAGCCATTCGTTTTAAAGGTATTGGCGAGCTCTTTTGAAAGATACCCATCATAAAAATTTACTCCCCTCGAGGGGGACTTCCCCCCCAGGGGGAAGGCGAGGCTCCTACACAATTTTTTCCCCAGTTGACTATCACTGTTACACAAAATATATATTCGTTTCATTTGGTTTAGTGCAGTCTATAGATGTGTTAACTCTACGTACCTGTAATTTTCCCCATAGACGTAATATATTTGAATACTTTTGACTGTCCCTGTACACACACCATTTGCTTCATCTCAACGAAAAGCTTAGTGTAGCATCCCTATATGATAAGCATTTAGAATACCGAGTTTGGAATTTCTGTTAACATTTTTTCTTGAGATTTGCTGATAAGAGACACACAGACAGTCACACAAACACACACACAGACCATTCGCCTAAAACATGATTTTCGTATTCAGGGGACCTCAGAACATGTTAATATATCAAAATCTCACGTTCGAAAATTTGACTCTAAAACAATACTTTCTCGACCCTATGGGGAATGATAAAAATGATTCTGAAAGGTATAAAGTTCAAAAATAAAAAGAGTTTAAGAGCGACGTAGTTGTAACATTACATTTTTTTTTGTTTTTTTTTTTTTTGCAGAATCTGATATGATTTTTTTTTTTGTTTGTGTGTATGTGTGTGTGTGTAATTAATAAAATTACCTATAAAATGATTTAAAGTTTATATCATAAAATGACAAGGGTCAATTTTATATAATGGTATACCTGCCTTTAAGCGTCTTTTCATTGATCAATTATGACATTTTTACTTTTCACTTTGCGGAAAATGTCTTACTCATTCAAGATAGCCAAATGCAAACTCATTTTAGTAAGATAATATTTAGATGAAATTTCCACAAATTCTGAAAATGTCTCCAGACTTTAAAATAATATATATATATTTATTTATTTATTTATTTAAATGAATTTAAATCACGTAAAATACCCTAATGAAAAATTAAAAAGATTTTGATTGCTTCGCGGTTAGAAGCTTTATCCATGTAATTGGATTTATCATCTATCATCAAAAAAATATTTTAAAAATATGTATTTTCTCTTGAATGTTGTTTTAGTGGACGCATTTGTCACCTATGCATGGTGACACGTCAGTAGTAAATTAGTAAAGATGTGAGGTTGAGACGTCAGAACGCCACCACAGTTTGTGTAAAATTAAGCTGGATCCAGCAATGTAGA
The DNA here is from genome assembly GCA_963930645.1 of Salticus scenicus. Classification (NCBI taxonomy): domain Eukaryota; kingdom Metazoa; phylum Arthropoda; class Arachnida; order Araneae; family Salticidae; genus Salticus; species Salticus scenicus. Next base: position 216,943,696 of record OZ005653.1, on the reverse strand, counting down.
AAGTGGGGACGGTTAAAATCGCTTCGTCGCCAGTGACTCGGCGAAAGTTGAGGTCGAGTTAGTTTTGTGTCAGCAGGGTGCTGCATTGAAAGAATTAGATTCCGAGTGTTAGATAAATTAGAAGTGATTTTAAAATGATTGATTGAAATGTAGTGAAAGAGGGTGCAGGAAGAAGTATAAAAATAGAGATGGTTTTAGTAGATGGTGTGGATGTTGGAGGATATTATAGTGGATGGTGATGAATCTTATTTTGGCGAGTATCGAGAAGTAGAGTTGTGGAGATTTAGTTGCGTGAAGTTAAGTAGTGATGAGTGTTGGTGTGCGTATCTACTAGCATTCGGAAATGTAAAGTTGGGTCTGAAGGGAATCCTCTGATCCATAGTGAAGTCGTTGTAGCGGAGTACGAGTGCAACCGCCTCTACACCTTCGACTATCTGCTGGGGTGAGATATTTAAGATTAGATAATTAAATTGTTAATTCATATATTTTGATTAAGTAATACACTGACTGAGCTAAGTTTATTACCAGGCCGCCCTCCTATTAATCTGGTTCAAATAAACTCTTATTGTTTGTTTAATTCTTGTGTTCTCTTAGTAACCTAATTAAGTATCTAAGTTAATATGGAGTTTGCAGGAACACAAATTCCACAAAGGATGAATATATATAGATATGTATGTATGTGTGTGTATAAAGTCAAAATATCTTCTTTATTGATATTATATAATAAGATTTTATCTATGTTGATACACATTTTAGTGAATAGATTATAAAATAATCTTATCTTTAAAGAAAGAGAAGTGATATTAATTACAAATTTTCATTTTATTTTAAATGTTATAGGTGAGAAATTGATACTAAAAATAGAATAAGCATGTTGAAAAATAGATAATGATGATTGTTTTTAATCTAACATCAAAAATATAAATAATGAAAGAAATATTAAAATGAAAAAGGATATATTTTACTCACTGAATATCGGTTCCAGAGATCTGTCCTATAAATTATATTTTTACGTTAAAAAATGTTATCTTATTTTAATTATCTCTGGTACTGCAAAGTAATTAGTGTAAATATCATTAAACGTTGGGTTAGTTAAAAAGATTTTTTAAAACATCAGTATCTATTGTTTCTCCCTTCAGTCAACATTAAAGATAATTAATACTTCAGCATCGAATACATTATTATGGCTTAAAACAAAAGACTTTTTTAAATGTTTGTATAATTTTATTTATTAAAGCAAACGGGAATTATTTCAATAAATTCCTCTCTTACGCATTTGAAAACTGTCTTTTGTCATAATATTTTAAATAAAATATAATTTTTATTACTTCTATTCACAGATATTCATTTCAAAAACAAAAAAAATCGTATATGGTGCAGCTTTATTATATACATTTTTTTAAATCATTTATTTTAACCCTTTCAGGACCATAAGATTTTCAAGACTAAATATGCCAATACAGCACAATATTTTAGCTATTGTGGGTGTAAAGTAAGAGAATATCACCAGAAAAACATAGCAGGTGTATAGGTTTCCTATAATTTCATGGGAAATATTTTCCCTATGGACCATAAAAGTAAATAATCGAAGAGTTAGGTTCATCATATCGGTATTTTATTTATTGCTTTGTAATACAAATTTACTGCTTTGTAATATAAAAATTATCAGAAAAGTAAAATAAATAGCTAGTTATGGTATTCTACGAAACAATTTGGTTTACTTGTGTAGCACAAGTGGACATTGCACATAACACATTTATTATGTGTCCTATTTTCTATACGTTTTTTTTTTTTTATTATTATTCGTTTAGAAACACATTTGCTGCCTTGGACATACGTTTTATTTTAACATTCAGTAAAAAAAAATATCGATTCAATAATAATTGAACAATCGATAACGATTTTTGTAGAAGGGAAAAATATTTCCCTTGGGTATGAAAAGGTTAAATGTTTGCCCTTACTCTAGAAACTTTAAATTATTTGTTATATTATGCTGGTACATTCTTAAAAAAAAATAAGATTTGTTATTCAACATCTACGTCAATTGTATTATATATATTACATAACTTTTATAGGGTAGATAAAAAAAATAGTATTATGCTAAAAACGATTTGTTTTAAAAGAATCTCTAATACGTTTAAGAAAATATGTATTACTAATAGCACAATTATACAAATTATAAACACGATTTTGTTGAAATTGAAGTTGCATTATTCATAGATGATGCTTGTGATATTTCGGAAAAACCCTTCAACTGTTAAATGGATATTTTTTAGACAAAGAATAAAAACTGAAATTTAGTTATTTGCAAAAAATACATAAAAAAATATTATTGAAAATATTTATTAAAAATATGACTTTGATCTAATAGGATAGAGAGTATAATTATATTTTTTTGAATGCCTCATTTCTAAACGAAAATATATAAATATTAATTCATCTTTTTTATTCATATAAGTAAGTATAGTAAACATACAAGTCACAAGCGTTTGAGTCCATAGCAATGATTACGTTCAAGGTAACTCTAGGAACATTAATTTTTAGAACGTTAACGTATTTACTGATGAATAATGTTAAATAAATCCTAAACTCACAAAATTTAATTAAAATAAAATTGAAATATACAGTTATCTTGTTGATGTATAATTTTCTCTTAAAACAACACCGGAATGGTCAGTTTAATTGCCTGTCAGTAGCAGAGATAAAGTAAATGATAATAAAATATATTAGAGAATTTGAAGTACGTTGTGCCTACACAAGAAAAATATGTCATGGATTGCTCAGTAGTGTTTATCTGCAAATTAAGGTGTATTTCGTAGATATTTGAAGATATGTATTTTTGAACGTTATTTCAGCGGAAAGCATAGCATTAGTATAAGGTTTCTATTTCTAACGAAAACCGCGTAACCATGTTTTCATTCCAAAAAATAATCACTCACAAGGCATTCTCTTACCCTGTATTTTAATACTATGAAGAAATGTTAATAATTAAGGTGTAAGATTGCAAATATTGTAAGTAAACTTACGTTACAAATATTTTGAACTAAAATTAGGAACAGTTTTACTAAGAAGTTTTTCTGTATATATCCTCAACTACCTGTATGAATATACGTCCTACGTTTACATGGAATTGAAGGCTGTTATTAAATTTGAAAGTTTATTCCCAATTATTTAGAAAACTTTCACCCGTACAACTTGAAAGTTATCACTCCTTGAAATTTATCACTCTTGATCAATTTTTAGGTAGAGACCTTATACGAACTTCAAAATGCAGCGGTTGAATTAACTGCAATTATTTGCTTTTACGTCAAGCTTATAATAGACATACACAAATATTTACAGCTAAGAACCTCACTTTAGTATTTCGGGTACTGAAAACGCGCGAAAAAAAAAAAGTCCTGAATATAAAATTAAAAAATGTTTTTTTTTTTTTTTTTTTTTGCCATATGGATATGATAAACTTAATTTTTATTCCTGAGCAGTTTTCTTGGAAATAATAAAATATAGTAAAGCACTTGCATCAATTACATTTATTAAAAGGAATGTTTTCACTAAATTTTTTTATCTTGTATGTATTGTATAAATTATTTACACACCACGTTATATATTTGAATGTAGTACTATTTTTATAATACACAGCATGACCTAAAATGCATTTCCAGCAATTTCCATGTATAGTCCCATTGTTTTTATTTTATTTGGGTATCCCTGTAAAGTAATGGTAATGCATATTTTTCATAAAATATTTTTCATGCAATATATTATAAGTAAAATTCTTTTATGTATATAAATCTATTTGTTCATTTAACATTCTATAGCGTAGCCTATAGATGTAAAATTGCGCATAGTAAAAGTTTCGATCATAAATGTAATGTATTTGATTTCCGCTGTACAAGAACCATTTGCTTGATGTCAACGAAAAAAAACTAGCGAGTCATCTCTATATAATTGAGGTTTTGAATATTGAGTTTAATTTTATTGCTACCTTTGCCCTTGCGTTATGCTAATAACAAGCACAGACATATAATCCCATTTTACTGCTGAACACCTGATTTTCCTTATCCAGAATCCTCAAAATATCTGTTTGTATATATATATATATATATATATAGTTACTTAAATTAAAAAACAATACTTGATTAATTATATTAAATTCTGTATGTTCGAAAATGTTTTATTTAACGGAAAAATTACTTTTTACAAAAGAGGGGTATTCCAGTGGGAACAAGTTTCTCGAGTGCTTTCGCTAATTTATATATATATGTATATATATATATATATATGTATGTATTTTTATTATTTTTTATTTTTTTTAAAATATTACTTTCTTGAGGTATACTGACGATTTGAATGTTTTTGACTGTAATGATTTCGAAAACATTTCTAAAAATATATACCCTAAAGAATTAGTTTTAAACCGTATAGATACAGATAAAATTTCATTCCTGGATCTTAACATAAAGTGAAATAAAGATAAATGGTTTATTGGTTTATACGATAAAAGGAAAGATTTTCATTTTAAAGTAAACAGTCTCACCAATTGTTTTTCAAATATCAGTAGAAAAGTTCTGAAAAATATCATGTTCGCACAGTTAAAAAGAATTCGCACTATTTGCAATAATGATGATGATTTAAAATATGCTCTTGAAGATTTAAGAAAAACTTTGCAAGTCAACTGTTACCCGTCTCAATTTTGAACCTAGTATTTCCAGTTTTTCCCTCTTTCGGTTTGTTCTAATTCCTCATTCAAAGGCGATATTTAAGCATCGATGAGTACCCCGTCGACCTAAGAGGGTTAGTTTATAAGGTAAGGGGTTTCATTTTATTGTATTTCATTTATATACTTTCTTGTTTACATTTCGTAATTTCTTGTATTCTTGTAAAGTTTATATATATTAAATTGATGCAATTGTAGTAATTTTAGTAATTTTATAATTGTTTTTGGAATTTTTTAATTATATGTTTGTCAGATTTCTTCTCAGTTAATGGTTGTTTTCTGTTTGGTGAGAAGTTGGGGGTTAAGAATAGTTATTAGCTAATTGCTACTGTCCTTTCAGAAACTTCTCTTTCCACCCTGCACTGAGGTATCTCTCTGATGAAGACCTCAGTGTTTTTTTTTTTTTTTTTTTCTTGGGGGGGGGGGGGTTATTTCATTTTATTCACTGATAATATATATATATTATATATATATACATTTATATATATATATATATATATATATATATATATATATATATATATATATATATATATATATATATATATATAATATATATATATATATAAATTACATTTTGGGAATTCAAAGTATACACTTTGTATTTTCGATTATCATACATTCTCAATTAACTGAATTAGCTAAGGTAACATGAAAAATGGAAAAATTTGGAAAGACTAATTTCAATAAATATATTAAGTAGAGGAAATATTTATAAAATAAGACCTGGAACTTAAATAAAGAAATTTTATCTTCTATGTTCTATCAGTTTTGAAGTTTTTAATGTGCATATTGGATATTCTTTTTTTCATTGCATTTTCCTCAAAATGTATAGCTTTTGAATGTTTAGAATAGTTATGTGTATAAAACATAAAAACTATTTACATTTTCTTTTTTAAATTATAATTTTTTTGGTGCTTTCTTAAATTTGATTAATTACACGATGTTTATTATTAGTTTTATATAATCCAGTGTATGATATTTTAAGACGATTTGAAATTGTTGTCGAAAATGTTATCCCTTGCGATGTTTTATTTCTTTTTGCAAATAAAAAATTAATAACACAGTAAAGTTTCTGTAAAATCAGTCTTTTCTGATCGAAAATCTTTTCAGTCTAAATGATCGTTCAAGTATCAGCTCAGTTCTAAATGAATCTCTATCATTTTTCATTTGGTGTAACAAAAAGGCTTAACGATGGCACCGTCTATCGATCATATTTAAATGACACATGAAAAATATTTTTTAGGTAAATATAATTCACTAATTTATATATTGTTTAAAAAATGTGTTTTTAAGACAATTGATGATTAGAAAAACAAAATATACAATTTTTTTTTTTTTTTTTTTTTTTTTTTTTTTTAATAAATATAACAAATGTTTTATTTACATCTGTCAAAAAACAGCAGAGTTATCAAATCACAAGCATTTGTCATAAAAAATTAAAATAAAAATAAGCAGTGAATGTCTTTATAAAAACTGTTTTTTAAATATGTGAAATATAAAGAAAAATAATATTATATTTACATAGAGTCGAAATTTATTTATGTCGAGTTATTTAATATTTTTATGATATTCATTGAAAATAATCTTTTTTTTAATGCATTTAAAATATTCAAAATGTGTTACAATATTTTACCTATAATTAAACTCAACATCGGGAACAATATGCATAAACGAACTAGTACACACAATTTTTTCAATTCGTAGTTATTCAAGAAATTCTACAACGTTGTGAGGAAGGATTTATTTTTGTAAACGTGTTAAGTTACAGTCGGTAACAAAAGTGTCCGAACACTAGCAAAAATTCCTATGTAAAAAAAGTACACTTCATACGGTTTTGTTAAATAAATCCTTATCGAATCATGTTCTTACACTGACTGTGACTAAGGACAGGATTCGATAAGGATTTATTTAACAAAACCATATGAAGTGTATTTTTTTTACGTAGGAATTTTTGCTAGTGTTCGGACACTTTTGTTACCTACTGTATATACAATTAATTTGCAAACTACTAAAATCTCTGCTTGCCTCAGAGGTTCTGTTTTCAATAGTTTTTTCTCGATTTTAAACCAATAGCGTTATTTTAAAAATGTTTATTGGTTTCCGATAGCTTTATGTTATATATAAAACAAATAACAAATGATAAATAATATTTTCTCCGTTTGATAATGATTGAGAACGACTATACAACTACTCTTAACATGGAACCGTAGCGTAATGGTAACGCGTTCATCTGTCATGGCATGCAGGGGACCCGAGTTCGATCCCGGCTGAAGGAATAGGGTATTTTTTCCAGCTTCAAACAATTTCACTGAAATCAGGTCCGATTTCTCTCAAAAATAAATTATTTTAATTGGCAGAAATTTCAGCCGTTCATAGCAGCTCAATGATTTGACAGGATTTAACTCAATATAAGAAGTTCCCTTTCAACATGTCGATTGAGTGAAAAATGGCTCAATTTGAGAAGCTTTTTTCTTTTCCATTTTTAGAGAGTATGTATCCAAATAGATATTTCCAACGCATGCCACTGAGCGGTTCTGCGCTCAAAGCTGGCAGACGTGAGATGCCGGATTCTATCCTAAGTCGCGCTCGTCGGCCTAGCCGTTAGGGGATTTCATTGGATTTCTTCGAAATTTGCGTAAATACGGGCTAGGGCCCCTTAGAAAGACCCCCCACGGAGGGCATTCAATTTCTGGACTAGGACCCTAGCGTAGTCAATCGGCCTTAATCCCCACAACCCAACCAAATCCACGCTTGCAGTGAATTATGCACTACGTAGAACAGAATGCAATATTATGATTAGATAATAAAAGTTTTAACAATGCTTAATACTATTATTTTATGTTTCTGATATGGAAAAAAAAAAAAAGAAAAGAAAAAGTGAACTACAATATAATGAAAAGTTGAATGAACTGAATTTATGCAAAATAAACTTTTTTTTTTTTTTCTAAAGTCTAACGGTTCCTAGTTATACCTTTATAGTGAAATACTAAAATAAGAATTTGATTTATATGAAATTTTAATTTTTAATGTACATATATTATTAAAAACGGGATATTGAAAGAAATGACAGACAATTAAAAAAGAAAAAGAAAAAAAAAAAAATCGAATATAAAATTCTAAGAAACTCTAAAAAACAGCTGCATTAACTGAGATGCCATACCGGTATGATGAACTTTTAAAATTTAATTATCTCTAAAGCTGCGTAAAGATTGATTGTTCAATCGCGTGTTAAATTTTGAATTATTTTTTTTTAAATTGGGAAACGAATATTAAGAAAAAGATCCGGATTATTCAATTTATATGTTAATCATATTTAAACTGCATTTAAAATAAAAATTGTGATTTAATTTCCGTTCTATAAAATAAGTATTTCCAAAACAATACCGATTTAACAATTATTGTTTTAAGCTAACTAATTCATTATATAAGCAAAATGTAGGTTTATTTCTAATATACTTTTTTTGAAGAATTTAAAATCAAAATGAAAATTTTAGAAAAGCAAGGTAAATTAAAGTTAGCTTCTTTTTTTTTTTTTAAGATATTTATAAATATAAACATATATATAATATAAAACTGAAAACTACGTAAAACAAGGACAAAAAAAAAAAAAAAAAAAAAAAAAAAAACATAATAAATGAAAATTAATTCAAAATAATTAAGGAAATCGAAGTATAAATTTTAATAATAATTAATCATCATAAAGCTCAAACACCAAGAATGAAGATTTGAATTAATCAATAAAACTTACAAATATAAGTGAAGCATTGTACAAAGCAAATTGTATTAAAAAGATAGTATATATATATATATATATATGTATGTATATATACTATCTTTTTAATACAATTAAAATATAATATTTCTATAATATATATATATATATATATATACAGTCGGTAACAAAAGTGTCCGAACACTAGCAAAAATTCCTATGTAAAAACAGTGCACTTCGTACGGTTTTGTTAAATAAATCCTTGTCGAATCCTATTCTTACTCAGTGTAAGAACATTATTCGATAAGGATTTATTTAACAAAACCGTATGAAGAGCACTTTTTATGCATAAGAATTTTTGCATATGTTCGGACACTTTTGTTACCGACTGTATATATATTTCAAAATATACTTAGTAAAATTTTTGGCGTGCTTAAAAATTTTAATGAAACCGAATGTAGTTTCTAAATTCACAGATAATGGATTTATGAATTAAATTTGATACAACAATATAATATGTAAGTACATTTGAACTGTAGTACATATTAATCCTATTAAATTTATTAATTCGAAAAATGTGAAGTGTATATATATTATGCAAAATGTGTCTCTAATGCATTTTGTATATTAGATGTTTTCAATTTCGTAGAAAAACAAAATTGATATCAAATATAAATTCTATCGAAACATATAGAAATCAGAAACATACGAATAAAAGTTGCAGGCTGTATATAATTTTTAAAAATATCAATTAGCATCATATATATATATATATATATATATATATATATGTATATATATATATATATATATATACAGAGAGAGAGAGAGAGATTGATGGATAGATAGATATAAAGTAAATGCATATGAGTAATTTCTTAAACGATGAATATTAAAAAATTCTAAAATTTAATAGTAGTATATGTTGAATAATTTTCACAGATAAACGTTTATAAAGAAACCTATATAAAAATAACCTTCTGTAAGCTACGATGAATTACTAAGCTTGAAGGAGATGTACATAAAAAATGTTGAAGAAAAATATATGCTTAATTTGTTGTTTGATGAAATTAGAAATGAATGTTTTTATTTTTAATTCATTTTAAAAATTGCGATTAGTTAAATAGATTATTTATGAAAAGGTATTAAAAATGTTAAAATGTTTCATAGATTTGCTTTTAAAAAGAAGCTCTGAATGGTTGTTTTATAATATAAAGACTATGTTTAAAAGCATTTTTGCTTAAAAGCAACAAAAGTTAGTTTTTTAGGAACATTAACCGCAATTAACCATTCTGTTTGAAACTAAAGCCATGGCTACAATAGTATATATGAAATAAAGAAAATAAAACTTTGTTTATGTTTCGATTAAATAGTATAAAAAGAAAACTTAATTTAACACAAAAATTGTACCTTCATGAATACAACAATTCATGGAGAAAAAAAATATGTTTTTTTTTTTTTTTTATTTATGATGCAAAAGGTAAATAAAAAAGACAATTTACATACGATATTATATTTAAAAGAATCAAATATTATGGATTACACTTTGATGCTGCCTGTATGCCTCTTCGATATAGATTTACTTGGAAATACTTTTATTAGCTTTCAAAAGGTACAGTTAGAGGAAAACGGTATTAATTGAAAGAATTTAACTTTTTCATTTACCAGATTTTAAGCATAAAAAACAGTTATATTTCTAAATAGTTTTTTTAGTTAATTTAATACAGTCATTTAAATATATTTACTGATTAACAAAATATGAATCGTTATCGCATTGAAAGTAATTTGATGTGGTATTCACACTACTTTGTCTCCCCTACATTTAAATATTTTACACACAGAAAATATATTAAGGCATAAACTGAAAAATACTTAAAATGCGAACTACTTCGATATAAGTTTGGACACAGTTCTCTGACACATATATATTTTTTTAAGTGGAACCATCGTCTCTCTCAATCAACCAATTGCCCATAACACATGGATTTATAAAAGTTTACGACTTTTATTTGAAAGTTACTTCATATTCAGACAACTTTTACAAAAACCGCTTAATAATTTTTACAAATGTAAACTTTCCTCATTTATTTGTTTTATTTCATGCTGAGAGCAAACATAAATATCAAATTTTAAAAACTTTATATCTGACTTTGGATAACGTACTCAAATTTGATTTACGTTTATTAATGTGATACGTTTATTTGATTTTGTTTAGTTCAGACACAGAATGGAAAATTTGTTCCAATAACAACTTCTGCGCATAGACAAAGTGCATTTAAAGCCTTTAAAATGCTTCTTTTCTCGAATAATTTCTATGATTTCTATAAATAGCTTCAAGTAACATACTCATATAATACAGATTTAAACATTATTCTAATATCTCTATTTAGGTAAGGTTGATAGATGTCACACTAGCAGACACACAGTTCAAGAACAATATGTCCATTTTCAGTGTCTTAATTATAAGAAAAAATCTCTAAAACAATATTTTCTTTTCCATGTATGGGTAAGATAAATAATAAAAAAATAATAATAAAAAAAAAAAAAAAAAAAAAATCGGAAATTACACATTACAAAAAGCTGTATTTTGCACACGCTAAACACAGTTGTTAGGTTTAACTTTAGTTTAAATCATGATTATTTGTTTTAAATTTTACATTCCTACCTCAAACTTTTCATAAATTACTATTCACTCTTTGTGGAATGTTACTTTCCATTTATACGAAAATTTGCAGAATTCCGGATCTCAAAAGTACTCTGTTTAACAGCTTCTGGAGATTTTATACCTTTTAAAAATGCATTATTAACATTTAACAACTTATATATATATATATACAGGGTGAGTTTGACATAATCTGCCAAACGAAAGCTGGTGATAGAAGAGCCCGTGGGTAGCATAAAATACCATGGAAACCCTGTCCTATGTCTAACCGTTTCCGAGTTATGGTAGATAGAAGAAAAATCTGTTTTTTTTCTGTCCCGTCTGAAAAAACCCAAATTTGTGAGCTTACTGAAAGACTTACTAGCAAAATAAGTGCATACTTGGAAAGAGCACAAAAAGTTCTATCGGATGACACCATTTACATCAGAATACCTTAATTTGATGACGAGCTACAAGCGCTAAAACATTGGCGAAGTTTAAAATCGAGTTGTCACCAAATTCTTTAACCAGCAAGCTTTAGAATGAGCCCAAAATAAACCATATCGGTGTTCTAATTCAGGAGAAATTTAGCCTTTTGTTTGAAATACATACATCACTGAACTCGACGTTCGTCGAGAAGGAGGCTCATGGGGTGCATGGTCGTTCTTGATTTCATGTCCGCCTTCAGCCCTCTGTTTTGTCAGATACAAAAAAGATAGTTTTTAAGACAAACAAGAAAAGTAGCTGTTGTATTAAGTTTACAAACACAATGGAATGGAAACAAAAGAAGTATGACGTTTCTCACGTCTTTCACAAAGGAATATGCAAAAAAAAAAAAAGATGTATCTCACGTTTATGATTAAAGCACATATGCATTCGAAAGGATGTATGAAATTTAGTACCGCTGCTGAAATTGGTCACCGCCACACGTGATACATGCCCTTGCCCGTTTACGAACGGGAACCACAGTAGCTCTTAGCGAAAGCTCATCCCTCAATTTTATTATTGCATCTTCGAGCCAACTGCTTAAATCTTGCAAACTGGCAACTTCTGTGCGGTAAACTTCTTGCTTCAGGTAAACCCAAACATAGAAGTACAATGGAGTGAAATCTGGCGATCTAGATGGCCAACGATTTGGTCCATTACGTCCAAACCCTCGCGGATACTGCTGATTCAAGAAGTCCTGAACGGCATTGGAAGGATGTGCAGGGACCCCATCGTGTGGGAAAATGGTTTTCGTTCGTTGGGCTACAGAAATGACATCAAGTAATCCTAGAAGATGGTGTTACAGAAACTCCAAATATGTATTGCTTGTCAGATGACCTTCGAACGCATGTGGACATATCAAGCGATCGACAATCACTCCAAGCCAAACATTTAAGCTGAATCGCATCTGGAACGATCAGTTTCGTGTTAAAAATGGATTTAAGCGTAATGATGCCAGTTATGTAAATTTAACATGCCATCCTGAGTGAAAAGATACGCATCTGTCCACAGTATCGTTCTAAGGAAATGGTGTTCCTTAATATCTCGCTCTAAAAGCCAGCGGCAGAATGTTACCCGCTTTTGGAAATCTGAGCGGCGTAATTCTTGAACCGGTGTGAAGTGAAATGGATGTTACAGGTTTTTGCGCAAAACATTCATCATTATATTTTAGGAGATTCCACCTTCTCTCGCAAGTATGCGTGAACACATATTTGGATTTTCCTCCATTCGGTCGAGTACGGACTCCTCAGCGGTGGCGGAGCGGCGACAATAGCCCCTTTCGTTCACCCTAACGAACGACCCACTTTCCCTAAGCATTCGATGAATTGCGGCAAATTGATCCCTGTGATGACTTCAATTGAAAATAAAATTCAGAATGGTAAACAAAAAGGGATAAAATTTGAATATTATTTTACAAAAGTAGATGAAAAAAGTGCTACGGAATAAGAACGAACTGGGTTAATTCGTACCAATGTAGGAAAAAATACTACGTATGAACTATGAGAGAGCAACTAGACGTGAGAGCAGCGTCAAAAGAATCGGCCGAGCTCAGGCAAAGTCTAGAAAATGCTAAAGCAATAAGCAGCATAAAACGTAAAAGAAGCTGACGAGCTAATGAGCTGTTACAGATTGACTCGCCTTTTGTACCCGCGAGTAATATGCGCGCACAGGAAGGTTGGAATACATCTGCGTGTCACTAAGAGTCCATATGCAGATAGTCATGAATTTGCACACGTTTCATTTACTTATCATGATTTCGTTTGCCGAATTTCGACGAACGCCGTTTTCAGTGATGAATTTCAAACAAAAGGCTAAATATATCCTGAACTAGAACATCGATATGGTTTATTGTGGGCTCATTCTAAAGCTTGTGGAATGGAGAAGTTTTTGGTAAGTTTGAAAGATTGTAGCTTGAACTGTGTTTGCAGAATTGCCGTTTAAAGAATTTGGTGACAACCCGATTTTAAACTTCGCCAATGTTTTAGCGCTTGTAGCTCGCCGTCAAATTAAGTTATCCTGACGTAAATGGTGTCACCCGATAGGATTTTTTATGATCTTTCCAAATTCTTTCAGAAAGCTCACAAATGTGTGTTTTTTCAGACGAGATGGAAAAAAAACAGATTTTTCTTTTATCTACCTCAACTCGGAAACGGTTAGAGATAGGGCAGGGTTTCTGTGGTGTTTTATCACCTCCTCTGGCTGTTCTATCACCTCCTTTCATTTGGCATATTATGTCAAACTCACTCTGTGTATGTCAATAATAAAAGATTTAGCTGTACTCTGTTCTTGTATGAAGATGTTCTCAATAAAATATGTGAGGTAATACAAGACTTTCAATTTTCATCTAAACACTTAAATTTTGTAAACACTGCTATTTTTTTATTCTTGTTTAACTAAAGCACAATTTAGATAATTTAATTCACATTAGAGTATCATTTTTTTATTTTAAAACAAATATTTGTATTTCTGATGTGCAAGATAATTTGTACAGTTATATTTCATGGAAATGACGCCATTTTTTTTGCAAGAATGAAAACCTTTTCTATATAACTATCAAAAATATTATGTTAAATTATCGGTAAAATAATACGTTTTGACAGATAGCTCAAATGCAGAGCCAGCATTTAAATCGCTGCAAGTACATTATTTATTTAACTTAGTTCACCTATTCGGTTTCGGGTAATTTGGTATCGTGTACTGTTATCCGATGTTATGTTATTTGTCATAGAAGAAAACTAATTTCGACGCGTAATGAAACCTTCTTTGTGATGTTTTGAATTGTTTGTCTCATTATATTATTTTCTTGTAATCTCCTATGATGTATTAATAAATATATAGTAAAACATGCTACCCATAAAGTTCATATCTCTTCTAACACAAATCCGTTAAATATTATCAATCACTATTTTAAAATTTCAAATGTTATGTCTACATCTTTTACAAATGAAACTATTTTAAAGGTATTATAAATGAATTTTTAAAGATATATATAAGTTTAAATTAAATTTTTAATTTATTTTATGAAATCATTATTGAGAAATTTATGAAATTATTAACATATTTTATGATATTATTATTATATATATATATATATATATTATTTTTTTTTGCAACTCTGAAAGCATAATTTTTGTATTTTAATGATAAAACTAATGAAAAAAAATGGAATCATGAAATAGAGTAATATTAATAGGAAGTACTATATACATTTCTGTTTTTTACAATAATACATTTTTCTTATTTATATGGGTCTCAGAGTGTATGTTGGAAAAATAAAAATAAAATGTAATAAGAAGCTTGTATGTCACTCACACGAATTTCTCTTATCCTGCATTTCAATTGTATAAAGATAGTTGGCAAATTAAGTTGTTCAATTTATTAAAAAAAATTAAAAAAAAACATAGTTTTAGGGACAGTTTTATTTGACATATATATATTTTTTTTGTAAGAGGTGCTTCCGTTCCATAAAATCCTCAATTATAGTTCTTACATTTATTAAAAAAACATATAAATACAAGGTTGCTATTAATTTGCTATCAGAATTACCAATCCTGATTAAAAGTTTCAAATGCTAACAAAATAAGAACTTCAGAGTACCAAATTGGAATTTTCTGCAGTTATCTTATTTTAAGTTATGCTCATAATATATATACATACAGATCAGTCACTAAAAATTGGACATTCGTATTCAGTGCACATCAAAACGTGATATCATACAAAAAGCAAGGTTCAAAGTAGATCTTCAAAAAATGCTTTGTTCACAGTAAGGGTATGAGAAATAAATCTTTCTCACTGAGCAGAGTTCTACGACATAGTAAGATGCACCAAAAAACTTCTATCATTTACATTGTTTAGAAAAGAACGTTTAGCTTAATTTTAGTATTTCTGTATATTGTTGATAATCCACATCACACTGTGTACTTAAGTTTAGTTATATGAAAGAAACAATAATAATAACACAAAATGAAATACACTTCCAACAATTTCAATGTATAAACCAATATATGTAAATAATTGATATATTTGGTAGCCCTGTAAACGATTTATTAATAATTTCTATACCACAATCTACACAAATCGTACTTTTATGCGTATAAAAAATGCGTTTATTCCATTTCTTTCAATTAAGCTTATAGATATTACACAATACGCAGAAACACTATGCACAGAAACACTATACAGTATACATTATGCACAGAAAATTTCCCCATCGACGTATTGTATTTGAATACCCTTGGATGTCCTTGTACACAAAACCATTTGCTTGATCTCAACAAAAAGTTTAATGTGTCATCACCATATGATACAGATTTAAAATATCGAGTATGGACATCTTGCTAAAATTTGTTCTTGAGGTATGCCAATAACAGAGACACAATCACACACAGAAACGAATCGCTAAAAAAAGATTTTCGGATTTTGAGGACCTCAAAACGAGGTAATATAACAAAATATTACTTTTGAAATCTTGACCGAAAAACAATAATTTTTCTATCATATACATAGCTAAGAGTGATTAAAAATAGCTTATTTTTGTTCAATTGAATAAAATAATGATTTAACTAAGATTAAAGTGCAAAATATACAGCATCCAATTAACAATAATATAATTATGGAGGAATGGTTATTAAATATATATATATATATATATATATATATATATATATATATATCTTCATTTTAAACGATTTAATAGCAGTGACAGATGCGAATAGCAGTTACAGACGAGAACAGGACAACTCGAAAATCTGGGACTGGACGCCGAAAAATGTCGTCAGAACGCGATGATAGACACTTGGTCCGCATGGCGCTGATGGAGCGTACAGCTTCATCTAGGCAGTTAGCAGCGCATAGATTCACTGCTACAGGCGTATCACTTTCTGCTTCCTCAATTTGTCGACGTCTGCTGCGCCGTGGACTGCGTATACGAAATCCTTTATACAGGATCCCCCCCCTCACACGAAACCATCGATGCGTGTGGCTACAATGGGCTCATGCACATAGAGACTGGCGTGCAAATAGGCAGCAAGTGGTGTTTTCTGGTGAATCCCGCTTTAATTTGAGGCATCATGGTGGCCACATTCATGTTAGACGCTATGCCGGT
Organism: Salticus scenicus; assembly: GCA_963930645.1. Classification (NCBI taxonomy): domain Eukaryota; kingdom Metazoa; phylum Arthropoda; class Arachnida; order Araneae; family Salticidae; genus Salticus; species Salticus scenicus. The sequence goes on along the minus strand of OZ005653.1, from coordinate 216,927,033 downwards.
GAACGCTACCTTCTGGAGTACATTATCGAACGCCATAGTGGACGAACACCCGGAGTTATGATCTGAAATGCGATTGCGTATCATGGACGTTCTCTGCTGCTACGAAGTGAGTAATATTAACAGCGATAGGTACATCAGAGAACTGCTGGACACCGAAGTCGTTCCTTTTCTTCAAGGCATTCCTGGAGCTAACTTTCAGCAGGATAATTCTCGACCACATGTGGCAAGGAATATGCAAGATTTCTTTTCAGCAGAAAACATACAGATTTTTTCATGGCCTGCTTATTCGCCGGATATTATACTGATTGAACATGTGCAGGATTTTATTGGTCGGCTCCTCGCTCGGGATCCTCGTCCTATAGCTTCAAGAGATGAACTCTAGGTACGCCTACAAGAAATATGGAATGCTCTTCCCCAAGCATACATTTAAAATAATCTGTTTCGCTCTATGCCACATCGTATAAAAGCACTTACTGCAGCGCATGATGGCCACATCAATTACTGATTTCGGAGACTTAACTTTATTATTATTTTTTTTTTCAAAATTTAATCATTTATTTGCACCAATACCAGTCATTTGTCTATAAAATTTCATTAATTTCTGGCAATTCTTTCATGGAGCTGCAGTTTCACTTTTGACGAGTTTATATATAAATGCATATATATGCATGTGGGGATGGGTGTGAATTCTTGTGTCGAATGAACGCACCACAGATATCCATAAATGAAAAGTAATGTTATTTACGTAGCATATTATCAGAACCTCTATTAAAAAACTCATCTGCTATAGAAAAATTCGTATAAACAAATACAATTTTTTCATCCATAAATATATAAAATGTAGAAAAGGATAAAAAAATCACAGTCTCTCTCTCTCTCTTTCTCTCAATGTTTCGCGCATAGGTACATTAAAAACAGAGTAACATAGGGAGTTAAAATGTTGAATTGTGTTTATAAACGCCAGGGGACAGAGTTAACGGCGGCCAGAATGTTTAATAATTAGAGGGACAATATTTTGCAATACATATATATATATATATATATATATATTAGATTTTATAAGATTCAAATTGATAAAAGCAGTAATTTATCTTTTTAACAAAATGTTAAATGGCATTGAAAATAATGTTACAAGGGAATGTATTCGAAAAATTATAATTTATTATAAAATTCAAAGACAACTAAAAAAAAAAAAAAAAAAAAACTATGAATGTAGAGCCATACTAGTGCAAACGTAGCTAAAAATGTTTTTGAAAGATAAAATAATAATAATAATAATACCTAAATTCTAATTCTTTAACGATTTCTTCATTGTATGTTCATTATATTTGTGGAATAAAAAAATTTCAACACACACACACACACACACATATATATTATTTGACAATGTTTTGTTAAAAATGATTGTGTAAATTACATGAAATCATGCCTCGTGGTTCACATTAAAAATTAACCAAAAACTATCCCTATTATAACTATTAAAAACTAACTAAACAAAACTAAAGATCCCTAACTTAAGTTAATACCCAAACAAATATAACATTATATTGAAATTTATCTATAGGTTCGGGAAGTAGAGCGTTTCTAAACTTTTTGATAAACACTCAAAAATAAATATTTTTTTTTTTTTTCAAATTGTTCCTACTGTGTTCAGAACATCAAAAAGCGTGTAAATTCATCGAAAAACTGCGTCCAAAAATTTTCACAGTACATTTTTCTTTTGTCCATAAAAAAAAAAAAAAAAAAAAAAAAAAAAATTGTATGTTCATGCACATCCGTCTAATTTTCTATTGCATAAACGTACTTATTTTGCATAAATATTATTTAAAAAAAATGCGTTCTTAGACATATAAATAAAGAGAAATTTATTAAAATATCATAAGATTATTTGTTAAAAAACCGAAATTTAAAAATATATTAAAATAAATATTTAATAATAATAAATAAAACAAACGAATTTATTCGTTCGCTTAATACTCATCACAATCCTTCCCAACAAGTTACTTTTTCATCCTTTAAAGTAATTTGTTATGCTATTATCATTATTTCTGGCACTGCAAAGCAATTAGTATAAATAGTTTTACATTTAATTTAAAAAATCGCTTTATCTTAGCATTGTTTTTTCTTCAGTCAACATTAGAGATAATTAGAACTTCAACACCGAATGCATTGTTATGATTCATAACAAAAGACTTTTTGTAAGAGGAACTATAGAAATAATGATTGTGTGACACTATTTACTGAAACGAACAGAGATTATTTCCATGAAGTCATCTTCTAATCAATATTTTTAAAAGAAATCTCTTGAAAACGTATTAAAATGTTAATTATAATTATGTAAGTTTACTTTTTATCACTTTTAATAACTTTATAGATTTTTCTACAGAAATTTACTGTAGTGTTAAATTTGTCATTGTCTAGAATGTTTATTTGTATTTGCTTGAGTAAAACGTAATTTGTTTGTCTTTCTATGTTGATAGATTCACATGATAAAAGTTAGTATATATATTGTTAATTGTTTAAATTTATTATAATTGTTTGTATCCTTGAACAAATAGTTATATATTACTAGAAGAATTGGCATTAAAAAAAAAAAAATGTTATTATAGCTAAAAAAGATTTTTTATACAAACATGATATATTTTTTAAATTATTGTTTGGATAAAATATATCAAAAATATTATTTAGTAAAATTATACAAAAAAGAAATAATTTTGTGTAAAATATAATTTGTTTAACGTATTTATAACATGTTATTAAACATTTTAATAGCAATATAATGTTTTAGGAAACGTATTAATAAAAGAATTATTTTATGAGCAAAATACATATCTTATATTTGAATAGTTAAATGTAAATAAAATCTTTATTTATAGAAAACAAATACACCGTTACATAACAGCCAAAAATACTTTAATGTATATGACTCGGAATTAAAGAAATATACATTTTAGATATTGCGAAAATAGATAAATAAAATAAAATTATACATAAAATAGTACTTTAATTACAGATTTAGTAATGAAGCAAAATAAATAAATAAATAAATAAATAAATAAATAAATAATAATAATAATAAAGATATACTGCAGAATGGCCTTTGATAAAATAAAGTAAATAAAAAATATTTTTTATTTTGCTCCTATAGGGCTCAAATTTTTAAAGTTCTAATAGGGTCTAAACACCTTTTGCGATTCAGTTAAAATTTTATGCACACGTTTTAAGTCACCTTAGCACGAACTTTATACATTTTCATGAAACTTTGGATATATATCTAGACTAGCTGACCCGTCCGGCTTCGCACTGATGAACAAATTTTAGTTAAAGATGGATTGATATGTAAAAAATCAAGAAATATATCAGTTTATATGTTATAGTCAGGCAATATTATTAACTGGAAAGTCAAAATATAATTTTACAATTATTTTTTTTAATTAGTTGTTAAATGTTAGCAATTTTTACTTAATGCTATTTATTTATTTATTTATTTATTTCATAAAAAGAAACATTTCTTTACTCATGAATAAAAAATATTGAAAAATAAACCTATGACATGAAGATGTTTTTGATAAAATTGACGTCATAATAGCTTTAATTATTATTTATTTTTTCACTTCGCAAATATATTTATTTTTTTCCATAATTGATTATTATTTTAATAATGTATATTAAACGAGAAATCAATAATATGAAACAATATTCGTACAATATATACTATTACAGAATCTGGTGTGAAACAACCACACGACTTCCATTACCCACTATTACACGTAATATATACAATTTTTTGGAGATATTACTTGCATTTTTTGAGATTTTCGAGTAAGAGAAACTTGATACACGTATAAAGACACATACAACAGAGTTTGCATAGCGAGTTAAAAAATAAGGGGAAAAAAATAGATAGTTATTTTTTTAAACACGAATTTCCGAGATCTAAAACTGAACTACCTAATCAGGATGACCGTTAATATTCCTGTAATAAGCACGTAATACTTGAGAAAGGTTATCTAAATTGGATTAAAGAAAAAATTTTCACGAATACGTTAGAGCCGTTTTTGAGATACCAACTTTTACCAAAACTTAACATACTCAATTATTGACCTAAAAACAATAATTACATACAAAAGGATATTTAATAGGAAGTTAACATGGCGAGTTGGAAAAAAATCCGTACAGGCGTTTTTAAAGGAACGCACTTGCGAAGTCTGAAATTGAGCTGTTTATAGAGGACGCCTATCAATTTTCCTGAACTAAGCAACTTTTCAATCGAAAGGGCATCTAATATATTATTTATATAGCAACTTTGAATAAAATCATTAGAGGTGTTTTTGAATATGGGCTTAGGGTCCCATTTCTGGTTTTCGATGACCCAATTCCGGTTTTTCAATTTTCACGAAAATTTGGAAAATTTATCTGTACACCAGACCTGAATCACTTGTGAAGTTTAGTAGTTCTATTTTTATTAGTTTTGGAGATATGACAGCCAGAAGATTACACACACACGTGCACATATACACACACACTGACCAATTGCCAAAACCTATACAATACTTCCACTACCTACGGTAGTAGGGTAATTGAAGTAAACACATACATCTCGTATTTACCACGATAATATACAGATTTTCGTATTACGTTTTCGATCGCCAAATACAAAAATCGCCAATGACGATAGATATCAAATCTATGCTTTGTTTTCAATTAAAATATTGAAAATTTTAATTAAAAATTTATTTTACCAAAATTTATTATAGCTTCTAGCACTTAGAGAGAGACAGTGTAACTTTTGATTATTGAAAGAAAAAAAAAAAAAAAAAAAAAAAAAAAGCAATCGGCTCTTTAGTTCTAGCGATCGTTTTCTACATATGCATATAAACCTTTCTTTTTTTTTAATATTAGTATAGCTATAGAGCATAGGTATATTAAATAGGTTTCCAGTCAACATAATGTAACTCAAATAATTAAATGCTATTTACATTTCAGTAATGGCTGTATGCGCTATGTATATTGAGCTACTTGCCATAACTGTTAGTTGCTAAAAATAGTCGCCAAATAAATTTAAACATCTCAATACGCAAGCGAAGTATGACATCACTGACCGCCCGTGGATGCAAGAAAAAGATTTTCCATGTTAATCGCTAATTGGATTTTTTCTTTTTTTTTTTTTTATTAAAATTCTAGAAGAATTATTTCCCGATTTTAATCCTCATATTTGGGTATAGATATGTATTAGTTATTTTATGCATGCGTTAGATTGAGTTATTTTGCTGTCAAATTGACAAAAGTTTAATTTTAAATTTCAAAACTGTCACCCTTGGCGTTTTTTGTATTTGGCGATCAAAAATGTAATACGAAAATATACATGCCAGATGTATATTTTCGTAATATGTATTGTACGAAATATTGTTTCATATTATTCGTTACACTCTTAATGTAAGTTTTTAAAATAACCATGATTTTTGAAAGGAATTAAATTATATTCGCCAGATAATTTGGCGATATTTTTTTTTTCTGCCAAGGATGACGGATATCAAATCTATTCCGCTGCAACATATTAGTATATTATATCAGATACTTTATTTAGACATTTGAAAACCAATTTGACTTCAAATTATGATAGAATATTTATCCTTTCCCTTTTAATTAGTTTATTAGTTGGATGTTTATTGTGTAAATATCATCCCTTGAAATGAAATGTTTATGTTTTCAATCGAATATGGAAATTTGCCATTTTTTTTCTAGAGTTTTGAAATTTAAAATTCCAATTTTATCAGTTTTACAACAAAAACAATTTAATCTAACGGATGCACATGATAACTAATACATATCTATATCCAAATATGGGGATTAAAATGGGGAAATAATTTTCCTCGATCTTTATTATTTTTTTACAAAAAATCCAGTTCACGTTTTATATAATTATTCGCGTGAAAATATATTTTATTATATGTCTAAAAATAAATTAATTCGTAAATCTTTTTGGCAACAATTATAAATTAAAATAAATAATATTATAAAATAGAATTTCTTATTTTATTTTATTTTATTTTATTTATTTATTTATTTTTAAATTCCAATTTCGTTTACACGTTTACACACATCAGTTTAAACCACGGAGTAATAAAGACTCCGTGGTTTAAACATTGATGCTTATGCTTAGATATTATATCATATCATATCAAATTAAATTATTAGAAAAATAAACACCTTTAATTCTATAATGACGTCAGATTCAACGTGTAAGTTTAACAATGAAAAAAGCTTTATATGAATTTCAATTTAATGCACGTGCAAATATATTTCTTTTCTTTTCACGTCAAGATATTTTAAGAACGAAATGAATATGTAAATGTTTCTTTTATGTTGGCAGCAGCTAATTTTTTTAATATTTCATTATTTCCATTTCTATTACGGCTTCTATGGGGATTTTAATTAAAATGCTCAGATTTTAAACTAAAATTTATTTTATCAAAATTAAATATAGCCTATAACAATATGGCACACTGTAGCTTTCGGTCAGTGAAAGAAGTTTTTAAATCGGTTCAGTAGTTTCAGAGATTACCCTCCACAAACAAACAATTTTTTGCGCTTTATATAATGATATAGATTAAACTTTAACTAACTTAAAATTAAAATTTCACTAACTCAATAAATAATTACTCAGTGAATTTAATCGTTAATGAAACAGCTCAGATGTTAAATTCTTTATCGATTAATTGATGCTTACACTGCTTTTACTTTTAATTTCAATAATTTGTTGGCATCTTCCTATTCTCCAGTTTGTGTAAAAGTTTTACAGGTGGCTACTCTGCTTTTTTCTAGTTTCCTCTATGGATTCCTTGATGATTTGATTTAATAATTTATTTAATTTCTCATTGAAATTTGTTTTGCTGACTTGATCGGGGCTGGAACAATATAATTTGCTATGATTAGCTACATTGTTTTACGAAATCGATGCAGTTTTCACAGCTTTATGAAGTATATGCCCCCTGACGAGTTTTTACTTCTAATTTTAAGTATTTTTATTTATTTATTATGTCTGTGGTCCTTTAGTTATTTTCACTGTCATTAAATTTAATGGTCCTTTTTTTATTATTATCATTCGGTTCGGCGTAAGTAATTTAAATCGTTTTTGTCTCTTACTGGTTCTTAATCTGTATCGCAACATTTTTGTGTCAGTCTTACCTATAAGTTAAAATCAGTTCTATTTGTGCTGTGTTGGTATCGTTTTGAATCTATTAATTGCTAAATTTTATGGTCAAATTATATGACGATATATATCATATATATATATATTATTTAAATAGAACATGTTTAATATGTTTTTTAATTTATTTTTCTTTTTTTTTAGTTACAAGTCTACTTTAACTGACTACTTTTACTGTTTTTTATATGTTTAAAATAGAATATACATTTGCTTTTTAAGCCGGACTAGAATTAAATATAAATATTCGGAAATTGATGAAAAATACCTGTTATATTATGATACTTTTCTTAAAAAAATAAATATGCAATAGGAGATTTAAAAAAAAAATGTATAAAAAGCAAAAGTAAAAAGTAAAATTTTAAAGCATAAAAATTTAAAATTTCTAAAGCCACATTTCTCTCTCTCTCTCTCTCTCTCTCTCTCTCTTTTTTTTTTTTAATATTTAAAAAATTAGAACTAAAATCAAAATAAATTTTAACAAGCATTCTCTATAAAATTTCAGTGTTGAACAAAAGTTGCAAGCTTTATAACAATAGCCTTAAATGTGTTGTCAGTTATGATGAACTTTGAAAACTTATTAATATTTAAACGTGCGTAATGATTGATTGTTGAAGCATGTTAAAAAGTGGAAATTAAAAATAGGAGAAAAACTTCAAGGAAAATTTCGCCTATTTCCCCCTGGTAATTGCTTTACGGGATTTATATGTTAATGATATTTAAACTGAATTTAAATTGAAAGTTTTAACTTAATTTTCATTCTGTAAAAGGAATATGCTGTTTTTTACTTACAGAAGCTGTTTTTTACTTAAAAGTTATCCTTTCAAACTCATTATTTAATAGTTTTATAACAAACTAGAGACTTTTTTCTAAAATTATTATTTTTTGGATGAGGTTAAAATGAAGTTAGGAAATTAAAATTTTAATATATATATATATATATTATAATATAAAACACAATCACACAGTTATTTAAATATTATATAATAAAATAATACTGTTGAATTTACTTAAACAATTTATAACAATTCTCAAATGTAATATTTTATATAAATTTATATTTTAGACAACGTTCTATACAATCTACGAAAAATTATAATAAATATCTTAATTAAGTCCAATTAAATTACTTAAATTATTGTCAGTTTTTATTTTAAATTATTTTAATTTATAATTTTTAATTCTAAAATTCACTATTTAAAGGACGTTTAAATAAATTTCAGTGAGAAAAATCGTCAAGTAAATAAGATGGATAATCTTAATAGGTGTATGAGTATCACTCCCTAAATAGTATTTCGCTTAATGAATCGTACTGCATACATTTTTTTTTCCTGTGCGTCCCTGTAAAAAAAAAAATAATAAATGTATGCAAACGATATTAAATTCTGAAATTTTTATGTTTTAAAAAATTTAAATAACAATCATTAAATATTTTGGGCCTATATATCATAATGTTTTACACTGTACGAATCTTCCTTTGAAATATCCTATAACATGCTTTTTAATTAATATTTTTATCAAGGTTAGAGTTTCAACTCTTGCGTACTTCAGTTATATTCCAATTTTTTGTTCGCAATGATAAAGGTTTTTGCAATCCCTGGTCGTGAAACAGTAATCTAAAACATCCCTAATAACCTCAACCCATTCGAACAAGACACTCAATGTATTTAGGCTGTCGAACTTTAAATAATTTCAGTTTGTGGGCTATAATCATAAAGAATGATTATCTCTGTGCGTGTAAAGAATGTAAGACGTACACTAATCATTATCTATACATTTCATGCAACGGTGCCTTATAACATAACTACCAACACAATCGATTAAAGTGCTTAGGTACTATTACACTTCAAATAATTTGAATCTATAGGGCATAATAATAAAATATTTTCTTTCTGTCCTACTAAAAATACCACAACACATACATACATCCAAATCAATGGATTTCGTGCGGCGCTAACATATAACGTTCCTATTAACTTTCAGCTCAAACGCACAAAGTATTCTGACGTTATCATGTTCACACACAAGCTTACACACATACATATACACATATACAGGATGTATACAAGGTCACGAAAGTAATGAAAAGGTCATGAAATTCGGCAATACGTTGCGAAAGTCACGAAAACTTCACGAAATTGAAGAATTGGTCATGTAAGTGAAGAAAAGATCATGAAATTCGGTTATCGCTTAGTATCCAGCGGCCATCGGATAGTTAGTCGGGTAACCCACTTTACCCGACCCAACCAGTGGATCGGGCCGAATATTTTTTTTTCATATTGTTCAGGTGTGGTTGTCTAAATCCCCCCCCTCCCTGTGTGTAGGGTTTAATTGTCAAAAAGCTAGGTTGACTTAAGAGCATCTTTCAAAAACATTTACTATAATAAGTAGAAATTTGTTTAGAATTGTATAACTGATAAAAACGTACTATATACGTCCACGATTATAAATATACACACTCAAATTATAGTAATAAAGTAAGCAAATGTATCAGGCAAAATAAATTAACAAAGGAACATAAAGTTGTTATTACTATTATTATTATTGTTAAGGATACAAGCATCAAACAATAAACTACAAGCACTAAACTTGAAGTCCATTTTGTATATTTGAAGTTCACATCACACATACATGCTGAAAAATTATTTTTCACATTTTAAACTTAGTGTATTAGTAATTACATATTTAATTCTTTGAAAAATGATTTACCAGTTGTGCGGCAATGAATATTCATTTTATAATTAACAAAAAAGTGTATGATTTTTAGAAGAATTATCAATTTTCATTCAGTTTTCTGTTTTGTGTCTAATGTAGCCCATCAAAATTTTCTTTTGCGGGTTCGGGTTGATACAAAATGATGTAGGCACATCAATGTGATATATATTTCTTTGTATATATTTTTTTATATACATTGTTTTATGTTTTAATATGAAGAAAATTTTTCTTTTTAATGCAATAATTTGTAAAATTTGTTGACTTACTATTATTTACTAGTGTAGATATATAAATATTATTATTATCCTAGCATAGTTATTTATATCTTTAAAGCATTTCAGAAACAAAATTGCATTTTATGAAAATCTGCTAGCATTCTAATTTTTGTTGCATTTTTTTTTTCTTTTTTTTTCCCTCTTTAAATTTTTTTCGTTTAATATTTAAATTTTCTAAAATATATGTACTTAAAATAGTATTAAAGTGTAACTGATTGAATTATTTTTTTTCTTATTCAGAATTTATTCTGTGTTGAAGAATAGGAAAAACATTTAAGTGCAAAGTTTGAGATATATGTCTATATACTTTAGTTAGGTAATTCTATTACTCGTCTTTTTGTGGAAAAAAAAAAAAAAAAAAAAAAAAAAAAGTTATTTGTAGATTTGAAATATATTAATATACATTTGCTCTTCTCCTGAATGCAAGAAAAAAAAGGAAAATTTTCCTATCCTCAAAAAGACTAATAGTTGAAAAAAATAATACAACCTTGTACAAATAACAACAATGAATAATACAACATTATTTGTTTGTTGTTTTATGTATCTATTTGATTTGGGCTGGATTTCATATCTATTGTTAAAATCAAAATTTTTTATCTGATATATACATATATATATATATATATATATATATATATATATATATATATATATATATATATGTATGTATATGTATTACTTAAAAAAGGAAGGCTGGATATTTCGATAAGAAAGTTTATGATTTTTTTTTTTTTTATAGAATCAGTAGACATGCTGTATATCTGTATATACATAAACACGATACAATACATAAATTCACACGTCTCTGTAAATATAAAAATAAAATGAATCCAGGTAAAATCAAAACATATAGACACAAAACGTGTACACAAAAATCTTATAGTCGAATTTTTCAACGATTCAACACTTCAAAGCCTTTTAGTATTACATAGATTTTTTTACATAACTAATGATTCATTAATTAAAAAATTATTAAAATGTATAAAAAAAAGTACATATTATATAGAAAAAAAAGAAAGAAAACAATTTCTATATTTTGTGATAAATAATTAAATATATGTTATTTTTATTTAAAATATTATATATGAAAGATCTAAAGTTTAACATTTATATAAACTTAGTAATAGAAATGGGTAAAAATAAATGAAAAATAAAACAGTAAAACTTACCTAAATACCCTGACCATAAAATAATCTGGCAGCGATCAAGATTATTCCAAATTACATATTTACAGTCGAAGGTGTTCGAGCAAGAGCCTTAGCCATATTTTTGAATTTCTGAGATCTATCAATTTGAAACTTAGATCAAATGTTCAAATGCAAATATATAATATGACATTTTCTGAGAGTTTCTGAGTAACATTATGAGATATCCTGAATACCTATATGACATTATTGAAAGGATATAACAATTATATATTTATCACCCTTTTTTTTTTTACGAGAAGTGTTTGGAGCAAAAACGAAAGCTTTTGAATATGCCTTGAACTAGTGACTTAAAAAGCCTAATATTTTGTTATGCATTCATGGTTTGTGTATTGTCCATGAACGAATAAGTGGTTTTGCAGAGGATTAAAATCTATGTAACAAAACCTTAAACAAGGTTAAGAATCTGTCAACCATGTGTCAACTTCAGATACACAAGTAAACACAGTTTAAATAGTAGATGACAACATAAACGTTGCAGCATAAACTATATAATAAGTATAAAATGCAGAATAAGTTGTTTTCAATAGCAAGTGTTTAGGGAGAAATCTCTTAACATTTCAAGCGCTTGGTTTCAGCTAACTCCGAACGGTCAAAATGCAACATTAATTATATTCTTGTATAATTCCAGAACTTTCTGCCTATTTAGTGAAATATTCAGTTTAGAGATTTAATAATCGAAATATTGATATTAAAAGTCACTAATGGATGCTAAGCAAAAAAATTAAGAGCCAAATTTATCACCAGGGCCATTTCTGCTTTCGTGAAGCTTTTATAGAGACTTTAAAAGGACACGATCTATTTTAATGCCGTAACAAGGCTGAATCTCTGAAAATTAACATAGTATAACCTGGCTAAGCTTCGCACGATCAAATTATAAGATTTGCAAATATAACATTTGCAAATTCGTAAAAATATTTACATTACATTTACAATAACATGCACTATATTACAGTGTTGGACTTAATTCGCCTAAAATGTGAAGTGGCACTTTCTCCGACCACTTCAATTTTACCACAAATTTGGCATTGAATGTTTTTCAGTTCACGTACAGATAAAAAAATTATTTTTGATAATTTTCTAACATAAAGGTTTTAAGTGGACGCAACACTGCATTTTTTTTTTTTTTTTTTTTTTTTTAAGAAACTTAACCAAAACAAAGTTGCTAACGCCATGCAGCCATACTAGCTTTCATACAACTTTTTATATATTTAGGTATTGTATTGATTAGTATAAACCATGCAGATCGAAAGTAATTATCAGGATATATATTAAATATAAACATTTAAAAACCACTACATTTCTTTTCTATTTAAAGTACAGAAGTGGAATAGAATTATCTCGACAGTAAAAAAAAAAAAAAAAAAAAAAAAACACTTTTCTGCCATGAAACATTCTTTTATAATCTACTGTTCAAATAACATTTTATATTTTCATGTAATTTTTAGAGGAAGTACATATCAAATTTGCCACATTTAAAAACTTACAAATTAATTTTTTGAGATAAATAACTGATTTATCCAGGTTGTCCACAGTAACAACATTCTCCCCTATAATATCTGTGTTTAAAATAATTTTAATTTTATTTATAAAGTAAATTATTTTATATGCGATAAGGATAAACAGATTTAATTTTTATAAAAAAAATTAGCGAAAAATGTACTTGCGAAAACAAGTAAAAGTTTTTGCTAAAAAAAAATAATAATAATAGCAATTATAAGTAATGTTTGCGTATAGAAAGGAAAAATTATCATTTAATTTTAACATAAGTATTTTCAGATTTTCATCTAGACTAATATAAATTCCCTTTAATGTAATTTCATTATTCTACTATCATAAAAAAAAATATTTTATACTCTATAGGACTAGAAAAATTTCAAAATGATAAAAGAAATTTAATAATAATTTTTTTTTTTACTACATATATATCTTACGGAAATGCATATAACTATTATTTTTTCAATCAAACACTTTTAAACTTATCTTCTTCTTCTTCCTCTTTTTTTTTTTTTTTTTTTACAAGGTATTTAAGGGTATCGATTTTTTTTTTTTTTTTTTTTTTTTTTTTTTTTTTTTTTTTTTAACGAAAGTGATTTCTTTTCAATGTAATTAACACAAACAAATGGGCTACCGTTAAGGTAATTTATTAACATTTACAGTTAAGAGCGCAAGATAAAATACTTTAATTTACCACAAGTATTATTGTGTCATTATTTAAAGACTCAAGACAGATTAAATTAGTTTGATAAAGCACATTTTATTCGTAACGTTAAATAATGTTGATGCGTTAATCATTTTAGAGCTATATAGAAATACAAACATTTTCATTAATATTTGACAAAAATAATTTTGGTGGAAAATATTCATGCTAAAAATTATTGCTGTACAATATTTTTTTAAAAGAGGAATAGCTAAACAAGAAGCTTTTTGTCTCTTTATATCGCAAAATTATATTTAAGTAATTATTTCTTTTCTTTTAACATAAATACAAAAACTATTTATAGAAAAATACAGCAAAGTTATTTTGATAGACTAAATTATATATATATATGAAAAAAGTAGAGTTAACACTGTTTTGCTAAATAAATCCTTGTCGAATCATGTTCTTAGACTGACTAAGAACAGGATTAGGCAAGGATTTATTTAACAAAACTGTATTAAGTGTACTTTTTTTTACATAGGAATTTTTGCTAGTGCTCGAATACCTTTAACGGTGCTGCACGGATGCGTAACAAAAAATATGCAAATCAGATTCCTATAAAGTGCAGTATATTACGATTTAAACAACTCACTTCTTATTTTACTTCCTACTTGCGCATACATGAAATTTTAATTACGATGCTGACTTGATGGATAAAATGTTATTAATGAAGATGTTATGGTAAGAACTGCCTTAGGTAAGAGCTTCCGACTGAAACTACAGTTAGCGGTGTTGTAACGTATTTGTAAACTGTAATTTGTAGTTGCGGTGGGCAAAAATAATTGAATGTGTATACCTGGAAGCATTTCCATGCAAATAAATATAGTTTTCAACGGAAATGTGTGATTTTTTTGCTTACATAAAACGTCCACTATCGAGAAAAAAATTAACTATTACTTTTCTCTGTTAAAAAAATAAAATAAAATAAAATAAAATAAAGTAAATAAATAAACTTTACGTGAATAATTTATTCGCAATCTGCGTTCAATCCTATCAATTTCTTCAATTTTTACGAAATTTTAAAAAGTTTAAAGACTTATGGGATACCCAGTATATGTAAATACATACACACACACACACACACACACACACACACATATATATATACACCCTTGTGCAAATTAATTGAAACAAACTCGTAAAAATTGAAAAAAACTAAGAAGAAATGTTATTTTATTTAAATTTATACACAATCAAAACTTTTTAGTACATTATATGATCCGCATGACTCTTTATTAACATTTGCACACGATTCGGCATGAATTCTACCAATTTTTTACAGTCATTTGTAAAATTTGTGTCCTTGTTCCACGCATGAATTAGCGCCGTGATTAGCTTTTCCATAGTTGTACAGTCACTATTTAATAGGCGATTCTTCCATATATCCTAGAGATTCTCATTGGGTTGATATCAGAAGAGTTCCCAGGCCATTCCTATGTCTCAATTTGGATCTCAGACATGAAATTCTTGACCATTTTGGACGTATGACACGGGGCTAAATCCTGCTGAAAAATCCCCATTCTATCAGTTTATCGTTTCTTCAACTCTGGAAAAACCTTTATATCCAAAATAGTAATATATTGTTCAGAACGCATTATACCGTCAACAGGCTGCAGAGAACCAACCCCATAGTAACCGAAACAACCCCAAAACTTCTTTTGAGGGGTGCTTAACAAATTGATTAATGTGGTAATCCCGATTTCTTTCGCCTGGTGATCTCCGCACGAGTTGAGTTCACTAAAAAATGGCTTTCATCGCTAAATAGTACTTTCCTCTAATTTTTGACTGTCCATTTCTTATATTTTAATGCTCACAAGTAGTACATTTTCTTCATTGGTTGGGTTAGATGCTGTTTCTTCATAGGCCGATAGGCTGGCCGACCAGCTGCAAAGAGATGCCTCCAAACAGTAAGTGAGCTAATATTTGCCCCATGCTCTTTTAAATCTCTATTAAGTACAGCACTAGTCTTTCAAGGGCATTTTTTACTTTGTGTAAGTAGGAAAAAGTCATATTTTGCCGTTGATTTCTTTTTGGGCCACATTTCCCTTTCCGCTTTGGAGATATGGATTCTGTTTTTTATTTTGTTTTATGTTACAGTTCATAGTTGCCAAATATCTTCGAAATCTCTCTATAAGTCTTTGGTGTATGTTCGGAGAGAGTAACAGTCTTTGTACGCTTTCGTGGTGTCACATCCATATACTGACGACATTGTAAGGCTCCTATATATACGAGCTGGCGCATCAGGCATTTTGTTGCCTTAGGGTTGCCACATGTACCCAGCGCGTTTCTCTGATAAACAAACGACAAACATTTTTTTTATCGTCTTACGTTACTTTAGAGTAACTTGTTTCATTATATTTCATAATTTTAGCTAAGTAAACTATGATATGGAAGTTTGTTTAGCGATAAACTGCTATAATCATTCAAGAAGTGAATATAAATTGTTCACAGACCTTCTATTACTGCGTATTTGGGTTTTGGCGACATTTTGTAAAAGAAACAGAAACCGTCATAACAACATATCTTACACCAGTGCATCCATGGGATATCCTCAGAATAAAATGACATCCTAAGAATGTACTGTGAAAAAAATGTGTTTTTAGGAATATTATTGTTGCTTATTGCTCTTATCTTGACAGGATTAGCTTCAGATCAAGATTTCTTAAAATCATTTGGGAAGCGATAAGGACGCCAAGCGGGAATGCTGTCCTCTTCGGGGGCAAAAAAATGGCGGTGATGTGCCGGCCTATTATTTTATTTAGGGGCTCTACGACAGTGAACTCTCAACTGATGTGATCATAACTAGAGCTTCTATCTACGACAGTTGCTGCGCATGCGCTGTCAGAAAACCTCAGTTTGTTGGAAATTATTGCTAGGTAAAGGATTTATTCATCCCACCCATATTTTAACATATTTTAGTATGATTGTTGAAGAATAATAGGAATGATTTTAAAATTCACGAAAAAAAAATGTTTCAATTAATTTGCACAAGGGTGTATATATATATATATATATATATATAGAGAGAGAGAGAGAGAGAGAGAGAGAAAGATACTCATAACCATAGGAACTAAAGTTCGAAGATTAACAATTTTCAACACAAACGGATTGATAATGTATCTCTATAACAATCTTAAACGGAAAATATAGAAACTGAAACAAGAGTCAAGAAAATTTATGAAAAAGTAATTCAAGAAAGAGGCAGGAGGCAAGATTTGCGACTTGCCTGTGAGGTTAAACATGTTTTTTCGCCAACAGCAATCCCCAGACCTTCCAAGACCAGAGAAAAAAACAAAATACTCTAAGTTTTACCGTAAACACAAGTCACCATTCTAAAAAGCAAAATCCATTGACTTCGAAAACTGACATCCCTTCACTACGATAATTGTTCTTTTTTATAAAACTTCTGAGCAAGAAAGTAATAAACGGGATTGGATACTTCTCTTCAACAGCTTGCTTTTAAAAACTAAATATATCCTTTACTTTATCGGAAGTTTGATAACTTAGTTTTTGAACTCGTCTAAGTCCATTTGAAATTTTTTTTCGAAAACAGGAAAATGTAGACCAGGTGAAAAATGTAAAATCTTTATTGTATCAAAATTAAAGTTATCACTTTTATCATAAATTATTTAAATTAGTTTATAATCTTTTTTTTTCTAAATTGTTGTCAAATTAGTCGACATTAGCAAGATTATATGAAGAAAGCTTTAATTTAAAAGTTTCTGGATAAAAGCTAAAATTTACTGTTTCATGAATTCCCTTTTGTTTAACAAGCAACAAATAGTCAATAAATCTAAAAAAAAAAAAATAATATTTGAAGTTAGATTTTTTTTTCATACATATATAAGTAAATATCAGCTAAAACTGAATTAAACCCTCCCTACATCGGGATACCAAAAATCTGTTTATAAATATTAACACCTTTATGGATATATAATTTGCTTGAAATAAATGAAATAAGTAATGCAATAAATAAAACTCATCCTTATCGAAATATACTATATTATAATCTTCAAAAATTCTTAAATGTTTTGATTAAATATGATAAATTAATACTATTACACAAAGCTTCAAATTCACATTCAAATAATTCAGACGCGAATAATTCAAGCACATTGAAGTCTTTCTCTCTCCCCCTTTCTCTTTCTGCACACACACACACACACACATATATATATATATAAAGAGAGAGAGAAACTTCATAATATGAAAACAAATAAAATAACGTTTAATAACCTTTTGATACCACCTTCATGGAATACGTATAATTAAGATTTTTTTCTTTAAATGAGCTTATATTTATGAAAAATATTTTTTTTTTTTTGAGAAATATTGTAAAGACATTTTTAAACCATACAAGAAAAGTTAATATTTTGATTTAAATATGAATATTGTTTATATTTAGCTACTTTTCTTATACAGAACGTTAAGTTATACTATGTTTAAAAGTACCATTTTATTATATATATGTACATATATTTTTTAAATTTGACAAAACTGTTGTTGCTCCTTCAGTGACACCTGTTTTCTTAGTACAAAAAAGTTTGTAATGTGAATATTTTATCTTGTATGCCGTTTTAAAGAGTAATTTATAATGCAAAAATTGTATTAACATGTGTGTATATAAAATTATATTTAACTTTTTAAAGTCTTTAGGGAAATACATTACAACAGCGGGAGGATACATTTATAGCGAGAGGCTATAAAATACATGGTTCAAAAATTAAAGATTTAATAGTTGCTGACATACAGTTATCTTTAAAACCGTAGTTCTCAAATTATTACAGATCCAACTATCGTCGATAAATGCCCAAATTGAAATGCCCGGGAAAGACCTTTCTGCAGACAGCGGAAACCTGGACCCCATGCAGTACGGGCTGGAAAAGAGCTGCCCTAAGTAGCAGGTACCAAAAAGCGAACTTTGGAGATATTTCAATGCATTTATTTATTTATTTTACATTTTATTTATAGTTTGATGTAAAAATTAAATACTGATCCAATAATTTTGAAAATTCGTTAAAATAATGTAGTAACCAGAAAAATGGCCGTAGCCTGCTAGTTTATATAAATAATGAGTAGCTCGTGTCTCTGTGTCCGTCTTTGTCTTGTGCGCACACTACTAATCGCAGAGCTACAAAATTTCACAGATATTTACCTCGAACCTGTAAGTGTGCATCTCATTAACATGTTTTCGAATTTTTAATGGGAATTTTTTTTTTTTTTTTTTTGATTTTAAATATTGGCTTAAGGGGACTCTCTAACTATCGTCTCCAAAAGCCGAAGCCAATGTTATTCTATGTGAAATTTCGCCCCATTATAATTCATTAACTAATACATATTTTTAAATTCCATTTTCACTTTCCGAAAATTCACAACTATTAAACAATTTATCGTTTTCTAAAAATTGATTTTTTTTAATTTTTGAGATTTCATTTTTAAGCTTAAAAATGAAAAAATTCACATTGTGAAAATTGGCATTTTACGATCTCAAAATAAAAGACTAAAATTAAAAAAAAAAATAATTTTTAGAAAGCGATAAATTGTTTAATAGTTGTGAAGCTTCTAAAAGCAAAAGCGGAATTTAAAAAAATATATATTAGTTAATAAGTTATAATGGGGCGAAATTCTCCATAAAATAACATTGGCTCTGGCTTCTGGGGACTATAAATGGAGAGGCCTTTTAAGTGTCTAATTTGCTGAAATTTGTTCTTTTATTTCACTCGTCTGCGTATCTTAGCAACGGCTATTGCTGTATTTATTTATTAATTGTTTAATTCATTCATTTATTTAAAAGAGAAATCTTTATTATTATTATTATTATTACTATTATTATTATTCGATTTTTTAAATTTATTATATATATATATATATATATTGAAAATCAATAGTAATGCAATAGAAATAAATTTTTTATGTTCATGTGTCATTTTTATAGTATAACAACATTTTATTTTTCATTTTTACTTTCTTAAATATGTATATATAGCGAAATTATTGGATTCGTGAAACTTTTCAAACACCAGTTTTCGATGGAATTAGACGTTTTGGGATGTCCTCAACACGATTTGTCTATTTTTAGAAAATGTCTGTCTCTGTGTGTGTGTGTATCACAAATTTTGTGGACGCTGTATCTCAGGAATCAATGAATGAAATTTAACCAAACTTGGTATTTAATTGGACCCTGAGATAAACTGGTGCCGATTAGATTTGGGGATCATTCTGTCTATAGGGGGCGCTGCGATCGCATTTTTTCTAAATTTTTAACATGGCAGTATAGGACAAAATTTCGTATAAATGTATATAATGAGAGTTATTTTAATCGTGTGATTGTAAAATTAATATGAATTATTGATAATGGTATTAGTTAACTAGGAGAAAAAATTGTACATGTGGGGGCACCGCTTTCCCCCTGTAGGGGGAGGTACCCCCCCCCCCCCCGGGGGGAGTAAGTTTTCAATATGGTATCTTTCGAAAGATCTCGTCAGTACCTTTAAAACGAATGGTTGAACTATAGATCTGTGGTAATTTAAAACAAAGTTATAGATATTTTTTTTTTTACTTTTAACGAAAGAAAACTTAGAAAAATAAAATCGTATATACTGATAATTGCAAAAAATGACTTTCTTTCGGCATTTAGTGATATAATTCTGTCAGATAAAAATCGTCTGCATTTATAAAGGAAAATAATTTGATAATTTAATAAACAATTCGTATTGAATAAATTTTGTGTAAAATTATATAGAATAAAGTCATGTGGTGGCCACATCATACTGGTTTTAAGTAATTTCTTTGAAATAAAAATCCCTATTATGTATCTATATCTATCTATATATATATATATATATGTACATATACTCTATAACAAAAAAATCGACGTACCAAGCAGTTATCGAAATGAGACGAAAATTGGTAGATATGATGTACATGTGAAGAAAAACAAATGATTACTATTTCAGAAAATTTGAATGTTTTAATCAAGAAAAGAAATCAAGGCCTTAGAAAAGTCAACAAGTCAATAACGTATTGATCCACTTCTGACGCTTATGGAAGCAGTTATTCGGCTTGACATTAATTGATAGATTTGGCAATATGCTCCGGCAAGATATCATGCTAAATACTGTCCAATTGGTGTGTTAGACTGGCAAAGTCCCGAGCTGGTTTTAGGACCCTTTTGATGATGCTGCAAACGTCCTCAGTAGATGATAGATCCGATGACTTTACTGGCCAAAATAATGCTAGGCAAGCAGGAAAACAAGCAGTAGAAGCTATCTCTGTGCGTAGGTGGGAATTATCCTGCTGAAATAAACTGTCAGGATTGTGTGATATGAAGGGAATCACAACGGGATATATAATGTCTTCGACGTACTGCTGTGCTGTAAAGATGCCATGGATGACAACGGAAGGGGTTATGCTATAAAATGAAATGGCGTTACAGGCCGTCTAGCTGGCAACAGTCGGGTTGGTATTCCCCCTCTTTTCAAGGTGTCTCCAGACGCGTCTTCGCTGGTAATCGGGACTCAAATCGGAGTGGTACTCATCGCTAAAGAGAATCCACCTGTCGTCGATAAATACCTATATGCAAGTGCCGTAGAAATACCTTTCTGCAGGCATTTAGGGACATTCCTGTTCAAACATATCCTGATATCACTCCAAACGTGTTTGTCAGTATACAAAGTTTAATGTTAGTCCGCACAAGTGGCTCCGTGATCTCAACCCCATTTATCTAACCCGCCTATTAATGGTCTTTGAAGTGAGTGAAGTACCAGTTGCGTATAGAATTAATGATAATGATGTATATGGGCTTTGAGAACCGCTGTTACGATTAATCGTATCTCACGTTCTGTCCTCTCTCTAGGACGACCGCTTCTTCCCTGAAGCTGTGTTCGGCTATGGTTCATCCATTCCTGTCAATATCATCTAATAGTGGCATCGCTCCTATCCAATTGTCAAACAATTCGTAGGTTAAATCAACTGGCTTCTTTCATCCCAACTACATACCTCTCTCAAACGCTGTCATCTGCGCATATTGTTTGTGCACTTGTATGTCAGGCATAGTTACTCTCTATCTGTGTAGACGAAATGAAATTCTCGAAAAATTTATGACCTGAAATCAACATTTCTCATTTTTAATATTCTGCTATTTGCGCTGCTAAGATGCGCTGCAGCGTCACATGCTCATTCGATGGCAGCCAAATTTTAAAATTTGGCATTTTCAATCGAAACCTGTATGCATGTCAATTTGGGTCCAGTTTGCATTACTCATTTTTGTTACGTCACTTTTTTTTTGTTATAGAGTGTATATAATGTGTATTGGGAAAAAAAAGATAGTATATAGTATAAAGGATTAAATTGATTAAAATTTAAGTTTAATTAAAATTAATTTTTATATTTCCTTTTAGAAGAAAATTTACTTTTTTTTCGTTTATTCTATTGCTCGGAATGATATGATAATGCAGTGTAAAATGCGAGGGCTATAAAAGTACATGGTTCAAAAACTAAAATATTTAATATATGTTGAGATACAGTCATCTTTAAAATCAAAGTTCTTAAATAATAGCACATCCACCTGTCGTCGATAAATACCCATATTGAAGTGCCGTAGAAATACCTTTCTGCAGGCAGTGGGAACCTGGACCCGATGCACTGTGGGCTGAAAAAGAGATGCCGTAGGCAGCGGGTTCCCGAAGTAAGCTTTAGAGCAATTTCAATGTAGTTTGTCTTTTTTCTTTTTTTTTTCTTTAAGTTGTTTATTTATGACATGATAGAAAAAAATAATTATTTAATTATTTTCAAAATTCATTTAAATATAGTGACCAACGAATCGGGAGTACCCTGGTAATTATCATTAACTTGTGTATTTTCTAGCCAAATAACTGTGGAAAAGAAATTAAATTATCAGCTTCACACATATTTTTATTAAAGATGCACATAACAATTACAACGTAATTTTTATTTAATTAAAAATATTTTACTATAACTGTCAAATAGATTTTGTCCTAGTGTATATTTTATATGTATACAATGATGTACACAAAATGCTATTCATATTTAACATGCAATGTAAATACCCATATCCCAAAAAGTTTTAATGTATTTAATTTAAATGTATTTTACATAAATACAAACAACCTGCAAGCCCATAGTAAAGTATATATCAGAGAATTTGTTACTCCCAATATTTATTTTTATTCAATTATCCATAAAAGGTTCCAACTATTTTAAGTTTCGAAAACAAAAATAAGGATAATTCAATAATGATAATAATAATAATAATGGGATCATCATCATTATTATTTTTATAAATGATTATGAAAAAACGCAACTCAAATAATTTTGTTTATGCTATCATTATGCTTGTAATTTATGACAATATCTTCATTATAATTAAGTTGCTTAAAAAATAAGCCGCAATACATAATGTCAATTAAAACTATATCTTAACATATGAACATGAAATTTTAATTGTAAAATTTGTTAATATATTAGCTATTCATACTTATGTAAAAGCGCTTTCAAATACTATACGTTGAAGATTGAAATTACACTATACGTTACTTCAAATAAAGTGACTCTTCTTTGAAGTATTTAAAACCACTACATCAAAGATTTTAAAGACACCAGAAAACATTGTCTTTGATCACAATAATGCATTTATAATGAAAGACAACTTTTTTATTAATCTGATGAAACTGATCAAAAGAATACGGTATAAGTGGAAATTTGAGACATTGTCATTTTTGTTCTTTGACATACTTATAGTTATGAGGATAATGTTTCGTTGTCTGTTTGAATGCATGTGAGAGAAATGGAAATTTTACATAATTTATTTATACTCTATATAAACAAATCCATAAAGAATGGCACCGCTACAATATCATATCCAAGCTCCTCCTTTCCAGTTTCCTATAATAAAATATGGAAAAACATAGAAAGAAAAAAAAAAGAGAGAAAAAAAATAACTATTTACAATGTATTTGAGTATATATAGGGGAGAATAGGAAGGGAGGTGACATTGGGTGGGGTGGGGCACCTAAAATTATTTTTAAAATAAACATTGTTTTCAGTTTCTGACACTTCCACCAAGTGAAGCAACTACAGCCCCATATTTGTTGCTATGTATCATTTTAGTTGGAGAATTCTGTGAGTTTATGTAACAAAAAAAAAAAAAAAAAAAAAAAAAAAAAAACTACTTTCTAACACTAAATGTAAATAATTACGTAATTCTCAAGACAAGTTTTCAGTGTCACTCACTGATGTTAGCGTAATTACTTTTCCTATTTTATATACCTAATATTATAACTTTTATGAATTAGTAGCTAAATTAAGCCTAAAAGTAGCATGTGTCTAATGATAATTTATTTTTTGAAAAAAAAATATGAAAAGGGAGGGATGGGACATGTAAGAAAAGAAAGAAGAACAAAGAATCTGATACTCCTGGAACAGAGAATACCAAAAGGCAAATGCATGAATAGATGGAAGAGGAAATGCAGGAAAAAATTCAAAATCATGAAAAATATGTGATATGGCACTCACAGGACTTTTGCTTACCCTATGAACTTTTAAATATACTTTATTTACCATATATGTATAAGAAATTAATTTTTATTCCTGAGCAGTTTTTCTGGACATGATAAAATATACAAAAGAAATTACATTCACTAATCACAGTTCAGATTTCTTTGTAATATTTGTTCTTGAGATATGCTGATAATACAAAGTAGCCACTAAAATCATATATCAATATTCAAAAAACCACAAAGCGTGTAAATATAGAAAAAACTTAATTTTGAATATTTGAACTAAAAACCAATACTTTCTATGCTAGAAGTAAAAGAAAAAAAAAAAAAAAAGATGAACTAATCGAGCATTGGAAAATTTTTCTTCAAGTGGTACATTATATTATAATGTTGGATAAAATAAATGTTATTATTAATTAATTAACCTCACATACATAAGTGACAAACTGTTTTTGTCATTTTTTTATAGTATGTCTGTATATAATGTATTTATTTTAACTTTAAATACATGCCCCATCCCCCTCTCATATAAGGGAGAAATGGGACATTTTTTAACAATGTTAATTGGCTTATAAAACTAACATTTTAATATTTTCCATCAAATTTATATTTTTAAAAGAATTTAAAGTGTTTCAATTTGTTTCTCTGAAACTTGTGTTGTACCAGTAAAACAAAAATTTGTAAAAAATATTTTTTTCAAAACTGTCCCATCCCTCCCTACTCTCCCCTACATATATATATATATATATAAGATAAAATTTAAATATAGTAGGGAGTAAAACTTGAATTATTAAATTAATAGAACTAGAACAAAGTTTTTATAAACCAATGAGCAAATGCAGCAAAAGAAAATATAAAACTAAAATAAATAAGCAAAAAAATCAAAGCCAGATGAAAATTTAATACAAAAACACATGAGAGCCTTCACCAGGGGAACTCCCCCACTTAGGGAAAGGAATATGAGAAGTTTCTGACGAAACGCTGGTAATATTACCAAAGCACGTTTCTAGCCCCCAACTTCTCACAGATGGAAGCAAAACCATACAGCAAACGAATTTTAATTAATATAAAGCATAAAAAGCAATTAAATTCAGAAATCAAGCACAAAATATAATACATCAATATAAAATACAAGAATATAAATAATACAAGAATATACAAATACATACATAGACAAACTGGAATAGTGAAAACCACCTATTTTTTTTTATTTCTAAATCAAGAATAATAACTGGTTTATTGTGATTTATGATAAAAAGCAAGATTTTAATTTTAAAGTTTGTAATTTAACTAATTGGTTCTCCTGTATTTGTCATACAGTTTTAAAAAATATTACGTTCACCCAAATAAACAGAATTAAAAGCATTTGCAATAACAATTTAGGCCTGAATCTGACTATAAAAAAATCTCAAAAACATACTAACTGTTAACCGCTTTCCTGTTATTTTAATCAATAAAAATTTCAGTATTCTTGATGACAATCTCACTTAAGGTTTGTTGTTCCACTTTGAGCGACATTTAAGTGCTGGTAAGTGGCCCTACTAGCTGAAACAGATTCTGTGTTTATAATGGGGGGGGGGGGGGGGTTCACTATTTCAGTTTGTCTATGTATGTATTTATATATTCTTGTATTATTTATATTTTTGTATTTTATATTGATATATTATATTTTGTGCATGATTTCTGAATTTATTGCTTTTTATGCTTTATATATTACACATAAAATTCGTTTGCTGTATGGTCTTCCTTCCATTTGTGAGAAGTTGGGGGCTAGAAACGTGTTTTTTGGTAATATTACCTGCGTTTCGTCAGAAACTTCTCATATTCCTTTCCCTACATGTGAGAGCTCCCCTGATGAAGACCGTCAAGGGTTTTGAGAATCAATTTTCATCTGGCTTTGATTTTTTTGCTTATATATCTATACCCATATATATATATATATAATATATATTTATAAGAAAGTGATTTCTCTTTATTGTAATCAACACAAACAAATGGGCTACCGTGAATGTAGTTTATTAACTTTTTTCAGTTAAAATAAAGACAATACGCTTGAATTTATCACAGGTATTACTTTCTCATTATTTAAAGCCTCAATCTCAAAACAGATTAAATTAGTTTGATAAAAGATATTATATTCTTAACATTAAATAATGCTGTTATGTTAATCATTTTAGAACTATATAGAAATACATACATTTTCATTATTATTTTAACTTTAAAATATTCTCTTCGTTTCAAATCATTGAGATATTTACCGCTAAAAATATTTCGACTAAATATAAATATTATATATGTTAAACTTGTGATTTAATTTAGCACTAATTAAGATTAGCACTAATTGAGATTTAGCAATAATTAAGAATTAGCTCTAATTAGATTGCAAAGGTAAATATTACAAAACTAATTTTTGTGAAAAATATTGATGCTAAAAATTAATGCTACAGATTCTTTTGTTACAGAGGAATTGCTAAACAAAAGCTTTTTGTTTTGTTATATCACAAAATTATATTTAATTAATTTTTTCTTTCCTTTTAGCATACACATAAATAATATTTATAGGAAAATATAACAAAATTACTTCTCTCTCTTTCTCTCTCTCTGTATATATATACGTAGACTTCCTAATTTCGAAACAAATAAACAATTACCTATTTTCATATTATACGGATAATTAAGATATATTTTTGTTAAATAAGCTTATATTTGTTGAAAATATTTTTTATTTTGAAATCATGTAAAAGAATTTTTAAACCATACGCGTAAAGTAATATTTTAAATTAAATATGAGTACAGTTTATATTTAGCTACGTTCTTTATAAAGAACTTTAAATTATACTAAGTTTAAAAATACCATTTTATTATATATATATATTTACATATTTCTTACATTCGGCAAAACTGATATTGTTGCTTCAGTAACACCTGTTTCCTTTATACGAATGGGTTTGGAATGTGAGTATATGATCTTGCATACCGCTTTGAACAGTAATCTATAATGCAAAAATTTATATTAAAATGTGTGCATAGAAAATAATATTTAACTTTTTAGAGACGTTGAAGGAATACTTTACTACAGAGTTTACTGCGTTTTAAATATAAATTTATTTTTCGTGAAAGTTTCGTTAAAAGTCATTCAGGATGAAAATAAAAAATAAAATGTAATATATTTAGAGATTATCAAGCGAGAATTATTATTAGAAACAATGTGTGTTTTCTCTAGCCAAATAAATATTCAAGCAAATTAAATTAGCATCTTGGCATGCATTTCTGTTAAAACTATACATAAAGTTTATACTGTTATTTTTATGAAATTAAAAATCATTTGATTATAACTTTCAATTAGATTTTTTCCTGGTGATGATTTTATATTTATACAATGATGTTTAAAACATGCTATTTATATTTAACGTATAATGTTAAATATCCTGTGTAT
The DNA here is from genome assembly GCA_963930645.1 of Salticus scenicus. NCBI lineage: Eukaryota > Metazoa > Arthropoda > Arachnida > Araneae > Salticidae > Salticus > Salticus scenicus. Next base: position 216,899,478 of record OZ005653.1, on the reverse strand, counting down.
TTAATGTAAATGTATTTTACATAAATACAAACAACCTGAAAAATTGGAGCTAAAAGTCCATAGTGAATGATACATTATAGAATTTGTTATTATAAATGTGTTTTTTATACAGTTATTCGTAAAATGTTCCAACAATTTTATGTTTTACCCAGATGATTGCGTTTCACAAAAATGTTATGCGTAACCCAAATGAATTTATTTATACTATCATTATTATGCATATAATTTATAATAATATCTTCATTTTAATTAAATTACATAACAAATAAGCAACGCCGCAATAATTAATGCCAATGAAAATTATATCTTAACATATGGGTATATATTTTTAGTTTTAAAATTTGGTAATGAATAAATTATACAAACTTATCTAAAAAAGCTTTCAAATGTTTCAGTTTGATGATTCAAAGTACAATCTACGTTACTTCAAATAAGGTGACTCTTCTTTGAAGTACTTAAACCCATGACTTCAAAGGTTTTAAAGGCATCAGGAAACTTTGTCTTTGATCATAATAATACATTTATAATAAAAGACAACTTCTTATTAATCTGATGAAAACGATCAAAAGAATACGGTACATGTTAAAATTTGAGACATTGTCATTTTGTTCTTTTTAACATACTTATAGTGATGAGGATAATGTCTCGTTGTCTCTTTGAATGCATATGAGAGAAATGGAAATTTTATAGGAATTTAGAGTATTAATTCTATAAGCATATATAAACAAATTATTCTTTAATTAGTAATCGCAAACAAACAAACAAAAAATAATAATTTTTATACATACTACATAAAAGAGATCTTATATATAGAACTGCTTTTAATTTAAAAAATAAATAAAAAATAAAAATGAATATTTCGAGATTAAACTATATCTAATAAAATTAAATTTAGAATGATTTTACACAAACTAATGAAAAAAGAATATTTTTTATAAATGTTAAAACTAAACAAAAAATAAATATTTTTTAAAAGAAAAGTTCATTTGTAAAAAAGTAGAAATGTAAATATTTGTGATTTCTTATACTATTAAGGTTTCTGAAACGCAAAATTTGAAAAAGACATAATGATAATATAAAAATATATTATTTTGTTATCTTTAGTTGTAATCCATTAAAAATAATGTATAATTAAAAAATAATTATATGTATTTCTATTTTTTTTATATAGTGCATGGAATTGTAACATTATTTTTTTTTTATTAATATAATGAATTAAGATCTGTTATTTATAACTAAGTAAAATATATCACATGTAATGAATTAAAAACAAACTTTGAAAAGAAACAGTTTTCGCCTTTTTCGTTTTCGGAAAAATATTTTAAAATTTCCATCAGTTACCTGGAAAATCTCTACAAAACAAAACGTTTTGATGAATCCCCTACGTGAGAGAAACACCAATACAACTGGCAATACACGTTAAAGATGCATCTGCTTCAACTACACGCATTACTGTTCAAAGCTGTGCTCAAATAAATTCAAAACACAAACATTTATATACCTGAATGAAAATTTTTAATTAAAAATACTATTTGACAGTTTTATTGGTGTAAATGTAATTATTTGGTAGGGAAATTGTTATTATTACATTTATTATTTATTTATTTATTCATTTATTTCATTTTAATTTATTTTATTTTATCTTTATTTTTTTTTTTTTTTTAAATTAATTTCTTTTGTTTTGAGAAATGAGCAATGTAATATTAATATCTGATAGATATTTCATGGTTATTCTATTTATTTTATTCTATATGACGAAAACAGTAAAACAATGAAATGGAAACATAGAAGGGAAGAAGCTATATATGAAATATTATAGTTTTTTATTACCCCAAAATAGTCTCATATTTTTCAATTTTCTTCTTTAAAATAATCATAGATATAATTGCTAATCAGTATAACATAACCAGTTTAGTCATTCAAAAATTTCAAAGCCTTTTTTCTTTCAACACTTTAATAAATTTATTAAATCCTGTTTTTGATTAGGGGGGGTGGATTCTTTTAATGAACCTTTCGCTATCAAAGCATATGCTCATACAAATAAATTTGTTTCTGTGCATTTTTGCTAAACCAAAGTCTTATTTTATTCCCACATCTAATCTATGATTATTATTTAAACTCATTAAAAACTTAAAAATTTTATTCTTTATAATTTCACATAAAAATATAGTTAAAAGTTTAAATAAATTAAAAAAAGTTACGCTGTTCAAAATTTGCTGTTATGATTTTTTTTTTTAAGTTAAATTTATTAAAATTAATTTGAAAGGTAGAGTTTAAAAAAAATATTTGGTAAATTTTATCTAACCAGTATAATATAAAGTAAATTATAATAGAAAAGGTGTATAGTTTCGATATTAATGTGTAATCTATACTCAAATTTTAGACTTGAATTTAAATTTGAAATAGTTTTTATTAATTTAAATTTTGATCTAAATTACTGGTTGGGAAATCTGTATTCTTCGAAAACACAAAATAGTGCACTGATAAAGTGACTGTCGTTTAATATTGTTTCATTTTAAAACTGTTATGAGCGTTAGTTTCAATTTACTATACATTATAAATAAATGTGCATAATGTAATGTAAAACTTAAGCTTAGTTTACGTATTTCATGCTAAGCTAGAGGTTGTATAATTAAGTTTATTTATAAATGTATATGACAAAGTTGTATTTTGAGAAGAATGTTTATTTAAAGAAAACTTTGTTAAACCAGTTTAGTATGAAGCGTGTGGGAAACGTTCTTTTGTATCAAAAATTTATCCCCCCCCCCCCCAAAAAAAATAAAAATAAAAATAAAAATAAAAAAATAAATAAAAAATAACATTTTGCATCAGTTTTCATTGTGTCGCCAAAAAGCGATAATTAGTCAAGAATAGGACCTTTCCAATATTTTTTAACGAACTATATATAGTGATTCCCCTGGAATTTTTTTTATAAACATACATAAACCCATGAGGAGAGTATTCTGTATTATTATTATTATTATTATTATTATTTTTTTTTTTTTTTTTGCATATGTGTCTATGAAGACCTTACTTGTAAGATATAAAATGTGTGGTAAAAGCAAAATCTACTATTAGAAAAATGCAACGTTTTGATATTAATAAAAAAAAAAAAAAAAAAAAAAAAAAAAGATCTTAAATACACAGCTTTGTCCCTTCCTGTAATTTTTATGTATTTCTTTCCAGTAATTCCGTGAATGTTTCGTGACTATAATTTATATTGATTTTCCTTTGGTTAAAAATTATTAACCCTTCATAAAAAATTAATAAATAACCATAATAAAAATGATGTAAATCTTTTGTAAGGTTGAATTTTTTATTTTTTTTAAATGTAATAAAAATAGTCTTATTGAAAGGTTTTTTTTTTTTTTTTTTTTTTCCGAAATAAAAGTTAAAATAACGAAGGAAACAAATTTGTGCTTCGTGAAACATAAAATTTATTTCGATATTTTTTGAATGAAATATTTCTTTATAAAGCAAATCGTTTCTTTGTTTCCTAATAGATTTTTCACCGAATGTATGGTTTGTTTAGGTAATACACTATTTAATACATTATATCAGAAATAATCCAAATTATCAAAAATATTATATATATATACATATATACAATTATCTGTGGAATGTTTTAAACGTTATATTTATTTCGAAATAAATAACAAGTTATCTGAGAGTTAAAATTCCGTATGCGTTTAACCACTTAAAAAAATTAAAATTAAATTTTAATAAAACAATATAACTTATATAAATTTTCAATAAAATGTAACTTTTAGAAATAAGTATATCATTTCGCTACTCCTCTAAAAAAAGGCTGTGCGGATTTTCTTCAAACTCGCTATAAGAATTGCTTTTTAGGTGTCATTTCGTATACATTTATTTCTTTCTGGTGTCCGATAAGTATGACAAGTTTTGTTGAAAACTGGAATTGGGAACAAGTATCTGTATGTTGAAAATGGCTCCAACAATTTTCAATAAACTTTCTACATGAACCCCTTTTCTAATAAACTTTTGCAAATATTGCTTGGTTACAGCATGTAAATTTCTAGACGTCCTGATTAGGTAAGTCAGTTTTACTTCTTTGAAATATGTTTTTTTTTTTTTTTTTTTTTTTTTAATGACTGTAATATTATTATTAAAAACCTATAGATATTCCCCAATTTATATATCTTTAAAACGTATGTTTTAGCTTGTACTACAAGAAAAATGTTACAATATGAGTGGTTAGATTTGGTTTTTTGATTCTGATTATTACACCTTTTCAAAAAATATTTTATATTGTGTCGTCCGGAAAGTTCGTGCCAATTTTCGTTGAGCAGCATGAGGACAAGTCTGAATGTATCAGAATGATTGAAAACGAACGACATGCCTACATATACAAAACTCCAGTACTTCAGGCGTACTTAGAAGAAAACATGTCTAGTTATGATACGTTAATTGTTTGAGTTTTATAAAAATTTGAATACGGAAGCAAGTGTATTATAGGCATTTAATGCTTTTATTTTACCGGAAATGTCACAAAAATGCCACATAAGCGGCAAACAAAATTAGCGGTACACAAACATCAAACCGTCTCAATTATATGTATTAAAAGCAAAAACGTTTTATTTATGAGACAAAAATTTTAAGTTAAAATACATTTAAAAAAAAACAAAAATTACATATAAAAACAATTAAAATCAGACGTTTCGAAACCCGTCCGGGTTTCCTCATCTGTAATTACAACACAATATGCAAACATCACATGAACACTCAAGGAATTTAAAGGAGTACTGAATATTGAGGAGCCAGTGCGCATGCTTCATTGATAGTGTGGAGATGCTTGGCAGTGTGCCAGCTCTCAAGGAAAATACGCGATTTATAATTATGAAAACCAGAATTTAGAATTTTTATATTATCGAAGTCAGGAATATGATCGGTTTCTATTGAATGGGTTACAATTTTAGAATTTTGGTTGCAATTTTTAAAAGATCGTCTGTGTTGTTGTAGTCTAATTTTTGCTGTACGGACAGTTTCACCTATATAAACATATTTGAAATTTTTACAAGGAATTAAATATATTACACCAGTTAAATCCAGAGAAGGGGTTATGGATTTAAAGTTAAAAAGGACTTTTTTTAACTGTTTAATTGGCCGGAAAGCAGTATAAATATTATGTGATTTAAGTAATCTAGAAATAAATTCTGAAGGGAAACCAAAATATGGCATACAAATATAATTGTTTTTATTAATAAATGATTTTTTCATTTGCATTGGAGTAGAGGGGGAAATTGCAGGAGGAAACGAAGGAGGGGGGAAGCTGATATTTTTTTAAATTTCATAAATAACGATTACCCTCTTAATTGGTTAAAACGAATTTATCGTGAAAAAATTATCAGCTTCCCCCCTCCTTCGTTTCCTCCTGCAATTTCCCCCTCTACTCCAATGCAAATGAAAAATTCACTTATTAATAAAAACAATTATATTTCTATGCCATATTTTGGTTTTTCTTCAGAATTTATTTCTAGATTACTTAAACCACATAATATTTATACTGCTTTCCGGCCAATTAAACAGTTTAAAATCGTCCTTTTTAACTTTAAACCCATAACCCCTTCCCTGGATTTAACTGGTGTAATATATTTAATTCCTTGTAAAAATTGCAAATATGTTTATATAGGTGAAACTGGCCGTACAGCAAAAATTAGACTACAAGAACACAGACGATCTTTTAAAAATTGCAACCAAAATTCTAAAATTGTAATCCATTCAATAGAAACCGATCATATTCCTGACTTCGATAATATAAAAATTCTAAATTCTGGTTTTCATAATTATAAATCGCGTATTTTCCTTGAGAGCTGGCACACTGTCAAGCATCTCCACACTATCAATGAAGCATGCGCACTGGCTCCTCAATATTCAGTACTCCTTTAAATTCCTTGAGTGTTCATGTGATGTTTGCATATTGTGTTGTAATTACTGATGAGGAAACCCGGACGGGTTTCGAAACGTCTGATTTTAATTGTTTTTATATGTAATTTTGTTTTTTTTTAATGTATTTTAACTTAAAATTTGTGTCTCATAAATAAAACGTTTTTGCTTTTAAAATAAGCGGTGTTTATAGTGGCTGCAGTTTAAAGAACTGTGCTGAAGTGGCTTGCTAAGTTCAAAGCTGGTGATTTTAACCTACAAAATTAAAAACGCTTGTAGGCCCTCCATCATTGATGAAGATCAGATTAAAACACTTATTGAAAATAACCCACACTATACGACACGTAAATTGACAAACAAATTTTAAAAAATCGAAATCAACTATCCACGAACATTTAAAGATGTTGCGTTTTAACTTTCCTTCAAAATCGGTACGAACTTTCTGGGCAATTCGTAAGAGGTGCACTAGTGGTTATTGGATGTCGTGTGCTTGTTACACATCGATTTTTTTTACTAAGTGATTTATTTGGGGAGATGCATTGTTAATTTTGTTTTAAAATTTTAAATGTTAACTCATTTTTATTGTTTCAGCTTACTAGTGACCTGTAGAAATTTTTGTTTCGAAGTTATTTTTACGACCATTTTTTGTAAACACTCAGAACTACAATTTTTAATTGTTTTTAATGCAAACATCATGCCGAATCCACACTTATATCTTGAACACTTTAAATTTATAATATACTAGCAGGCTTTGCCCGCTTCGCTGGACGTTAAACTTAAATGATTTGTCAAAATGCCATATCTTTATTAATAACCTAAGTTCTCGCTGTGAGTGGTAGAGGTTTTCTCGCTCGCAAAGTGAGGAGTCTGGGTCTCCACTGTCTTCGGCACAACTTACCCACTTCTTACTTCCCCACCCTCAGCGGGTGAGTTCGAAGTTTTGCAAAATCCCACTAATGTACATAATGCGTACACTTAATCAATATACACACACCAAAATTCGCCATTCTAAGATAATTCAAAGCGAATTCAAACGGAAAAACATGTTTTTACACATGTTTATTGCCATCCGACTCCGAGAAGGGGGGGGGGGTGATTTCGAATTTCGTGAAATGCAGTTACAATAACTGCCGGATGCATACAAACAATTTACGCACCAAATTTCGTGACCACAGAAGTCTTTAATAGACAGTATTATAAATAAAAAAAATAAATAAAAAATAAAAATTATACAGACACGACATTATTTCATTATTTAAAACATGAAAATCTGACATTGACAGATTTTAATTTAGTGCCAGTGGCCTACTGCTAAACTTGTTAATATCGACAAATTCTTCTTTAGTTAATTCGTGACGATCTAAATTCCATGATAAAGTTTTCATTAAATCAAACCAATGTGTTTCAGCTGCAGATATTGTAACGAATAACGTTGGAAGTCCAAACTGTCTTATAGCCGCAAAACAACGTTTTTTCTCTTTTTCCCAATGAGGGGGGGGTGCCTTGGGGGGACTCATGTCAAAGTTGTACCTTGTGGGGGACTCATGTCAAAGTTGGGCCTTGGGGGGACTCATATCATAGTTGGGCCTGGGGGGGGACTCATGTCAAAGTTGGGCCTTGGGGGGACTCATGTCAAAGGTGTGCCTTGGGGGGGACTCATGTCAAAGTTGTACCTTGGGGGGGACTCATGTCAAAGTTGGGCCTTGGGAGGACTCATGTCAAAGTTGGGCCTTGGGGGGACTCATGTCAAAGTTGTACCTTGGGGGGACTCATGTCAAAGTTGGGCCTTGGGGGGGACTCATGACAAAGTTGGGCCTGGGGGGGACTCATGTCAAAGTTGTGCCTTGGAGGGGACTTCATTCAATAAATCCCCATTCAATAAACCGACTGAAATAGGCCCTTAGCACTATTAAGAGTGTATTATAGAAATTCGACAACGCTGTACCGACTGAAATAGGGGTACCATGGGGGGGGACTCATGTCAAAGTTGTGCCTTGGCGGGACTTCATTCAATAAATCCCCATTCAATAAACCGACTGAAATAGGCCCTTAGCACTATTAAGAGTATATTATAAAAATTCGACAACGCTGTACCGACTGAAATAGGGGTACCTTGGGGGGGGACTCATGTCGAAGTTGTGCCTTGGGGGGACTTCATTCAATAAATCCCCATTCAATAAACCGACTGAAATAGGCCCTTAGCACTATTAAGAGTGTATTATAAAAATTCGACAACGCTGTACCGACTGAAATAGGGGTACCTTGGGGGGGAGTCATGTCAAAGTTGTGCCTGGGGGGGGGACTCATGTCAAAGTTGTGCCTTGGGGGGACTTCATTCAATAAATTCCCATTCAATAAACCGACTGAAATAGGCCTCTAGCACTAATTAAGAGTGACCTATAAAAATTCGAGAACTATACCGACTGAAATAGGCCTCTAGCACTAATAAATACAAAAAGCACAGCTTAAGTATCGGAACCCTTTGGTGACTTTAAATATTTTAAGCAATTTTTGCGATGAACTGAATTGGCTATCTCAATTGTGCAATTAAAGATCTTGGCGAGAAACGTCCGAGCTACTTAAAGGGTAAAATAAATTAGAAATATCAGACCTATATTTATAAATTTGATACCGAATGAAAGGGGCGATTTTGCTGAATCCAGGGGTTCAAGCAGTTTTTCGATGCGACAATTAGATTTTTAAAAAATAACGAAAGTATGAAATTTAAGTGGCAACGGAAAAACGGATAAAGGGAAAAATAAATTAGAAATATCGGACCTATGATTACAAATTCAGTACCAAATGAAAGAGGTGATTTTTCTGAATCCTGGGGTGTAAACAGTTTTTCGATACGACAATTAGATTTTTTAAAATTAACTAAAGTATGAAACTTAGATGGCAACACTTCATTTCAATCTTTTCATAATTTGTAGTGAAAATCACGCGAATACAAAAGTCTTTAACTTAAAAATTTATTTTTTATTTCATTTTTTCATTCAAAGCATTTTAGTGAAAATATATTTATAGCGCATGCGCAGGCGTTTTTTACCCACAATTTAAACACTAATTATAATTTTGAAATTTCTATATATATAATTTCAAGTTGGGTGAAGACCTAAGTTTCTGCCAAGCGCCGTTGAATTCCGTCCAGCCATTCTCGAGTGATGCCCGAACAAACGTGTTTTAGTCTTTTGCCCCCTAGGGGGGGAACGGGGGGGGAATTTCCGAAAAGTTGATAGATATAATTTTAAGTTGGGTGAAGACCTAAATTCCTGCCAAGCGTCGTTGAATTCCGTCCAGCCGTTCTCAAATGATGCCCGGACAAACGTGTTTTAGTCTTTTACCCCCTAGGGGGGGAACGGGGGGGAATTTCCGAAAAGTTGATAGATATAATTTTAAGTTGGGTGAAGACCTAAATTCCTGCCAAGCGTTGTTGAATTCCGTCCAGCCGTTCTCAAGTGATGCCCGGACAAAAAAAGCGACATTCGGACACGATGACATACACACAGACACACACACACACACACACACACACAGGCAAAATTTTCTGAAGTCATTTTCGGCTTTCATGGGGTGTAAAACGTGAAGATATCGCAAAATTTTTCGATTCCGACAAATTTACAGACAAAACTCTGATTTTATTAATATAGATTAGTAAATTAATTTTGTTAAACTGAACTTTAGCGTTCTTTAACAAACTGGACTTTAACTTTCACTGGCTTAATATTTAAACTATACATTTAAAAATTTCTTATACGACAATAGTTCGATATATATTATTTCTTGTTTCAATCAATTTTTAAAATCTTGTTTATGTTTATATATATATATATATACGGCACAACTCCAAAATTTAACTAGTGATATTTCAGAAGAAGCTATATAAACATGCTTTAATGATGCGCTCATATCTCGGTTCTTCATCTGGTGAAGAAACGTGATATTATAGTTCTCTACAAAAACTGTTGAGAGTTCTGTCAGTTTATATTAGTTACTCACAAATTAACTTAGTGAATAAATGAATTTGTATTTAAATTTAATTCGGTTAACATATACGCAGATGTTTGAAAGCAAAAATCCTTGAAAATAGAATATGTTAATTTTTAATACTCTTTGCATATTTATGATGAACGATATGAATATTTCAAATTAGTTTCGCAACTTTCAAGAGAAAATATGTAATGAAAGCCTAAAGGCGAAGTTTTTTTTTTCTATTAACTTTCAAGTATAGGACTATATTAAATTATAAAAAAACGTGATGACAAGGTTATAGTCAAAAGTTTACATATCTGCTTAGCATTTTAGAAACTGGTAAAATAACAATAATAAATGTCGTAAAATAAAACTGCTATTTAATACTAAAACAGTTCAATAGAAATCACGATGAAGTTATATTATTAAAAGGTTTTATATTTTTAATGTTTCTAGATATATTTTTCGTTGAAAAGGATATAATTTTATAACAACTACATATTAATTGGAAAAATCTGCATGTCAATTATTAAATTTTATTCAGATACCTTTTCGAAAATTTGTATGTTATATACACACACACACACACACACACACACACACACACATATATATATATATATATATATACATATATATATGCGTGTGTGTTCTGTTTTCTTCCGCTTTTGCAAATAAAATTTAAGTCTTTTAATACAGGTGCTTTAAGAATATGCGAGTACAGTGTACTTTCAGTAATACATATAGTTTCCCGAGTCGAAAAATCGAATGAGAGGAGGTAGTTAATTGGTGCATGCACCAATGAGTGGATTTTATATATATATAATGAGTGGATTAGTGACTACAAAATAAATTAAAGTGCCTACAAAAATTTATTTATAAAAATTATAACAACTACATATATAATACATACATAAAAATACTACATACATAAAAATTATTTAAATTAGCAAATATGAGATATTTTAAATGAAAAAGTAAAAAATGTAAAACTTGTGTTGTTGCTAAAGCTGATAGTGAGGTGCTGCCATCTGGTTATATTAGTTTTTGAAAATTCAGTAATATTATTTACAGAATTAAATGTTTATTTTGTTTACAGAGTTATATTGGTCAAACTTCCAATGAATTGCATTTTAGAATTAATAACCACAGATCACAAATAAATAAATCTAAATTCCCCTCTTTTGAACTTTTACAATTTTAAAGAACATTCATTTGAAAATATAGAAATTGAAATTTTGGACCATGTTACTGATGAAAATGAAAGACTGTTTAAAGAGAATGATTATATATTAAAATTTAAAACTTTATATCCTTATGGCTTAAATACAGAACTCAATAATCTAAATGTAAATAAGATTTCTAATGTGTATAATTTATTTTATGAAGTTAACAATTTAATATCAATTAAAAGAGGTAGAAGAGGTTCACATATTAATAGTAATAAAGTAAATGACATTATACCTTTATTTTGGTTAAATGAACAAGAAAAGTTTTTTACAAATTCATTAAATGTTAAAAAATTAAAGACTTCAATTTTTTCTTTGAAAATCAAGACTATTAAGAAAATTTCTGCTTTGCTTGTTAAATATAATTTTGTTAATACTCAGTTTAAGGATTTGGTTACAGATTTAATTTGTTTCAAACTGCTTAAAGTTGATAAATATAATGTTTTGAATGAATATTTTACGGTTTCTTTTTTGCAGAAATCATTTGATTGTTTGAAATTGAATAAAGCTATTTTTAAAAATAATTTTCTATTTCCAGTAAAAAATATAAATGTTATAACTGCTTTTAAATATAATAAACCATTCAGTAAAAAAAATCTTCAACTACAGAGAATTTGCTTTATCTGTTGATTCTTCTAATACGAATATTTGCATATGTAATAATGATGAATTTAACTCTTATATTGATAATAATTATAAACATATTATAACTGGTAATTTAAATATAATAAAAAATGATAATTTAAGGTTTTTGATGAATTTGGGTACTAAATTTAGATTAAATAAAAAACTTAAAAAATCAATTGCTAAGGAAGTTTTTTTGAAAGATATTACAAATTTTATTTATAAAATTTGTTATAAATACAATATACCCATAGAAGCTTTTCATGAATGGAAACACAATCTTATTGTTTATTTTGATAATTTTTTAAGTGAAAGTTTAAATTGTGTGAATAATGATTATCAGAAATTTTATAAGAAAGATAATGAATACTTGGAATTTTTTAAAAAACATTTTATTTTGGTTCCTGTTGACAAAGCAGCTAGTAATTATGATATCATTTGAAAGAAATTTTATTTTGAAAGAACTTTAGATGAACTGAATAATGATTTTTACTATACAAAAATAAATTCGAAATCCACTGTTGTTAAAAAATGTTTTACTGCTTATTCTAAGCAGATTAAATCACTTTTTTCATATAATATAAGAGTCTTTAATGAAAGTAATATTCCCTTTTTATTTTTAACACCTAAGTTTCATAAAAATCCTGTTAAATTTAGATTCATTTGTTGTACTACTAATAGTATTGGTAAGAATTTCAATATTAAATTACAGTTTTTTATGAAAAAGATCTATGACTTTTTAAAATCTAAGTATAAGAATTCTAGTTATTTTTGGTCAATTGATAATAGTCTTGAATTAATTAATAAAATTACTTTTAAACCTTTTTCTATTCAAACCTATGACTTTGAAAACCTATTCAGTAATATTCCTATAAATGAACTTTATAATATTCTTAAAAATATTTTTGACATTTTTTATATTGAAGATGAATTGAATATTCCTCGAGATTTTTTTCTTAGTCTTTGTCATTTTTGTTTAAATAATAATTATATCTTTTTTCAGGACAAAGTTTTCAAACAGTCACATGGTATTGGCATGGGAACCAATTACTCTTCCTGTGCGGCTAATCTTTTTTTATTTTTCTTTGAATATCAGTTCACTGTAACTCATAATATATGTTTACATGCTTATCGATATATCGATGATTTAATTATTTTCAATATTGATTTTGATAATTTTTCAAGTTTAATTTATCCAGATTGTTTAAAATTAAATAAAGCCAACAATAATAATTATGAAGCTGATTTTTTGGATATTTCATTTATTATAAAAGATAATAATTTATATACTGATTTATTTGACAAAAGAAAAAACTTTAACTTCATTACTAACTGTATGCCGCATTGGTATTCTAATCTGAGTCACAGAATTTACATAAATATTGTTATCAACCATATATTAAGAATCAAAAGGTTATGTAATTTAAAATTTAATTTTGATAAACAAGTTTTCAATTTTCAAGCTCTTTTATATTACAAGAATTTGTATCCTTTAAATTTTATATTTCATTATACAAAAAATTTGAATTTTTAGTGTCAGTGCCGCAGTATCTGCTTTTTGATTGGTGATCCATATAGGTGTCCAGTTTGATGCACTTGGTTCAAAGCCTTCTAGGAAGACCATTTTGCTAATGTTTGGAGTTATTTTGTATCGCCAGACCTGGAAAGTTCTTGGACATCTTTGGATACGGAATGAAAATTTAGTGTTTTTTCAAGTTTTTAAGCTGGAATGAATTTTGAAGATGTTGTTTTTCTTGCAGGTGGTGAGTTTTTTCATCTTTTCTAGTAGGTTCGGGTGGGGATATGTTTGGCTAGCATTTCATATATAAAAATCTTTTTCTTGTATATTTAATAGTTTTTTGCTGGCTATATTATGATTTTTAATAAATTGAAATTCAGTTTTTATCAAAACTTAAATTTAAAATTTCAATAAATGTAAAACTTTATACATTGTTTTCCATTACTATTCAGTTTGAATCACATTTGGAGTATGCTAGCCTGCATATCTTTTGAAACCTGCTAGTACTACATAGTTTTTTTAAAAAAATTTTAATTGCTGTGTTCCCACCTGCTGAAGAGATTGACACAGCGTAATTTGAATTTCTAGCTTAAATAGTGTTTAAATCTAACCAATTTTCTTGTTTATTAACATTGTTTAATAAGTTTTTCTTGTTGTTTGTTACTTTTCACCTTCATCTCATCTTTTATCTTCAATTAAAATTTATTAATGAGTGGATTACATATATATATAAAATTAACCATAATAACATCGTCAATATATACACATGTAAAAAAAAAAAAAAAAAAGACAAACTTGTCTGATTGATAAGCTGTTTAGGCCGACGGATTCAGAAGAATTACCCCTTTCATTTGGTACCTTATTTGTAACAAAATTTCGATTAGATTTTTTAAAATAAATTAAAATATGAAACTAATAACCTAGTAATAACTTTAAAATAGAACATTTGAATTTTTAATTGTTGCCAAAAAAATATATATATATTACTTACAAACTTTGAATAAACACCAGAAAATGCAATAAACTCGCAACAATTTTTTCGGGTCGAAAAAACACACGACCCTTCATCAGGCGAATAAAGTAAGCACGAGTTGTGACTGCAGCACTCGTGCTTACTTTATTCGCCTGATGAAGTGTCGTGTGTTTTTTCGACCCGAAACAATTGTTGCGAGTTTATTGCATTTTATGGTGTTTATTCAAAGTTTGTAAGTAATATTTTTTACAGCGCCAGTTTTGTGGTGCTTTTTTATCAAATAAAATATGATTTTTTTAGCATAAAATGAAATATGCTCTCACGCAAAACAAAAAAAGAAAAAAAAACCTACAACATATTTAATTTGTTCATGCATATGAAAAAAATGAAGATATGAAAATGGAGTAAAAGAACAACCATAAACTTTTTTAATATACTTCAATTTTAGATTTTTTTCTATCATTGTTCTTTTGTTTAAATGTTTTTGACACGGATGAATCGCGCTTGACATGAAATCTAATTCATTGATAATCTTATGTAATTTTTTAAATTTCGATCCTGAAATAGATGGGACATTTTTCGCCAAGGACTCTACTTTTGTGAAAGCTACTTTAAGCCAAGTAGCGCATCAAAAATATAAATAAATTATAAAATATTGAAAAACAGAAAAAAAAAGGAAAGGGAAAGAAAAAGAGAAGAAATGAAAGAAACAAAAAAAAATAATCGCCTAAATTATGTATTTTTGTCTAGAATGGCGAAAAAATTTCCAAAGTCGCCAAGGGGAGCTATATTAAGTCTGCACTATGGTTTACATATTTAATTAATTTTTATTATTATTATTATCTTTTGTATATGCCAACTACAATTAACTAACTCAACTACTGTTATAACCACAAAAAATTAATTGTCTCATGTGAAACACAAAGCCGATCATAGCATATTGTAATATTATATTTGGCGTGAATTTTTTGTCATTTTATGGTTGATCGAATAAATCAAATAAATATAGAAAATAACGTGAAAGAAAATATTAAGCACACCACGTATAGTGTTGTTCATATGTAACTTGTCTAGGAAATGCAATGATGTAGTTTGACAATTTAAGACCACAAGTCCCTTAAAACATAAACCTTCGATTGCTTCTTATTTTGCAGTAAAATAAAAGTTAAAAATATAACGAAAAAGTTTTTAGAGATGACCGGAAGCAGCATAATCGTAAAAGTAAATAAATAATACGCCTTCAAGAAGGTTTCGGCCTAATATGAATAAGGGGCATCATTCCTTATGTTCCTTCTACTGAAGCCGAATTATAACTTTTCGGAGAAATAATAAGAAATTTAGTTTTTCCTGTGAAAGAGAATGGGCTGTTATTACCCGTCCTAGGAATGATATTTTCTTCAAATTTTGGCCCAATTTTTAACTGGAATTTTAATCATCAGATATTACTTGGATTGGGTAAAAATAGTGTGAGGCACAATCCTATTTATTGCGAATAGAATTAAATAAGATCACCAGAGTTTTCTTAGATAAAGTGTTATAAGGTCATTGTGCCTAAATGCGACGTGATTTTTGGTAAGTTTATCGCATTTAGGAAACTTATGACATTTTAGTAAACAAATAATTATGAAAAGAAAGAAAAAATGGTTGAATATTATACTCATAGTTCTAAACTAGTGTTTTGTGTCATTTTTTTTCAAGAAATTAAAAAAATATCAATAATTTATGAAAATATATACCAGCGTCGCATTTAGGAAATTTTTGTCGCATTTAAGGTACTATATCCTAAATGCGATGTTCACACTCCCTAAATGCGATAATGCATTTAATGCATGGGAGATACTTTAATCTTATTAACACTTTCCAAAAAAGGTTGAAAACTGTTATTAACACTTTCCAACACGGTTGAAAAGTGTTTATGACTTCAGTTTGTCTGTGTGTCTGTCCGTCCGTCTGTCTGCCCGCTCTCTAACTCCCGTAAATATTTATGGAATTTCTTGAAACTGATATATGTTATTCAAGATTAGTATTGGACGTTCCCTATTGAAAATGGAGTTCATACCTCTAGTAGTTTGTGTACAGGGACACCCGAAAGTATTTCAAAGCATTGTGTTCTATGAGAGGTATTTCTACAAACCATATTTTCTTACCTTTACTGTAGACATATCTTAATTAAATTGAAATATGTTATTAAAGTTTACTATAGGATGTTTTCTGTATAAAATGGAGGAAATAGCACCATCGGTTTATGTACAGGGACACTCAAAAGTATTCCAAAGCATCGCGTTCTATGAGAGATATTTCTATAAATCAAATTTTAATAACTTTACTTGGAAATTTAAATATGATATTTATATGCACAAAAGAATGCTTTGCACAGAATATAGCATGATTAGCATTAGATTTACAGGGTGGCACAAAAATATCCAGTTACATTAACAGCTATTAAAAAAAATGGCTAGAATTGTACTTTCGTTTACGTTAAGCGTTTTTAACACATTCTAACATTTTTTAAGGGTGAATATGATACCTCTACTGGTTTGTGTACAGGAACACCCGAAAGTATTTCAAAGCATTGTGTTCTATGAGAGGTATTTCTATAAATCATATTTTCATACCTTTACTGTAGACATATTTTAATGAAATTGAAATATGTTATTCAAGATCACTATAGGGCGTACCCTATTGAAAATGGAGTTTATACCTCTACTGGTTTGTGCACAGAACACCCAAAAGCATTCGAAAGCATTGTGTTCTATGAGAGGTATTTCTATAAACCATATTTTCATACCTTTACTGTAGACATATCTTAATGAAATTGAAATATTTTATTCAAATTCCCTATTGGATGTTTCCTGTATAAAATGGAGGAAATACCACCACCGATTTATATACAGTGACACTCAAAAGCAGTGGTCGGAAGTAGCGCGCTACAAGTAGCGAAACTACAGTAGTCGCTACTTTTTTTAGTAGTTTGCAGTGTAACGCGCTACTTTCTAAAAAAATGTAGTGTAACGAGTAGCGCGTTACAAAAAAATGTAGTTTCTAGCGATTTTCAACGCTACTTTTAACGTTACTTTTGTTTACCAGCAAGCCGCTATTTGTGAACCACGTTGAGAGACTTTTCTCTCATGCATCTGAAGTGCTTAGCTGCAAAAGATCCTGCCTAACTGATGAAAATTTTCAGATGCATCTCTTATTAAAAATGAATAAAAATATGATTAAAAATGTAAATATGATTAAAAATGAATAAAAATATGTAGAAATACTATATAAAACCGTTTAAGAGAAAGTATTCAACATGCATTTAAATTTTGAACTAATGCATAATAAAGCACATAAATTGAAAAGAAGTGATTAGTTACATTTGGTGGTTAAAAAGTAATTAAAATTTAAAATATTGTAGTAACATAACCGAAATTGCAATGCTTTGGAATACTTTTAACTGTCCCTGTACATAAATCGGTGGTGGTATTTCCGCCATTTTATACAAGAAACATCCAGTAGTAAAATTGAATAACATATTTCAATTTAATTGAGATATGTCTACAGTAAATCCAATAGAAATACCTCTCATAGAACACAATGCTTTGAAATACTTTCGGGTGTCCCTGTACACAAACCAGTAGAGGTATTCACTCCATTTTTAATAGGGGACATCCGATAGTGAACTTGAAAAACATATATTAGTTTCAAGATATTCCATAAATATTTACCGGAGTTAGAGCGCCGAAAGACAGACAGATGGGCAGACAAACAGATACACAGATACACAAATTGAAATTATATTCACACTTAAAAATTGTTAGAAAATGTTAAAAACGCTTAATGTAAACGAAAGTGCAATTCCAGCAAACTTTTCTTAATAGCTCTTTATGTATCTGAATATTTTTTTGTTGCTCTGTAAAACTAATACTAAACATACTATATTCCATAGAAAGCAGTCTTTTGTGCATATGAATAACACATTTCAGTTTCATTAAGCTTTGTGGAAAGTAAAGTTATCAAAATTTGGTTTATAGAAATACTTCTCATATAACGCAATGCTTTGGTATGCTTTCAAGTGTCTCTGTGCCCAAACCAGTGGTGGTATTTACTCCATTATATATATAAAACATCCGATAGTGAACTTGAATGACATTTCTCAATTTCATTAAGGTTTGTGTACAGTAAAGGTATTAAAATATGGTTTATAGAAATATCTCTCATAGAACACAATTCTTTGAAAGACTTTCGGGTGTCCCTGTACACAAACCAGTAAAGGTATAAACTCCATTTTCAATAGGGAACATCCGACCGTGAACATGAATAACATATATCAGTTTCAAAATATTCCATAAATATTTACGGGAGTTAGAGCGCGGGAAGACAGACAGACGGACAGACGAAAAGGTTTGGGTGCCTCTGTACACAAACCAGTAGAGATATTAACTCCTTTTTCAATAGGGAACATCCGATAGTGAACTTAAATAACATATATCAGTTTCAAGAAATTACATAAATATTTACTGGAGCTAGACCGCGGACAGACGAACAGACAGATACTTAAATTGAAATTATATTCACAGATGAAAATTGTTAGACAATGTTAAAAACGCTTAATGTAAACGAAATTGAAATTATAGCAAATTTTTATGAACAGCTCTTAATGTAACTGAATATTTTTGTATGGCCCTGTAAATCTAATGCTAATCATGCTATATTCTATGCAAAGCATTCTTTTGTGCATATGAATAACATATTTCAATTTCATTAAACTTTGTGGAAAGTAAAGTTATTAAAATTTGGTTTATAGAAATACCTCTCATAGAACGCAATGCTTTGGAGTACTTTCGAGTGTCCCTGTGTACAAACTTGTGGTGGTATTTATTCCATTTTATATATGAAACATCCGATAGTGAACTTGAATAACATGATTCAATTTCACTAAGATTTGTATACAGTTAATGTATTAAATATGGTTTACAGCAATACCTCTCATAGAATACAGTGCTTTGGAATACTTTCGGGTGTCCCTACAGGAATTAGAGCGCGGACAGACAGACAGAGGGACAGACAAGCCTAAGTCACTTTTAAACCTTGTTGGAAAGTGTTAAAAAGGAAAAAATGCTTAAACTTCCCTTAATATATCAACTGTAAAAATTGCCGCATTTAAGGGATAAAATTTGTCGCATTTAGGAAAATGGTGTAAACAGACCCTTAAATGCGATAAAAATTTTAAACCCCACTTTTTAAAAAAATGTAGTATTTTTTTTTATTTTCTTCTGGTAGGTATAAAGGGTATTCAAGCACATGACGTAACAGTGGCTGTTTGACCTTGAAAAATAAAAGGATAAAGTTACAGTTACTATTTCAAAATTTTTCATCGCAATTAGGAAAAGACATCGGAAAGGCATAATGGACAATGTTTACTGCAAAAGAAAATTCTACTAGAAAAAACCTTTAAAATTTAATGAAAAGTTTCGCGAACCGTTCTTGAAATGTGTATGTTCCATTATGATTCATAAGTATGCGATTTATGCATTTAGATTTTCAGTAGAAGAACTTTGTCGCATTTATGGGTTATCGCATTTAGGCACAATGACCTTACAAATTGTATGTAATCTTCGACTAGGACTAAAATTTTTCTGAATCATTCCAACTCTATTTTAAGAATTTCTATTTCACTTTATCGTAATTTACTATTTAATCTAAAAAAAAAAAAAAAAAAAAAAAAAAAAAAGGACTCTCTTAATTGCTTGGTGATAAATATATCGTTTTATTTTTGTTATTTCATTAACTTAATGAATATGATTATATGCTAAACTATTACAATATATTTTATGCAAACACCTCATTATTACAAATTTATTGTATTATGCACTAATAGTATTGTTTAATCGCTTAGTCGATATATATATTTATATATATAAATGTGTGTGTGTGTATTTGATTAAAATCATTTATTCTAAATATATGTTTTTCCAAATTTTCTCCATTATATTTATGATTACTTTAATTTGTTTCAATATGACAGATGTATTTAATAATATTTATTGCATACTTTTTACTTCTAGAAATTTGTTTGAATTATCAACCGTAGTTAAAAATATATTTGATTCGTACAATAATTTTTTTTAATTAAACAAAAAAAAAAAAAAAAATTAAATAAATAAATAAATAAGTTAATAAAATATGTGTGTTCACAAACTTGTAATTCTCAAAATATTACATAATTCATATCATATTACCAAATAATAAAACATTTTATATATTATGGCTACCATATCAACAGACACAAAATTCAATTAAAAGCAATACCCAGGAGAATATTTATTTGGAAGAACGGATATTGTTATTGTTTTATCTCTGAACAAATCATTCTTCGCATCCAAAGGAAATATTATCAATTATAGATAATTCTTGAAACATCGAAACAATATGATTAATGTTCGTCCGAAGTATGAAATGTTACTGTTGTCAGTTTCTCATTTATTTTGTGTCATTATATGGATTTATAGAGAAATAATATATGAGAAACGGTTGTTTATTTCAAATGGAATTAGTGTTCAGTGCCTTATAATATTTCTTATTTTAAGACCTTAATTATTATGTATGTTAATTCGAAGATAAAATGCACACTTGAAAATAAATGATATTTGTTAAAATCAGATATATAAATAAAAATACAAAATTGAAAACAAATATATAAAATTTAGATTTGGAAAAAGAATGAATGGTGATATGTTGAGGAACATCTCAGCATATCCTGAGATTATAGCCAAAGGTACATGTTGCTAAAATCAAACTTTAATGTTGAAAAAAGTAAACGACGCCGTAGGAATTATGTTTAGCTTGCTGAGAGCTAGCCCTAACTAACACATCCATTATTGGCAACCAGCTGTATGATTAAGAGAATTTTTTATGTAATAAGTTTATTTTCTTTCTCCATACAGGTTTATCACTATATTACATGATTTAAAACAAAAGAAGTTATTTCTTTCTTTGCGAGTGTTAAAATTTCAACATGCTTATTTAAATTTATTATGTAATATTACATAAATAAATGGAAATTTACATGCGAATATGTTAAAATGTCCCTGCTGACATTTTCTTATTAAATCATGTAATCTGGATGATATCTAGCAAAAGAATTAAAAAGGTGTTTACAAATATTTCTTATCTATATATATAACTGTAAAGTACAAAAAAAAAAAAAAAAAAAAAAAAAAACAGAGTTCTGGCTCAGAAGCATAAAATTATAAATACGTCACTAAAGATTTTCTTCTTGGTTTAGATAAATGAAGTTATTTTTTATTAATATAAATATGTATGACTTTATTCATTTGTCGTTTCTAACGTTAAATTTTCGATGTAAAAACAAAATATTGATCAAGCATTCATCCTTCGCTAATGTATAACGACAATCATCACGTACAATATATACACTCATGCTTAAATATTTAGCAAGATTTGCAATGATCAGTTCTTTTTTTTTTTTTTTTTCAATGTAAAAACTTATTTTTCGATGAAATGTTTTCAAACATTGGATATTTCAAGAACTGCGTCTTCTTCATGTTCTTCAGTGAAGATTGGTTTTATACAATATTTAAGGGACCAGTAACAAATTCAGTGAAATCAATAATATTTGTGATCACGACGAATTTGTGAAAATAGCATTTTAAATAACG
Organism: Salticus scenicus; assembly: GCA_963930645.1. Classification (NCBI taxonomy): domain Eukaryota; kingdom Metazoa; phylum Arthropoda; class Arachnida; order Araneae; family Salticidae; genus Salticus; species Salticus scenicus. Next base: position 216,877,587 of record OZ005653.1, on the reverse strand, counting down.
GAGGTATAAGCATTTATTTTAAGAGGGCAGTGGACGTTTACTGAGCGTTCGAGAAATTTCTGAATCTTCAATAATTTATTCCCTATAACAGAAATTCTTATATCTATATCTAGATGTATAATTTAATATACACTGCTCGACACTGAAAATGCAACATCAAGAACGAATGATAATAACGGAATGAAATTTGTTGGACACATACATTATAGTAGGAAGAACAATTGATTAAAATTTCAGGAAATTTTGAGTAATATATACTGAGAAAACAGTACATAAAGCAGCGACCTCTGTGAGAAATAACAGCACATATCTGCCTAGGCATTGAATCGAACAGCAATTGGATGACATGTACGGGTAGAGCACTTCATGAAGCTTCAACACGATGCCCCAATTCATCGATCGAAGTTACTGGTGAGTGGTGGGGGGGCAGTCGCTTTTCAATGATTAAACAGTCATTTTCATTGGTGCGAGATCAGGAGAACGCGCTGGCCAGAGCAACAGTCGAACACATTCTGTATCAAAGAAGGTCCGGACAATACAATCAACTTGCGGTCGAGCATAATTTTGCTTAAATTTTGCGCTACGGAGGCCTCGAATACAGGGCAGAGGGGTGGGCCTTAACTCATCAGAAATTTAATGGCCGATGTTTAGAGTGCCAGGAATACGAACATGAAGTAATCGAGACGTGTATCCAATGGAAACCCATAACAACATTGCAATTGATGAACAGCATGATGATGTTAAATCCCAGCTGGCAATTTGCATTTTTCATAATGCCGTTAAATACGGATAAGTCAATCTTGATGCTGTAAACAGGATTGTAATTTGTCTGAAAAGTGACTTCACGCCATTCCTGCGTCCAGGTTCATCGTTGATCACACATTAATGGCGCCCATATAACTGATGCAGTTTTGAGGGTAATCAGAATTTTGGTAGCCGCATACTGAGTCACCACCTGGATTGATGGTATGTTGTACCATTGCATACACGTCCCGGTCACCTCTTGTTTTCATTCCCGCCACTCTGAAAACCAGCCATTATATTTCTGACGAGTTAAGGCACATAGCTCTGCCCTATGTTCAAGGCCTCCGAAGCGCAACATTTAAGCAGGACAATGCACGACCATAAGTTTTCCATATTGTCTGGTCCTTCATTGATGCCGAATGTGTTCGACTGTTGCTCTGGCCAGCGCGTTCTCCTGATCTCCCACCTACGAAAATGACTGATTAATCGTTGGAAAGCGACTGGCCCCTCACCACTCACCAGTAACTTCGATTGATGAATTGTGGCATCGTGTTAGAACTTCATGAAGTGCTCTACCCGTACATGTCATCCAATCGCTGTTCGATTCAATGCCTAGGCAGATATGTGCTGTTATTGCTCACAGAGGTCGCTGCTTTATGTACTGTTTTCTCAGTACATATTACTCCAAATTTCCAGAATTTTTAATCAATTGTTCTTTCTACTATAATGTATGCGTCCAACAAATTTCGTTCCATTACTATCATTCCTTCTTGGTGTTGCATTTCCAATGTCGAGCAGCGTATATAGTATATAATAATTAATTAGGTGTATAACGTTTTGCTCAAAACAGAAATTTTTACATTTTTGTGTCTTCAAAATGCTCCATTTGTCTTAATTTCGGAAGAAAATCCATGAAATTTATAATTTAGCTTCATTTTCCATTTATTAATAAAACTTGCTATGCATTTTAGAATCTGATTTCAGAAAGTTTGTTAAAGTCTAATTAAAAGTCAATTAAGTGCGAAATTATGGCAAAAAATTAAGATAACTATAAAAAACAATTTCTAAAAAAAAACACTATTCAAGGAATTTAATAAATAACAGATACTTTTGTTTATGAATGATGTATTTATGAGCGTTTTAAACCAAAATTAAGATAGGGTACTTGATATACTTATATTTAAATACCTTATCTACACAAAATATCATTTCTTTATATATATATATGTATATACATATATATATATATATATATATATATTTATATATATGTATATAACAGCATTTTTTTATTTATAATATACAGAGTTTTAAACAAAAATTATTCCCACTTTCAGATAAAATGAAAAAACACTTTTGAAACAATATACTGCAATCGGAATACAAATATCTTAAATAGCTCATGAAATATGAGCATTTTTATGAAAAGGGATCCGGACATAATATCACGGGAGAAAATAACGCCGGACAAAATATCGCGTGAAAAAAATCATGTAATCTATTTGAAAATTTGAATTTCTGTCACGTGTGGTCTCTGCTGAAGGCCACAGGGCCTTATAAATTAATATTATTAAACAAAGAAATAAATAAATACATTATAGAAAGGTATTTTACTTTTTTATCTATATTTAAGTTATTTTATCATTTATTTTTCACCATTCAAAGTAAATTTTAAAAATATTGTACATTACTGCTGACATCAAAGCTGAACACTGTTCACAAACCTTTATTAATAATTTTAAAATAGCTAAGCACGATTGAATTATTTATGCCTAATCTTAAAACAAAAGGTAAGAAATATAGTCTTTAAACTCTTTTAAGCAAAATTTATAACAATTTTTGTGGTGGGTTTGTGTGTATGCCAGTGCTCTAACTAAGATATGTGTTGACATGACATTTTATACATCATTATTAATAATTACCAACTCCTTTTTGTTTTCCATTCTTTCCGTGGACGATATTTTGTCCACGCGTAATTTTGTCCCGCGATTTATTGTCCCTTATAAAAATCATTTTCAATGCGCATGCTCGAAAGATAGAAAAAAAATCATTTCATAGGTTGAAAGTAAGATATATTTGGCAACTTTTTTCAAAAGTTTATTTGAATAGAGGGAAAAATTAAACAAACTGGTGGCAAAAGAACGAGCTAGATCTTAGGTATTTTTCCAGAGTTGAAATTTCATAAGGGTTTTTTCACATGCCGCGTAATTAATTTGATGATCCAATTATTTCAACCTCTTTTCAAAAGTTTTTTTTTGTGAAAAACTTCTTATGATCTCACAAATTTTAGAAAGTGAACAAAATTATATTAGAGTTACAAGTTTATAAGGGGTTTTTCACAAAAACGTAATTTTGAAGCTTGGTTGAAACAAATAGATCTTCAAATTAATTAAATGTGAAAAAGCCTTCATGAAATTTCAACTTTGGAAAAATCCCTAATATCTATCTCTTTCTTTTGCCGAAAATTTGCTTAAGTTGTACCCTTTTCCAACATGGAATCATAATGAAAGTGGCATATATCTGCGCAACTGATATGCGCCCGTATAAGATGCTACCACAATAAGTGTCTACCCCGACCGATGTCTTTATTGGTTCGAAATTCTCTTATACTTTGTTGGTTTCTCGAAAGCAAAATTACCGATTTGAAAACAAATAAATAAGTATGATTAATTTAAATATAGTAAAGAATGGGTGTCGTTAAAAACTGTATAATGATAAATACTCTTTTATATTAATTTATCCTAAGCATTATTTATTGTTTCAGTTAATTTAGTTGCATGATATATACATATATTTTCAAAAAAAAAAAAATAATAATAATAATAATAATAGTGCTACCTTTATTATTTGCGTGTAATGAGAAAACATAAAATCTTAAGTTGTGCTGACAGACGTTATGACGTTAGTATTTCGCATATACAAACCTGAATTGTATCAGTAGTTATTTTTATTTTTATTTTTTTTATTCGATAAAATGAAATGTCCCATTTTACGAATATTTTTCACTAAAATAAGGGCAAGGTCTGAAATGGTGCATTAGAATGATGGATAGCTATAGCATTAGACATTAGAATGATGAATAGCAATAGCTATAATATATATTGGAGATATATATATATATATATAGATAGATAGATAGATAGATATATAATGTACTAAAATATATACTTTAATTTATATGATGTATATATATATATATATATATATATATATATATATATATATACATATAATGATAACTATAAGAATCAGAACGAAAAATAAACAAATCAATAATTCGTCACAATAAACCATAAAAGCCAATTTGGTCTTCTTTTTAAGGTATTTATAAAATATAATGGCAAACGATAGCCAATCACTTTTCATTACACATATTTCAAATAAATATGATAATTTAAAACTAAATAGTAATTAGGATGTCAACAAAAATTAATAATAATAATAGATTTATATTTAGTATATGAGTTATTATTATTTAATACATATAGTATTAGCTCAAATGCAGCTATAAATATGGTGTATAAAATGAAAAACAAAATAAATAAATCATCATTATCGTCGATCCAACGAGCAACTGGTACTTCAGTGACTTCAAATACACTTAATAGGCGGCTCAGTGGGGTTGAGTTCAGTTCCCGGATCTCTCTTCCACTGAGGACGTTTGGAGCATCATAAAGAGGGTCCTAGAACCATCTCGGATATTTACCAATCTAATGCAACAATTGGACAGAATCTGGCACGATACTTCACAGGAGCACATCTGCCAACTCTATCTATTAATACCAAGCCGAATAACTGCGTACATAAGGGCCAGGAGTGGACCAACGCGTTTTTGACTTGTTTACTTTGTGATGCCCTATCTCTTGATTAAATCATTCAAATTGTCTGAAAATGTAATCAATTGTTTTTCTCCACATGTACATCACATCTACCAATTTTTGTCCTATTCGTACCATCCATTCCACCCCATCTACCTATTTTTTCCCCCACTTCTTCTTTGTGCGTCGTTTTTTTTTTTTTTTTTTTTTGTTATAGAATGTATATGAAAGTCATATATTTATAATGTTGATGAAAACATATTTACCAAGGTATTGAATAAATATATTAAATTTAAAAAATATATTCAAAATATCTGCGTATATGCTGCAATTTTTAAATGTAAGCATATATGTTTTATGATAGCAATAAGAAAGATTATGGAAAATAAACAGATGAATAATTCGCCACAACAGCCCTCAATAGCCTTTTCGGTTTCTCTCTCTCTCTCTCAGTATATATATATGTATATATAATTACTGACTCCGCTGTGGTAGTATGTTTCACACATATCTTTTATGAATGTTAATTTAATTTTTCAAATAATAATAATAAAAAAAAGAGATAGTTAGAGAGAGAGAGAGAGAGAGAGAGATTATTAAATAATAGAAATGTACCGTAATTTCTGGTAAGTACCCCGCAGGTTATATAATCCAGTTTTGCACCAGAAATTTCAATTGATAAATAAATTTATATTTTTACGAGCTCTTCTTTCGAAAAAGTATAGATTTCTCTATTAAATAAAATTTCTGGTGGAGAAATGATGCATCTTACATGCGGGTTATCTACCAGAAATTACGGTAATTTTCAAATAAAAATAATTCACGCAATTAATTAAATAGGTTCTCATTTTCTTTGTAAATCAAAACTGCTTCATAAAGCATTTCGTATTCCTTATATTAAAAAGTGTTCTGTCCTCCTTTTAAAATAAAGCAATATTTCCATTGGGGATCTGAAAAGTACTTTTAATTCGTAGTTCAAAAGAACAAAACCGTTATCACTATAATTTATTTAAGATAGTGTTCTTTCAGAATAATTACCAACATATTTCTAGCATACATCGCTATAAATAAAACAAAAAAAGATGTCAAACTTTTAAGGGACTGCACTTGAATTCAGGGTTTTTGAAATATTTGCTGACTCTGAATTTCATGTTTAATTATTTTATTTTTATAGAAATTTCTCATTTTTCATGTTTAATTTACTGTATAATTTATTAGGAACTCTAAAAATATCACTTGTCATAGGTAACCATATTATATATCGTTGATTTGTATTCCCTATTTGCATGCAAGGTCTTCAGGGTTTTTCCACGTTAGGTAGTTTCACCCCTGTTTCCGTTAGCAATTATAATGTTTCTGTTAATATAAAAAAAGGTATTAACATATAATAGCTTTTCCTTAAATCGATTGTGTTTTTAAATAAGATTCTTACTGGGTTTATAGGCGTCTTGCTGGCGCACTGTAATGAGTTCCCTTTTTCTCGTCTGTGTTACTTGTTTGATTGACAGGTGGCGTTTATATTTTATGCCTAATTAGTTTGACTTTTTTAAAAGTCAAATTACTTTAAAAAATTTTGTATTAAAAGGTACGAGAACAAAGAAATTGTTTGGCTTCCTTTTTGACTTAATTTTAACCACTCCAGGTTTACGATTGGCGACTGATTTTTTCGAGACGTCGAATTCAGGCGCACTTCTCAGCTTGCTTTGGTCTTGAAAAGAAAATTATTTTTTTCAGCAGACGTCCTGTTCCTCAGCACCAATTGCCGTTGGGACTATTTTTCCTTTATCTTAATAATTAGTAAGAAGTATCGGATTACTTTGAAATGATATCTACCTTGCCTGCTTCTAATGAATGACTGTTTCGAAGAAATTTGTTTTGTTTTGCCTGCAGTTTTCTCTCTTCTACATCGAGATATTTTTTACAATATGATCCGGCTCTATCGAAAGAAAACCTGGGTTTGCTTTTCTACTGTACATCCGCTGATATAGAATGTGTTATAAACTTTCTCTTTTAATTTCGAATTAAAATTGTACGAATGTTAATTTACCAAATAGTTTCGTTAAATAAAAGCGAATCTCCTGACTGAAGTGTTGACATTCTGTCAGTTTATCCATCAACATCGCAGTGAATTCAATGCATTCCATTGTCGTTTAAGATAAGTTGTTTGCATTTATATTACTAGGTGCTTCGTTATAAATTAGTAGCGTTAAAAAGTGTAGACGTCCTTTGTGCGAAATATTAATTGCTTCGAGAATACTGAAACGTTTGTAATATATATGTATATTTTATAAGCCTTTGATTTTAATTTGAATGAAATTAATACAAATATTATTCACTAGATAATTTTGTTAAAATAATCTATCGAGAAACTGCTAAATGCATTGCTGAATTTCTAGCAATTAATCCATAAACATCGCAGTAAATTCGATACTTTCAATTATCTTTAAATATAAGTTGTTTGCATTTCTTTTAGTAATTGTTTTGTTACAAATTTATAGCGTGCAAAAGTAGAGACGTCCTGTGTGCGAACCGTTGTTTTTTCGAAAATACTGTAAAAACTGTAATATATATATATATATATATATATGTATATATCACAAACTTCCTCCTTCGATTTGAATTAAAATAATACGAATATTGTTTACTAAATAGTTTCAGTAAATAAAAACCAATCGAGAAACTGCTGAATGAAGTGCTGAAGTTCTGGCAGTAAATCCATCAACATCGAAGTAAATTCGATTCCTTCAATTGTCGTTTAGGATAAGTTGTGTGCATTACTTTTAGTTTTTATTTTGTTGTAAATTAACAGCATGCAAAAATAGACACGTCATATGTTCGAAGTATTGATTGCTTTTAGAATGCTGAAACGTCTATAGTATATTTTTTATGTGATATATATATCTGGGATAAGAAAAAAAAAGTTGATAATTAGTAAATATATATGCATATAAAATTAATAAAACTACAATAACGTTCCCTAATTGCTAAAACTAATACTGTGATTTGTATTTCTGAAAGATCCTTTCTACATTTTTTAAGTGTCATTCGAAAGGAAATTTATTTTTTAATGTACTAAAACATATCCATATATTTTTATGTAATGTATTTTATCTAGACCTGTCTTTTTAGGAGAATCAGTTGTTCACCGTGTGTGTGTGTTATATGCATATCTAAAGAAAATATAATAACAGGTACTAGGTATTATAATTTTTATTACATAGAAATGCTACACAAATCTTTTAGTTGACATCAAGTAAATGGTTTGCGTAGAGCGACACCTTTGATAATTCAAATACATTGTATCTCTAAGCGACATTTTTGGTAAGTACAGTTTAACATTTATAGACTGCGCAGAACAAATGGATATGAACATATATATTCTATCTACATAAAAAGAAAACAAAAATCTTGAATAATACGATGATAAAAATGTTGCTCATTTGTTTAAAGAGCTGTCCAAAAGGACTAGATTATAATAAGACTACATTAGAAAATTGCTGGAAGTGCTTTTTAGGGTTTTCAGTGTGTTATTTAAGTACACAATGTGGTATATATATTTATTTATAGAAGCCATACAATACTATCAACATTTAAGCAAAAATGTTCTCTTTTATTCCATGTATGGTAGAAGTATTTTACTATATTTTACCTAGTCGGGGAAAACTGCTTAAAAAGGATAATTAACTCATCATACCCAACCCATACAATGCACTGTGGCTCTCGTAAAAATAGATCCATGTCGTCCTAGCTCCCTTTACCAGCAAGTTCTAAAATCCCCTATTGGAATTCTAGATCGTTTTCCTATATTATGGCGGTCAATCTTATTTTTAAAAAAAATGCGAACACAAAAGGCAAGTTTTAGTAAATATAATTTTATTTTATAACCTATATCTGGCAAATCAGCGATAATTTCGCCAAATACAAAGGATTCCTATATTCCTAATATTGTTTATCACAATCTAGAAAAGTATAGAATGGAAATTATAGATTCTTTCGTCTATCTTGGTTATTTTGTTTACCTTATACGAATAACTCGGAAATCTGTGTTTCTAGTTTAGGTATTCAGAAAAGGACTACTTATTTGTTCTAGATGAAAGAAAAATTTAGAGTTTTTTTTTTTTTTTTTTTAATTATTCTTTTTGAGATTTCCTGAATACTAATGTCAAGTTTTTAACAGTTAATTTTTCTGTATATATGTTATCAACGTATCTTTAAATCACATAATTACAAGAAATTCATGTGTTGTATTTTTAAATTCATATGAGGTTGCAAAATGAAATGTTTGATGAAAGTTGATAAGCTTTAAGAAGTGGTGAGAGTGAAGTTTTCTAAATAATTTTGAATAAACTTTTAAATTTAAATACAAACTTGAATGCTATACGAATGTAGGTTCTAACTTCAAACGTGGGAGATGGGGATAAAGAGGGGATAACACAAACACAGAGTCACTTATTACATAAAACTGTTACTAAACCTAATTTTAATTATTTAAAGTAATTTTATTACCTGTATTTGTTTTCGTACCATTAACCAATAACCTGTCATTATAGTATCGAAATGCAGAGTAAGAGAAAATAGTGAGAGTATCACACAAAATAATAAAAAAAATGTAATTATATTTTTTGGAAAATAATTTCTATTTATAATGCACAAATTGCACAATTAATAATATTAAAAAAAAAAAGTTTATACATATGTATATATAAATTTATAAACATACCGCTCTATGCATCCTTCTACCTATAACCGTGGTATTTATTTATTTTTTGAAAATTGTCGTTTTTATTTTATTTTATTTATTTATTTTATTTATTTTATTTATTTATTTATTTTTGTGAAACATCGTATAGTATAAAATGCTTTCGAAATGTTACGTACAATGTTACGTACATTTGTGTGTAAATGTATTACAGAACAAAAAAAAAAAAATGCGGTGTTTAAATGAAGTATTAAACATACTGCGAATCAAGAACTAGAAATTATACCAAAATAATTTGAAAAAAAAATCATTCAATTGGAGAAATTTTTTTGTTTAATAGCACCTTTTATCGGGTTAAATAACATACAGCTGACAGCGAAAATATTAATACTCATAAAAAACTAAAAATAGGATTTTATGTAATTTTTTATTAAAAAAAAAAAAAAAAAAAAAGAAAAGAAAAAAAAAGAAAAAAAAAAAAAAAACCTATTCTCATCTGGATAAGTTTGAAGTCATATACGTTTGAACTAAATGACTTAAATAATAGTTGTTTGTCAAACACTATAAACAAATGATTTTCTTTCTTTCTATTTTTTTTTTTTTTTTGTAAATTATTTATATTTGACCATTGTGTGTAACACAAGTATTGACGAACATGTATTAAACGCTCATGCATGTGGTTGTTCATGCTTAACTGTTATTTATAATGTATTTTATTTTATGCAATAAATTTTATTATAAAATAAAAATTTAGAATAGAAACATAGTGAAATAAAATCACGATATGAAATAATAAAAAAAATTCTAATCTGCATTTTAAACCAGTTTAAGGTCATGATTAATTAGATTTTACATTCCACTAGAGCTACGAAATTCGTATATGGTGGCTGTATGAGGATCTTCCCTAGAGACAATCCGGACACATGCCATCAAAATTTTTATCTGCACGGATTGGATGGCTCTATTACTTTGATTCTCAAAAATATTATCATTTGCGTCGAATATTACAAATTTTTGAATATTGTAACTAACAATGTGACTAAAATCTATACGTTTATGCATTTCTATCATTTGTATAGATTTGTATGGATTTTATAATATTTATAATATATATATATTTATAAAAAGTAATCTATAATGATTATTTAGTTTATTAATGTATTATTAATAAATTATTAATACGACTAAATATTTATATGCATTATAAATATTAGAATTTAATATTTCATTTAAGCTTTTAGGAATATTCTAAGAAGATGTATGAGCTCATTTAATCAATACTGACTCGACAGTTTTCCAGCAGGTTAAATATGTTTTGTGAAGTGTTGAATGTCAATGCATGTCATGTGTTATGATCTTTAACATCATTAATCTTGCGATATGTCGTTCTTCATTCTTTCATAGAAAAATATTTTTCCCATGTTTAAGAAAACTACTTTATACATATCAGGGTTTAAGACACATTTATGCGAAAACATGTTTCGCAAATATGATGCGAAGAAGAAAGCTTTTGAAAAATATTTCAATGCAGATTACTTAAATATTTTATTATTGGATAATAATAATAAAAAGTAACTGTTAATGTTTGTGTATACACACATTTATATACACCCATGCACACAAATACACATAAACACGCCGACACACTGTATTTAACTAATTAATATAATGATTAATCAGTTAATAAATATACAAGAGTTTTTAATTTTTAGTTCAACATCATACTATAGGTATGGGAAACTTAGGTAATCGTGAAATCAGTTCCCCATCATACTATAAGTATGGGGAACTTAGGTAATCGTGAAATATTTCGACCTCGTTTTTTTTTTTTTTTTTTTTTTTTTTTACACGTTTTCTGGTGTGAGGTATCCGAAAATGACAAAACTAATATGTTGTCTGTCTGTAGGGTGTCTGTTAGTGTGTTAGTGTGTTAGTCCGTTAGTTTGTTAGGCTGTTTACACGATATCTCACAAACAAATGATCGCAGAGAGGACAGATCAGTTTTAAAATATTACTTTCAAAACTGGAAAGAACCCTATTCATTTGCAACATTCGAATTAAAAAACTTCGTAAGTTATTAGAAATTTACAATTTTCTTAACATGGGAGAAGAGGACAAAAATTAGCTTAAACGTGCATTAAATAGAACCCTTTTACTGTAAAAATTTCAGATCAGTTTTAAAATATCAGTTTTGATGCCGGAATGAACATCAGTAACTATAAATGGGCCACTTTGAAAATTTCGCAAGTTATTGGAAATTTACGAATTTCTTAACATGGCAGTATAGGGCAAAATTTCACATAAATGTCAATTATGTGAGATATTTTCATCGTAAAGATGTCAAACCACTTTCGAAATATTATTTCGGATACTGGCATGAATATTAATGACTATGAATTTTCCAATATAAAAGTTTCGTATGTTATTGGAAATTTACGATTTACTTAACATGTCAGAATAAGGCAAAATTAAGCATAAACTTCCATTTTGAGGATCATAAATATATTAGACAACTTCAAAATTACATTTATGATATTTCTTTGAACATGACTGAATACATATATTCTAATAGAAAAATTTCGTAATTTACGATTTTATCAACATGGCAAAATTGAAAAATTTTAATATCAATATGAATTTTGAGGATTATTGCATTGAAAACAGTAGCATGAAAACTAACCAATGGAATTGACCCGGATAAAATAAATTAATAGATTAGAATAATATAAATATATCGAAGTGAACGGTGGATAGCCTATTAGGCGGAGATTTCATTCTGTCACTGTATCACGCTTTGGTCAAATTCATTTCTTTTATCATGATTATAATATGTCTCGCATTAGAAATTTATGAGAACATAAATATGATGGGGAACTGAGCAGAGTCCACCTATGCCCATTAGTTATTTAATTATTTAATTATTATTTTTTTATATATAATTGATTTAATATCATAAAAATATAGCAATATAAATTTTGTCGAATTTAAGTACGGTCACTTTAAAATATTAATAATAATACATTTACCTTTCATAATTGATACAATTTAAGTCTATATTTATAAAATTGTCAAATATTGGTATAAATATAAATATTATATCATACACCTTCATTTTTTGAAAGTAAGTAATAAAGTTCTATCTTGATAATAATGCCTGTTACTTTCGTTTCTGCAAGTATAACAACGATATAACAGTGCAAATATTACCCAGATCAAGGAAATAAAAACATTATATTATTGTTATTTTGTAGTTTAAATTAATTAAATAACGTTGATTTCTTTTTTATTTATTAATTATCCATGAAAATTAATTACTCTTTGTCTCTTTTTGTGTTATTAGTTTCTCGTTAAAATTCTTTGTGCATTTTAAATGATTGAATGTGAAAGAAAATGTTATTTAGTAAAGATTTTCATAAATTTGTTATTTAATTATATCAGTTTAAATTTATCGTTTGTGTTTTGACAAGAATCATTCTCAATTAAAGAAAAAACAAGAAAGAAAAATCATGCAGTACGCATTGATTAGTATCACTTTCCAACTATACGCAATTGATGTATCGAATAAATTTTAATACTATTTGTCTGCGTTACCACACAACAGACAGAAGGACTGAAAAATATACAGATAGAATAATTGATTTTAAAATTGCTCTTAGGCATTTTGGAAAGTGTTAAAATGTCTTAACGAAAAAGAAAATGAAGACGTTAGATTATAATTACAGCTTTTAATCTCTCTGAATGTTTTACAGTAGCCTTATAAATCTGAAAGTTAATCATATCATATTCTATACAAAATAATATTTCAGATTATTAATAATACATGTCAATGTTTTAATAATTTTTATAGTAGAAAGTTTTTTAAATATAACTTTCAAAAAATTCTGTCCTAAAACGTAACACATTGGCTTTTTTTTATTGTTGTTCTTGTTGTCCCTGTAAACAAACTAGTTGTACAGGACCTATTAATGACATTTTAAATAGGTAACATTCCATAGGGTATTTGAGTGTATCATTTTTTAAAATTTCTCAAAATATTCACGGATGATAGGAGCCGGGGACAAACAGATAGAAAGGTAGACAATCGGACATACAGATGCACAATATTCCCACTAAAATTATAAGAAAGTATTAAAACGCTCATGTAAACAAAAGTGCTATTCCAGCAAATTTTATTAATAGCTCTTAATGTAAATGATTATTTTTGTGTGGCCCTGTAAATATAATGCTAACCATACTATATTACATAGAAGGCATTTGTACATACGAATAATATATTTCAATTGCATTAAGCTTTGTGAAAAATAAAATTATTAAAATTTGGTTTATAAAAATAACTTTCATACAACACAATGCTTTGGAATACTTTCAAGTGCCCCTGTACACAAACCAGTTAGAAATGTACTCTATTTTACACAGGAAACATCCGATAGGGAATTGAATAACATATCAAAATTTCTTAAAAGTTTCTGTACATTAAAAGTTTTAAAATATGGTTAATATAAACTCCTTTCATAGAACACAATGCTTTCAAATACTTTTGGGTGTCCCTGTACACAAACCAGAAGAGGTATTCACTCCATTTTCAATAGGGAACTTCCGATAGTGAACTGGAATAAAATATATCGGTTTGAAGAAATTTCATAAATATTTACGGGAATTAGAGCAGAGAAAAACAGAGAGACAGACAGACGGACAGAAGAAGAGTCAGACAGATACACAAATTGAAATTATATTCACACAAGAAAAATGATAGAAAGTGTTAAAAACGCTTAATGTAAACGAAAGTACAATTTTAGGATTTTTTTAATAATAGCTCTTAATATAACTGAATATTTTCGTGTCACCCTGTAAATCTAATGATAACCATGCTATATTCTATGCAAAGCATTCTTTTGTGCATATAAATAACATATTTTAATTTCCTGAAACTTCGTGGAATGTAAAGTTATTAACATTTGATATATAGAAATATCTCACAAAGAACGCAATGCTTTGGAGTGCTTTTGAATGTCCCTGTACATAAACTAGTCGTGGTATGTAATCTATTTTATATAGGAAACAACCAATAGTGAACTTAAAAAACATATTTCAATTTCATGAAGATATTGTACAGTAAAGGTATGAAAATATGGTTTATAGAAATACCTCTCATAGAACACAATTCTTTGAAAGACTTTCGGGTGTCCCTGTACACAAACCAGTAAAGGTATAAACTCCATTTTCAATAGGGAACATCCGACCGTGAACATGAATAACATATATCAGTTTCAAAATATTCCATAAATATTTACGGGAGTTAGAGCGCGGGAAGACAGACAGACGGACAGACGGACAGATACACAAATTGGTATCATATTCACACTTAAAAAAAAGTTAGAAAGTGTTAAAAACGCTTAATGTAAACGAAAGTACAATTCTAGCAAATTTTTATTAATAGTTCTTAATATAACAGAATATTTTTGTGTCACCCTGTAAATCTAATGCTAATCATGCTATATTTTATGTAAAGCATTCTTTTGTGCATATAAAAAACATATTTCAATTTCCTAAAACTTCATGGAAAATAAAGTTATTAAAATTTCATTTATAGAAAAATCTGTCATAGAACGCAGTGCTTTAGAATACTTTTGAGTGTCCTTATATATAAAACAGTGATGGTATTTAATCTATTTTATACAGGAAACATCCAATACTGAACTTGAATAACATATTTCAATTTCATTAAGGTATGTGTACAGTAAAGGTATGGAAATATGATTTATAGAAATACCTCTCATAGAACACAATGCTTTGAAATACTTTCGGGTGCCCCTGTATACATACCAGTAAAGGTATAAACTCCATTTTCAATAGGGAACATCCGATAGTGAACGTGAATAACATATATCAGTTTCAAAAAATTCCACAAATATTTACGAGCGTTAGAGCGCGGACAGACAGACGGAAAAACGAACAGATAGACAAACAAACCGAAGTCATTAACACTTTTTAACCTTGTTGGGAAGCGTTAAAAATGTTAGAAAGTGTTAAAAATGCTTAATGTAAACGAAAGTACAATTTTAGCGAATATTTATTAATAGTTCTTTATATAACTGATTATTTTTGTTTCACCCTGTAAATCTAATGCTAATCACGCTATATTCTATGCAAAGCATTTTCCTTTGTGCTTATAAATAACATACTTCAATTTCATAACTATTCGTGCAAAATAAAGTTATTAAAATTTAGTTTATAGAAAATTCTCTCTTAAAACTCAATGCTTTGGAATACTTTTGTGTGTCCCTGTACACAAATCAGTGGTTGTATTTACTCCATTTTACACAGGAAACATCCGATAGTGAACTTGAATAACATATATCAATTTCATTAGGATTTGTGTGCAGTAAGGGTATGAAAATTTGATTTATAGAAATATCTCACAAAGAACGCAATTCTTTAGAGTACTTGTGAGTGGTCCTGTACTTAAACTAGTGGTTGTATGTAATCTATTTTATATAGGAATCATCCAATAGTGAACGTAAAAAACATATTTCAATTTCATGAAGATATTGTACAGTAAGGGTATGAAAATATGGTTTATAGAAATGCCTCTCATAGAACACAATGCTTTGAAATACTTTTGTGTGTCCCTGTACACAAATCAGTAGTCGTATTTACTCCATTTTATACAAGAAACATTCGATAGTGATTTTGAATAACATATTTCAATTTCATTAAGATTTGTGTACAGTAAGGTTAAGAAAATATGGTTTATAGAAATGCCTCTCATAGAACACAATGCTTTGAAATATTTTCGGGGATCCTTGTACACAAACCAGTAGAAGTATAAACTCCATTTTCAACAGGGAACATCCGATAGTGAACTTGTATAACATATTTCAATTTCATTAGATTTTTGTAGAGTAAGGGTATGAAAATATGATTTGTAGAAATGCCTCTCATAGAACACAATGCTTTGAAATATTTTTTGGGGTCCCTGTACACAAACCAGTAGAGGTATAAACTCCATTTTCAACAGAGAACATTCGATAGTGAACTTGTATAACATATTTCAATTTCATTAAGATTTTTGTACAGTAAGGGTATGAATATATGGTTTGTACAAATGCCTCTCATGGAACACAATGCTTTGAAATATTTTCGGGGGTCCCTGTATACAAACCAATAGAGGTATAAACTCCATTTTCAATAGAAAACATCCGATAGCAAACAATCCGATAGCGACCGTGAACATGAATAACATATATCAGTTTCAAGAAATTCCATAAATATTTACGGGAGTTAGAGCGCACACAGACAGACAGACAGACAGACAGACAGACATACGGACAGACAGACAGACAGACAGACAAACCCAAGTCATAAACACTTTTCAGCCTTGTTGGAAAGTGTTAAAAAGAGAGAGAGAGATTAAACTGCAAAATTACAGACGACAGTTACCAGTTAAATAAGAGGGAATATATACTCTATATGAAACCTGCGGTTGCGCATATAAAGGATTTATTTCACATTCCTATGTTTTAGTTCAGTCTGAAGATAATAATCTATAGCTACAAGAAATTGTATCCGTAACCATAATAATTTTTAATATTTTTTTTTTCGATCTCCCAGTATGCGAAACATTTATAAGATTTTTGTGAAAAAGATTATGCAATATCCCCATATGATACATATTTAGACTACAGAGTACAGGAATTTTGCTAATTCCCTTTTCTGAGTTATTCTAATGAAAGTCTCAAACGCAGAATACCGCTGAAAAAACGATTTTTGGATTCATATCCGAAAAAAGGCATAATTAAAAAAAAAGTATTTGCTCTGAAACTATACCTTTTATAAAACATAAATAAGAGGAGATATTTATCATTCCAAATTTTTTTTATGGACATTGTATAATTTAGTTAAACTATTTTATAAATATATCATATTTGAAAAAAGAACATAATGACGAACATCAAGAGTCTGTATAAATTGACTATGAACTTTAAACGTTTAAGGTACGTAAATTTAGCACAACAATGGCAACAAAAAATAAATATATATATAACTTGAATTGCATTACAAGCGTTTTTTAACTATAAACAAATTCCATATTATATTGTGGAAGTTTATAACAAAAGAGGTATTCATAAAAAATAAATAAAACTGTTTTAAATGTTCATTAATTAATAAATTATTTTTTAAACTTAATTAAAAATATTTTTAAGTCAACAATCGTGAAAAATGTTCGTAAAATGTAATATGTTATTTTTTAACGCAAACACTGCGTTTAGGGTGATTGAAAAATTTATTTTTAATCTTTTTTTAAAAGTAACTCTATTTAAAAATAATGGGCAACTTTATATCCTTATTTGGACCGTCCAACGTATTTGTCTTTTAAAAAATCTCCCTTAAAAGAAACTAAGGAAGGTAAATAACTCGAGTCACTGTATAGCAATAATGTTCAAGCGCTTGCTTTACTTAAAAAAAACGCCCTTTTTTTTTTTTTTTTCTTTTTTTGTAAATAGCAATTGTATGGTGTAAGAGATTTCGTTTCATTTTTCATTTTATCTTATATTTTAGTTTTTGTCAATAAACGCTCCCGATTATAGGGTCAAAATAGATATTTTTTATAAGTTCAAGTTTAAAAACTTTGTAACTACAGTAGAAAACGTTTTAGTTTTTATTTCAAGAAATATTACTTTTTGCAGTGGGAGAAATAAAACGCATTATCTATATAATTTTACACACCTTATAGCGCTTCGCATTAAACATTATAAAAAACTTAAATTAAATGATATAAAAAAATGAAGAAGTAAATTATATTATAATTAGTACATTATAATGTACGTATCGTTTTATATACTGGTCAAATAAGAAGATTTATAAGTGACTACAAAATAAAATTTTTTTTCAGTTACCTTAGTAAAGTTTTAGCTAAAATATGAAGTTGGTAGAACAGCATTGATGTAAACTGTACTTATTTAGTTATAAAATTTAATGTGTATCACAAATTGCAAATTTTCATAATAAAGTGCAGGAGTGTATAAAAATAATAAGAAATCTTCCAAGGATTCCAATTTTTAGAACAACAAACATAAAATTATACACACACACACACACACACACACACACACACACATATATATATATATATATATATATATATATATATATATATGCGTGTGTGTGTGTGTGTGTATCTACTTACACGAAGAAATTTCAATGAAATGTAATATGTAAATTACCATAATAATTTATTAAATTTCAGCATTGAATTATAAAAATATATCAAAGATATATTAAGGGGAATAGCTAAATTAATCCACTTCGTGGATAAACAATGTAGTATAATTAATAGTAATGATACAGGCAGATCACATGTAAAGGATTATATATAAATTACGTATCTTTTTTTTTTATTTAGCATCATATACAAATTTGAACTTTTAAATTCTTCAAAATATATTTTTTTTATATATTTGATATATTTTATAATGATTATGCACATTATTTAAAAATTAAATTTTTATTCTAGTATGTCTAAGAACATTTTTTAAGGAATTAAAGTCGTGCGTAAAGTATTAGAATTTATTATTTATATTTTAATGTGTGTTAGTAAAATATCATCTGAATAACATTAATTAAGATTATTTGTGTAGGATAATTTCTTTTTTTTTTTTTTTTTTTTTTTTTTTTTAAATCATATATATGTTAGTGAATAGAAAATCTGTTCCAAATGTGCTTGTTATAGTTATTTTCTACTCCTAATTGCAGATATATGTACTACCAGATGTAGAAAATACAACAATACGAACTTTCGGTCTTATTCTTATGACAAATTTTAAGAATACACAGTTGAATAAGTTATATAGTTGACTTCACATACTAGATTTTTGTTTAGAATTTTTAGTGATTTCTTTTGTATGTTTATTCTCTTGAACTTTATGGTCCGCAAAACAGGGAAAAAAAATATTAAACTGCATTTCAAAACATTAAAATTTTTCATACATGATTTGTGTATAGAACATTATAACAAAAAAAAAAAAAAAAAAAAAAAAAAAAAAAACGAAAACTCTGATTGCCAGCAACTCGGTACCGAAATGAGCCGAACCCTGGTGTTGACGTAATTAAAGCAGATTACGTCAGGATTACTTATTACTTATTACGTAGGATCTCATACGTTAATAAAGCGTATAACGTTCTACCACAAAGACAAAATGTGGGCACCCCGAATGATGTTAGTATTGAATAATGTTCATTTAAAATTTTGTTTCTATCCCAAGAGCAAACTTATTACTTAGAAACTTTGAATAAACACCATAAAATGCAAAAAACTCGCAACAATTGTTTCGGGTCGAAAAAACACACGACCCTTCATCAGGCGAATAAAGTAAGCACGAGTGCTGCAGTCAAAGCGGCAACGCACCAATTGTGTGTGTTTTTTCGTGTTTTTTATCGTGTGTGTTTTTTCGACCCGAAACAATTGTTGCGAGTTTTTTGCATTTTATGGTGTTTATTCAAAGTTTGTAAGTAATAATTTTTAGAACACCAGTTTTGTGGTGCTTCTTTATTAAATACAAGAGCAAACTTACCGATATGAATAGAAATAAATAAATGTGATATGATAAAGAATGAGTGTCATTATCCATTATATAAACATGAATAATATTTTGTATTAATTTATTTTAAGAGCCACTTATTTCCTTATTTATTTGTATGATAAATATTTTTCATCTAAAAAAAAAGAAAATAATAAGAAATAGGATTCTTGCATTTAATTTCTGTGTAACGACAAACATAAAAATTTAAGCAATGCAGAAAGAAGTAAATAAGTGAGGTTTGCATATACAGATCTGATTTTTATCAGTAACTTTTGTTATTTTTATACTTTTTTACCTATATCATGAAATGACCCATTTTACGAATATTTTTCAAAAAAAAAAAAAAAAAATTAAATTAAATTAAATAGAATAAAATAAAATAAAAATAACAAACTCTGAGAAATTTTGCATTAAAATGACCTATAATATACATATGTATGTACCGGTTGTTGCAAAAATCAAAGAAAAAAAAAATCTTTTTTTCAAAAGTACTGACAGCACTATGCACACAAGAATGGGATTTTTTTTTTTTAAATATGAAAAAAATATAAGTTGCAATTTTCACCAACATATCGCACTGTATTCACAGTATTCTCTCACATGTTAAACAAATCCGTCCGATTAAATGACGCCATATTGCAAATACTGAAGCATTTTTAGGAGATTTTCAAATGTGCAACATCTGACAGTCATTCTTATAAATCACATTATCCATTACATTGAACATTTTATAGTGATAATAACGCTGTTGAATATACTGCACTACTCTATAAAAGAAAATTTACAATTATAGCTTTACCTTCTGAAGAAAATTTAATCTAATTTGATAATTATTTTTCATTACAATATATATATATATATATATATATATATATATATATATATATCATGTATTTCTGTGTATTTCAGTGAAAACCGCATTGTGCTACGGTCAATACTTTTTGAATAATAGAATTTTTATTTATATTTTTGACTTTTGAATATACATATATAGCTGTGTGTATAATTACTGACTCGTCAGATATAAAGTATATTACAGACTTTCATTTTTAATTTCGAATTAAATTTATACGAAAGTTTTTTACTAGATACAGTGGGTAATTAAATTATTAATCTTTTTTTTTTTTTTTTTTTTTTGACAGTTTTTTAATTATCTAGACAAAATACTAGACGAAACTTATTTAAAACCTCATATTTTCTGCTACCGATTTAGTCCAGAATGCATTTAGGGGCCAACCACAAACTGATGAACAGCGATCAATTTTTGGATCAACCTATATCACAAAGAGCTACAAATAACTCGTAATTTTAGTACATTGTTGCACATTGTTGCATATACACAAAAAATATTGCATGTGTTGAAAGCTAAACATATTGAGCAGTTTTTGACAAAATTTCATTTGGATGCAGTATTTGTATGTTTTGGTGCGAGAATGATGCAAATATTTAGGCAGATATAACTTTTTTTCAAAATTAATATTTTTTTTTCAAAAGTGTTTTGCTTATAGATAGAAGGATCTCCATAAAATTTTACAAAACTTGCTGAAAAATTGACAAAACATTAGAGAAACATATTTCTGAAACGTAAAATTTATACGTGTAATATTCGTTGTGATGTGAGCATTTTCAGTAAATATCATTTTATTGTGCATGCGCGAACTATATAACTCATTTTATTGCATAGGTAGAAAGCTAAATATATTGTGCAACTGTTGCCAAAAGTTCATTTGAATAGAGAAAAAATTAAGCAAGTCATTGGCAAATTAACGACCTAGACTTTAGGTGTTTTCCTGAGTTGAAATTTCATAAGAGGTTTTACATATAACGCGTATTTCATTTGAAGATCCAATTACTTGAATCAATTTGCAAAATATATCTTTTGTGAAAAACCCTTTATGAACTTACAAATCGTAGTAAATAAATAGAAATAAGTTAAATTTACAAGCCTATAATGGTTTTTCACCAAAAAATATTTTTTGTAATGTGGTTGAAATAATTCGATTTTCAAATTAAATACGCTGCATGTGAAAAACCCTTTATGAAATTTGAACTCTGTAAAATACCTAAAATCTAGATCGTTCTTTTGCCGAAAATTTGCTTAATTTTTACCTATTCAAATGTCCTTTCGGCAAAAGTTGCTCAATATATCTAGCTTCCAACCCATGGAATATTTTTTTCTATCTTTCGTGCATGCGCAATAAAGTAATGTTTACTAAAAATGCTCATATCTCGACGATTATTACACGTGTGAATTTTATATTTCAAAATAATTTTTCTCTAATATTTAGTCAATTTTTTTGCGAGTTTTGTGAAATTTATTGGAAATCCATTCTAGTTATAAACAAAAAAACTTGTCAAAAAATTAGTAATTTTTGGAAAAAAATAAATAAATTATATATATATATATATATATACGCATAAATAATTGCGCAATTCTCGCACCAAAACAAATATTTTGCATAGTATATGGAATAACATTTTAAAGCTACAAGTAATTTGTAGCTTTTTTTCGATACAGACTGATCCAAAGTATTTTCGCTTTTTTCAATTTATGGTTAGACTTCTAATTACACTCTGGACTAAATCGATAGTGGAAACAATGGATTTTTAAATGATCTTTGCGTGTGGGAAGTAACAAGCCATTTCGTTTATATTTGTTTATAAATTTAGAAAAAAAATCTTTTAAATTGATCATCCGCTGTAGATTCGTTAAATAAAAAAATCTTGGGACCTATTGACTGAGATACTAAAGTTCTGGTAGTTCATTCATCAATATCGCAGTAAGTTCATTACGCAACACTGACTTTTAAAATAAGAGTTTTTCATTTCTGCTTGTAGTTGTTTTGTTATAAATGAATAGTGTACAAAATTGGTGACGTCCTACGCACAAAATATTGATTGCTTCGAGAATATTGAAACCAGTATTATCTACGTATATTTTTCTACTTTCAGTTTGAATTAAAATAATACGAACATTATAAATTAGGTTTTTCGTTAATTAAAAATCTATCGAGAAGCAGCTAAATGACGTGCTGAAATACTGGCATTTAATCCATCAACATAGAATAAATTCGATTCCTTCAATTGTCGTTTAAGATAAATTGTTTGCATTTATGTTTGTAGTAATTTCGTTATAGACAAATAGTGTGCAAAAATGAGGATGTCCTATATACGGAATATTGATTGCTTTGAAAATAAATAAACAACATATGTATATTTTACAAAGTTTCGCTTTTAACTCCAATTAAAATAACATGAATACTATTTACTAAATAGTTTTGGTAAATAAAAATCTATCAAGGAACTGCTTAAGGAGGTTCTGAAGTGTTGACGATTAATCCATCAACAACGAAATAATTTCGATACTTTCCAGTTTTGTTTAAGATACGTAGTTTGCACTTCTTTTAGTAATTGTTTTATTATAAACTAGCTGACCCGTCCGGCTTCGCAATGATGAACAAATTTTAGTTAAAGATGGATTGATATGTAAAAAATCAAGAAATATATCAGTTTATATGTTATAGTCAGGCAATATTATTAACTGGAAAGTCAAAATATAATTTTACAATTATTTTTTTTAATTAGTTGTTAAATGTTGGCAATTTTTACTTAATGCTATTTATTTATTTATTTATTTATTTCATAAAAAGAAACATTTCTTTACTCATGAATAAAAAATATTGAAAAATAAACCTATGACATGAAAATGTTTTTGATAAAATTGACGTCATAATAGCTTTAATTATTATTTATTTTTTCATTTCGCAAATATATTTAATTTTTTCATAATTGATTATTATTTTAATAATGTATATTAAAAGAGAAATCAATAATATGAAACAATATTCGTACAATATATACTATTACAGAATCTGGTGTGAAACAACCACACGACTTCCATTACCCACTATTACACGTAATATATACAATTTTTTGGAGATATTACTTGCATTTTTTGAGATTTTCGAGTAAGAGAAACTTGATACACGTATAAAGACACGTACAACAGAGTTTGCATAGCGTGTTAAAAAATAAGGGGGAAAAAATAGATAGTTATTTTTTTAAACACGAATTTCCGAGATGTAAAACTGAACTACCTAATCAGGATGACCGTTAATATTCCTGTAATAAGCACGTAATACTTGAGAAAGATTATCTAAATTGGATTAAAGAAAAAATTTTCAAGAATACGTTAGAGCCGTTTTTGAGATACCAACTTTTACCAAAACTTAACATACTCAATTATTGACCTAAAAACAATAATTACATACAAAAGGATATTTAATAGGAAGTTAACATGGCGAGTTTGAAAAAAATCCGTACAGGCGTTTTTAAAGGAACGCACTTGCGAAGTCTGAAATTGAGCTGTTTATAGAGGACGCCTATCAATTTTCCTGAACTAAGCAACTTTTCAATCGAAAGGGCATCTAATATATTATTTATATAGCAACTTTGAAGAAAATCATTAGAGGTGTTTTTGAATATGGGCTTAGGGTCCCATTTCTGGTTTTCGATGACCCAATTCCGGTTTTTCAATTGTCACGAAAATTTGGAAAATTTATCTGTACACCAGACCTGAATCACTTGTGAAGTTTAGTAGTTCTATTTTTATTAGTTTTGGAGATATGACAGCCAGAAGATTACACACACACGTGCACATATACACACACACTGACCAATTGCCAAAACCTATATAATACTTCCACTACCTACGGTAGTAGGGTAATTGAAGTAAACACATACATCTCGTATTTACTACGATAATATACAGATTTTCGTATTACGCTTTCGATCGCCAAATACAAAAATCGCCAATGACGATAGATATCAAATCTATGCTTTGTTTTCAATTAAAATATTGAAAATTTTAATTAAAAATTTATTTTACCAAAATTTATTATAGCTTCTAGCACTTAGAGAGAGACAGTGTAACTTTTGATTATTGAAAGAAAAAAAAAAAAAAGCAATCGGCTTTTTAGTTCTAGCGATCGTTCTCTACATATGCATATAAACCTTTCTTTTTTTTATATTAGTATAGCTATAGAGCATAGGTATATTAAATAGGTTTCAAGTCAACATAATGTAACTCAAATAATTAAATGCTATTTACATTTCAGTAATGGCTGTATGCGCTATGTATATTGAGCTACTTGCCATAACTGTTAGTTGCTAAAAATAGTCGCCAAATAAATTTAAACATCTCAATACGCAAGCGAAGTATGACATCACTGACCGCCCGTGGATGCAAGAAAAAGATTTTCCATGTTAATCGCTCATTGGATTTTTTTTTTTTTTTTATTAAAATTCTAGAAGAATTATTTCCCGATTTTAATCCTCATATTTGGGTATAGATATGTATTAGTTATTGTATGCATGCGTTAGATTGAGTTATTTTGCTGTCAAATTGACAAAATTTTAATTTTAAATTTCAAAACTGTCACCCTTGGCGTTTTTTGTATTTGGCGATTAAAAACGTAATACGAAAATATACATGCCAGATGTATATTTTCGTAATATGTATTGTACGAAATATTGTTTCATATTATTCGTTACACTCTTAATGTAAGTTTTTAAAATAACCATGATTTTTGAAAGGAATTAAATTATATTCGCCAGATAATTTGGCGATATTTTTTTTTTTTTTCTGCCAAGGATGACGGATATCAAATCTATTCCGCTGCAACATATTAGTATATTATATCAGATACTTTATTTAGACATTTGAAAACAAATTTGACTTCAAATTATGATAGAATATTTATCCTTTCCCTTTTAATTAGTTTATGAGTTGGATGTTTATTGTGTAAATATCATCCTTTGAAATGAAATGTTTATGTTTTCAATCGAATATGGAAATTTGCCATTTTTTTTTTCTAGAGTTTTGAAATTTAAAATTCCAATTTTATCAATTTTACAACAAAACAATTTAATCTAACGGATGCACATGATAACTAATACATATCTATATCCAAATATGGGGATTAAAATGGGGAAATAATTTTCCTCGATCTTTATTATTTTTTTACAAAAAATCCAGTTCACTTTTTATATTATTGTTCGCGTGAAAATATATTTTATTATATGTCTAAAAATAAATTAATTCGTAAATCTTTTTGGCAACAATTATAAATTAAAATAAATAATATTATAAAATAGAATTTCTTATTTTATTTTATTTTATTTATTTATTTATTTTTAAATTCCAATTTCGTTTACACACACCAGTTTAAACCACGGAGTAATAAAGACTCCGTGGTTTAAACAATGATGCTTAGATCATTATATTATATCATATCATATCAAATTAAATTATTAGAAAAATAAACACTTTTAATTCTATAATGACGTCAGATTTAACGTGTAAGTTTAACAATTAAAAAAGCTTTATATGAATTTCAATTTAATGCACGTGCAAATATATTTCTTTTCTTTTCACGTCAAGATATTTTAAAAACGAAATGAATATGTAAATGTTTCTTTTATGTTGGCAGCAGCTAATTTTTTTAATATTTCATTATTTCCATTTCTATTACGGCTTCTATGGGGATTTTAATTAAAATGCTCAGATTTTAAACTAAAATTTATTTTATCAAAATTAAATATAGCCTATAACAATATGGCATACTGTAGCTTTCGGTCAGTGAAAGAAGTTTTTAAATCGGTTCAGTAGTTTCAGAGATTACCCTCCACAAACAAACAATTTTTTGCGCTTTATATAATGATATAGATATAGATTAATAGCGTGCAAAAGTGGAGACGTCCTACATGCGAAATATTGGTTGCTTCAAGGTACTGAAAAGACTGTAATATATATATATATATATATATATATATATATATATATATATATATATATATATATATACATATGTGACAAACAAACTTTTAAAGTTGAGAATTAATGAAAAATATAGTAAAATTAATAAAGATACAACACCGTTTCCTAATTGCTATAAATAGTACTATGATGTTTGTATTTTTGAAATATTTTTTTCTTATATTTTGTTTAGTGTTATTTGGAGGGAAAGTTATTTTTAATGTACTAAAACATATACAGAAATTTTCAGGTAAAGGATTTTAACTAGAAGTGTACTATTAAGAGGATTTTTTTTTTTATCTAAAGGCTTTTTACTTTCTTTTACACTTATATATGAGACAGAAAGAACTGTTTCGAAATTGAAATTTTGTTTTATTTACACATTTTGAGGTCACATGAATTTGAAAATTAAGTTTTTAACAGTTGATTTCTGTCTTTTTCTCTGCGTGTGTTGTATTAGCATGTGTAAAGAACAGAAAAATAGCATTAAGTCCAAACACGGTATTGGAAAGTTTAACCAATCTTTTCGTTGCGATCAAGCAAATATGTATTGCGAGGCTCATGATAATTGAAATACATTACGTCTATCGGCGGATTTTTTAGTAAGTACAGTTTAACCTCTGTAGACCGAGCTAAACAAAATAAATTCAACGTCTATATTTTGTGTACATTAAAGAATGATTCTTGAAAAATACAGTAGGAAAAACATTCCCCATTGGTTATGATCTGCCCAAAAGAAGTAGTATATTATTGTAAGACTACACGTAAAAATTGTTGTAAGTGCGTTTTAGGTTGCGCTGTGTGTTATTAATGTATGACTTTATTAAAATGCACAATGTGGTACATACATTTATTTATAGAGGACATACGATGCTACCAATAACGAAGCATTAAAAAAAAAATTAATGTATTTTATAGAAGGGTTTCAATATATTTTACCTAGTTGTGTAAAACTGCTCAAAAATGAAAATTAACTTATTATACCCATACGCTATAGTTATAAATTTTTTATCCTAATTTTTATGTATTTATTTATGTGTTTGTTTATTTATTTGTAGAATTACGCATTTTGCGATTCCCTAAATACTAAAGTCAAATTTTTAATGGTTAATTTTTCTGTATGTGTGATATCAGCATAACTTCAAAACACGTAACTGCAAGAAATTCATGTTTCGTATTTTGAAATTCCTATCAGGTTACAATCTGAAATATTTGATCAAGGTTAATAAGCTTCAAGGAGTGGTGAGATAGAAGATTTTCTGAATAATTTGGAATAAGCTTTTAAATGTAATAACACCCTTAAATGCTATATAAATATAAATAGTTTCAATATTCAAACGTGGGGAGGGAGAAAATGAGGCGATAGCACAAACACAGAGTCATTTATCAAATAAAGATGTTTTTAAATCTAATTTGAATTGTTTTAACGTAAGTTTATATACAGTACTTGTTTTCTTATCATTTAATCTATCTACAACCTGTATTTATAGTATTGAATGCAAGGTAAGAGAAAGTCTCGTGAGTGTCACTTCTAATTTTAAAAATGTAATTATATTTCATAAATTATTTTTGCAAAATAATTTCTAGTTATAATGCACAAATGTGAAAGATTTTCTTAAATAATCGTCACAAATTAATATATATAATTAAACTCACCTTAAATAATTAGGATAATTTTATTATTTTAATGTATATTTAATAAAGAGATTTTGCAGTATACATTCCAGTTTGTGAAAAATATTTTAGTACACTACCCAAGCATTGGTTTCAAATTTATTCCGTAGCACATTCAATACATGCTTTTTTCAATACCACTATAATTTGATAGTATTTTTCTTCAATAAAGAACTTTAATTTAGATGAAAAGTACTGTTCAAAAAAGTGTAAAATAAAGGCCGATAATAACAATACTATAAAATAAATTAGATTTTGACAGGTCTGATAGTAGTGGATTTTTTTTTCTTTTTTCTAAAGTTTTAACGTAATTTTACTACACATAAATGCATAAAACATTCACATTTTCAATAATCAGAATTCAGCTTATGAAAAATATAATAATGATAATTTTCTTATATTTCAACTTTAGTTAACATATGTAGCAATACGACGATAGTAATACTTTGAAATTATTATTATTTTTTTTAAATCACAAAACATTGTTTATGATTTCACAAAATGTTAATCATAAAACATCCTTATAGCGGATTTTTTTTTTTTTTTTTTCATTTTTTTTCTAAAGTTTTAACGTAATTTTACTGCACATAAATGCATAAAAAATTCACATTTTCAAATATCAGAATTCATCTTATGAAAAATATCATATTAATAATTTTCTTATATTTCAACTTTAATAAACATATGCAGCAATATGACGTTCGCAATACTCTTAAATTACTTTTTTAAATCACAAAACGTCGTTTATATCTTAATATATTTTTCTTTATATGCGTTGATCGAAAAACACATTTATTACAGCATATATTTGTATATTTCTAAAGCTTGCTATATATTTACTGCATTTAACGAGAATTATTAGATCTTGCTTTTCCGCCTATGCAGAACCTACGTTTAGTAATGACACTACAGTGTCCCCTCTTACTGTATTTTGTAACTAAAGTTTGAGGTTTCTGTATCAGATTTTTACGGGGTATTTTAATAAACGTACCACTCATTATATCCTTCTGTAAACGCTTCCGAATAATTTATTTGGCCGAGGTAGCCCAGTCGGTAAAGCGCCGGCCTCGTAATTGGAAGATTGCGGGTTCGGTACTCGAGCCGGCCAAAGGCCCTGTACTCTAATGGTGGCTGGTGCACGTAAAATGTGTCGTGGCCGCAATGTCCTCCATGTTCCCATAAAAAATTATACCTCTGGGAGTCACCGAAGCGGGAGAGCCTTCCCTTCCGTGGAGGATCAAAATTCTGATGGCATGTCTCCGGACTACCTCTAGGGTGTGTCCCAAACCGTCACCAATTGCCCATCAGCGCAGCACTAGTGCGACGTAACACCCAACCATCCATTCATCCGAATAATTTATTTTTCCAACACCTTGTCGTTTTAAATGAAAATATTAATATCCATAAAAAATGAAAAATGGCGTTTTATCAAAATTTTCTTATAAAAAATAATTTTACTGTTGTATTTTGGAAAAATTTGATGTCATAAACTTTTTTGAACTAAATAAATTAAAAAATATTTATTTCTCGATCACTTATAAAATAATAAATTTTATTTTCAAATTTCTATTTGTTCATTGAGTACCAACGTTTAGTGTATAATACAAATATTGACGAACCTAAACTATATATAGACATGCATGAGCATGTTTATGATTAACTGTTATTTATTTTGAATTAAATTTAATGCAATATTTTTCAATGTTAAAAAATATATAGAGATAATAGAAACATATTGAAATAAAATCATTAAGAAAATTTCTAATCTACATTCTATACTAATTATGAGGTTAAGATTCAGTAGATTTTTTACATTTCACTAGAGAAACGCAAATGTATGAGGTTCTTCTTGTTAGACAACTTCCGAAGGACATGCCATCACAATTTTTATCTATGTAGATGGTGATAACTCCTTCACTTAGGTAACTTCCAAAAGCATTATCAGTCGGGCTTAAGATCACAAAATAATGAATATTTTGATTAACAATGTAACTAAAATATATATGTTTATTCATTTCTATCATTTGTATAGATTTTTATAATTTTTTTTCGATTAATATTTTTTAGTAATTCAAAAATAATCTGTAACGATTATCTGGTTTACTTACGTGTTTTAAATGAAGTATTAACACGACTAAATATCTGTATGTATCCAACTTTAATATTTCATTTAAACTTTAAGAAATATTCTCAGAAGATGTATGAGCTCATTTAATCAATACTGACTCGACAGTTCTCCAGCAGGTTAAATATGGTTTGTGAAGTGTTGAATGTCAATGCATGTCATGTGTTATGATCTTTAACATCATTAATCTTGCGCTTTGTCGTTCTTCATTCTTTCATAGAAAAATATTTTTCACATGTTTAAGAAAACTGCTTTATACATATAAGGGTTTAGGATACATTTATACGAAAACATGTTGCGAAAATGAATGTTGTTAAAAATAATTTAATGCAGATTATTTAAAGGTTTTATTGTTTGATTATAGTAATAAAAATTATCTGTTAATGTATGTGTATGCACACATTTAATATATCCATACTCACAAATACATAAAAACGCGCCAACACTGTGATGTCAATTACCACATATAAATATACTAGCAGACCCGGCCACGCGTTGCTGTGACTAAGTTATACGTTGAATTATACGGCTGTAAACTATTTAGTACAGTCAAATTATTATTTACGAACAAAGACGAAAACGTTGTAGCCGATGTTAAAACCCACAGGGTTGAGATTTGAAACTTAGGTCAAAATTTGGAAGCGATTGATAAAAATTTTCGTAATGTTGATATTAAGCACAAATTAATTTTATTGTAGGGTCCTATAAATTTTAATGGAGAAGTGATATATATTATTTCTAATGCTACTTTGGATAAAATTGCTAAAATGACTAATATATAAATTAAATTCTATTAAAATTCTATTAAAATTCTATTAAAATAAAAGTATAAAAGAAACAGACGATTTTAAAATCAATTTTTATGGAGGAGTGAAATATAATATATGCTATAATGGATAATTTTACTATAAAATGACCTCATCATTTTAAATATTTTAAAGAGGGCAACAGCTGTAGTTATAAAAAGGAAAGCAATAAGGCTAAACCAGAAAAATAAGTAAATTTGATAAATATTTTAAAACTTTAAAATTGGAAATCTTATGAAATATTGGACATTTAAAGTAAATACATGTATCATTTTAAATAGAAAAAGATTTTGGAAAAGTTTAGTGTATTTTAACGAAGTGATGAGAAGTTTTTGAGTATGTTAAAATTTTAATAGTAAATTCAAGTTAATAAAGATGGGAAACATTGAGGATTAAGATAAGAATAATTATAAGATTAAAAAAAAAAAAAAAAAAAAAAAAAAAAAAAAAAAAAACTTTTTAATACTATGCTTTTAAATTTTAATATACTAATAATATACTAATTAAAAGGAAAATGATAAATATTCTATCATAGTTTGAAGTCAAATTTGTTTTCAAATGTCTAAATAAAATATCTGATGTAAGATACTAATATTTTGCAGCGGAATAGATTTCATTTCTGTCATCCTTGGCAAAAAAAAAAGAATATCGCCAAATTATCTGGCGAAAATATTTAATTCCTTTCAAAAATCATGGTTATTTTAACAACTTATATTAAAAGAGTAATGAATAATATGAAACAATATTTCGTACAATACATATTACATGTCATACATACGTACAATGAATAATACATATTACATTTCGTACAATGCATACATCTGGCATGTATATTTTCGTGTTACGCTTTTGATCGCCAAATGATAATAATAATAATAAAAAAAGCCAAGGGCGACAGAGTTTTGAAATTTAAAATTAAAATTTTGTCCAATTTGACAGCAAAATAATTCAATCTAACACCCGCGATAACTAATACATATCTATACCCAAATATAAGGATTAAAATCGGGAAATAAATTTCCTCGATTTTTAATAATTTCTTACAAAAAATCCAGTAGGCAATTAACATAGGAAATCCTTTTCTTGGCTGCACAGACGGTCAGTGAGTCACACTTCGCTTGCGTATAGAACTCATAGATATAGTATAGCATATATAGAATAGAGTGATCATTGGGGAGAAAAAAGTTATTCCTTTTCATTTGGGAAAAGACGACGTTTTTACCAAAATATGGCCGTCTTTCCCCGAGTGAATACACACGGGAATACATACTAATATTTTAGCAAATAAAATTTATGAATACTTTATTTGCTAAAGGGGAATGGAAGACTCCAGATACAGTTTCAAATTCATATTTCTTTCTTTCTTTTCTTTTTTTTTTTTTTTTTTTTTCAATACCACTTAATGGCTGTTTCCAAAGCTTATTTATTTTTTTTTTTTTTTCGGTATCAAAAATCTTTGTACGATAACATGGGGATGAGAGATCTATATATATTACTATATCTATGATAGAACTACATTAGCACTTTATCAATGTGTATAAAATCTTTAAATTGATTATGACGTCAATTTTCGTGAGATGCATAATTTAACTTTTTATAATTTTTTAACGTTCACGTTTGATTAAATGTATTTATTTTTATGTCGAAAGAAAATGAACTCGTAATTTTTTTTTTTTTTGGCAACAATTAAATTAATGGAACTCACAGATATTTTGGAGCAACTTTAATAAAGGTATATAATTAACAAATAATTGCAATAAAACAATATTGTGACAATAAATTGAGATAAAAACTATCCTATCTCTCAAGTTGGACCAAACTGCACACAGTGTGCAAAATTTCATTAAAATCGGTTCCTTAGTTTAGGAGTTTACCCCGGACAAACATCGTGACACGTAATTTATATATATATATACAGATAATCGTATAAAAACCATTTTAATGTAACAAAAGATTTTTATGAACTCTAAATTAAAACTTAAATTCAAATACAGTGCGTTTTTAAAATATTTATATCCTCCCTCTTCCCACACATGCATCTTTTGCTATTTGCAACTCTATATAAATCTTTGATAATGTATTATTCTTTCTTTAACGTAATGCAGATCTAAAAGGACATGTTATAACTTTATGAGAATTCAGTTTCTTGTCATTTTGAAAATAAATGCAGTCCGCAACCACGTGTTTGCATTCCTGGTCTTACAATTTGGTACATTAATTTGCTAAAAACTTCCTTGTTTTCACGGAATCTTTTCTTGTGAAGCTTGACTGTCTCCAATAACCGTTTGAAAAATTGTATGTGCTTATATGTAACGTAATTACAACCATTTTCTTCTCTATTATTTTGAATTTGTCTTCTATTGTAGATTTGGAGAAATTAACGAGGAATCAGCACATTACTTTGTGAAGTAGCCGTACCTACTTCAGCTGTTTCCATTATACTAATGTTCAGTGGTAAGAGGCAATGAGAAGGCTAAAATTACAATAACATCAACATTTATTCTACTATAATAGAAGGGACTTGGGATAATGAAGGAACTCCGTTATATGTTGACTTAAATAACTTAGAATTACTCTAAAAAAATATTACTCAACATTTGAAGTTTGGTAACATTCACCGCTGACAAGACCTTTAGAGTTACGAGGAATAATTTTCACTTCCTAGATAGCCTCCAAAGTATAAATTAAAAGGACACATTTGTCTAATCCCGATAATAGACTTCTTTCCACCACTGCTAACCAATTCACATACTTATCCAGCAAAGCTATCACATATCATCCGCTACCAACACGAATTATCTGTTTACACCACACGACATACCACAAGGAATACACACTATCGATCTATTTAAAGTTATCCAAAATAGCCAATACCATTCACTTCATTTTACCCAGCTATTTCTTGAAATCTATCCACATACAAATCTCAATATCATCTTTCAAAATCTACGTAGATCCTAATGTCAATTTAGCTATTAAGCGATCCAATACTTAGACACTCCATGCTATCCCAAATTCATCTCTACTCGACACCTTCAACTAGTAATTTTACCTTTAACATCGCCAAACTATGCTGGATCCAACATTTAATTCCAACTCGACGCTATCACCTTGAACACTGAGTTCCTTCGGCGACTTTTACTTCCTCAACTCGATACTATTTCTACCTCACAACTTCATCACCATTATATAAGGTGTGAAGTCGACTGTTTGGGCTCCCACTCCAATGTTATTAAAATCACTTCATTCTAATAATCCAGTAATAATAATTTTATAAAATGGTCACCTATATGAAAGTAATATGTCAAATTAAAAATTTTAATAAAATTTTTCGTGATTATCTAATAAAATGCCTAGAATAATGATCACTGTACTATTGACGATACACTTCGCAAGAAATCTAAAACTGTTTTTAAAATTAAACTTCAACAACAATCTAAATTTATGTTATAGACACACCTAAACCCACCCGCACACACGCACATGTATGTATGATATATATTAATGTATATTAAATCTATCATTTTAAAATTCTTAATAATTAAAGCAGTTTCACGTGTAATTAACTAACTAATATATATTATACTTTATATTAAATAATTAGTTAATATAAAAGAGTTAATCATTTTTATTTAACCATTTTTGCTGATTCTTATGTAAAATGACCACCTGAATCCGAATATGACTCCCATTTTGCCTAGTCACCCACCGTTTTCTAGATACACCACACCTCCCTCGATTTCTTTCCCTGTTCAATAATTTTATCACCATGAATTTGATTTGAAGACTGAAAAATAATTAATTTA
Source organism: Salticus scenicus (assembly GCA_963930645.1). Taxonomy (NCBI): domain Eukaryota; kingdom Metazoa; phylum Arthropoda; class Arachnida; order Araneae; family Salticidae; genus Salticus; species Salticus scenicus. The sequence continues at coordinate 216,842,518 of OZ005653.1, read as the reverse complement.
ACACCTAGAAACAATATATATATGTGTGTGTGTGTGTGTGTGTGTATAAAGTTTTAAAAATAACATTAATAACAGATTTTAAAATATATATATAAGATATGTTATGCATAATTTCAGTGGCAAATTCCCCCCCCCCCCAAAAAAAATAAAAAATAAAAATGAAAATAAAAATAAAAATTCCTTTGTCGCAAATGTCTATGTTTTAGAATTTTCCAACTCTGTAGTCGCTCAGAAATATACAACTGTTAAAATTATCCTCCCCCCTCCTAAAAATCAATTTATAGCCTAACAATCAGCGAAATATGATAAAAATAGGGGGCCATTCCTAAAAAACAGTGGGTGATAGTGCATAATGGACGTTATATTCGGATTTAGGAGGTCATTTTACATAGGAATCTGCTGAAATTGTGTTAGAGGCAATTTTCATGCCGAGCAGTGTAATTGATAAATTTAAGTCTATGTTTAAAAAATTATCAAATATTGGTAAAAATGTAAATAATACATCTTACACATTCATGCATTGAAAGTATGCAATAAAGTTTTTGCTTATTAGTAATACCGGTTACTTTCATTTCTGGAAGTTTGATGACGATATTTCAACGTAAATGTAACATAGATTAAGTAAATAGAAACATTATATTCTTGTTATTACACAGTTTAATTTCATTAAACGATGTTTCTTTTTTTATCGACTAATTATCCACGTAAATTAATTACCCTATGTATTTTCATATATTACTAGTTTCTAGTTAAATTTCTTGTGCCTTTAAAATGATTGAACCTTAAAAAAAAAAAAAAAAAAGTGTTATTTAGGAAAATTTTTTGTAAATTAGTTATCAATTACATCAATTTAAATTTATTGTATTTTCTTTTGGCCAAAAGCACTAAAAAAAAAAAAAAAAAAAAAAAAAAAAAGAAAAGAAAAAAAAAAAAAAGAGAGAGAGAGAGAGAGAGAGAGTAAACTGTAAAACTACAGACGGCAATTACTCGATAAAAGGAGGGAATAGGGTAAGTGCACCAGTGAATGACCCTTTTAGAGCAATCTCTGACGTTTTTAATGTTCTGGTCATCAGAAAATATTTTTAGAAATCTTTTGTTAGTACACATGGAAGATATTTAGAACCACATATAATGCTAAAATATATACATTTGATAACAATTATTATTTTTTTTCTTTTATGAATTTTTATTTGACACCCACTCAATGTTCCAGTAATTGACACTGCCAGTTTTTCATTTTATCAGTAATTGGCTTCCTATATTCCAGTGTTTGACACTGCTAGTTATTCATTTTACCAGTTATTAGAACCCTATCATCCAGTGTTTCACATAAAATGTTAAAATTCTTATATGTAAAACATTCTATTTTATTATTTTTCTTATTTATTAATTATTTCCGGATAGGTGCCAATTACTGGAGCATGCCAATCACTGGAGCACCTACCCTATATAATCTATATTAAACATGCAGTTACACACACGCGCACACACACACACACACACACACACATATATATATATATATATATATATATATATGTGTGTGTGTGTGTGTGTGTGTGTGTGTGTGTGTGTATATATATAACAAAAGTGATGTTTTTATGATTTGGTTCAATCTAAAGATAATAATCTATAGCTACAAGAAATTATGCCCGTGACCGTAATAATTTTTAATACTTTTTTCTAACCCCCATTATGTGAAATATTTATCGGATTTCTATAAAAAATTTTATGTAACATTCCCATATAATACATATTTAGAGTACAGAATATATACATTATACTAATTCGCTTTTTTAAGGAATGCTAATGAAAATATCAAACGCAGAAAATATATCGCTAAAAATAATATTTTTGATTTCTTCAAAGAAAAACCTTTATTTAATGTATATATATTTGCTTTGAAACTGAACGGTAAAACTATATCTTTTGCATGATATAAATTATGGAATAAATAATGGAACTATCTTTCCTAAACTTTTTCCTGGACATCGTACAATTTAATTAAGCTATATCATAAATATTTCCCATTTGAAAAATGAACATCGCCAACTAGTATTTGGTGTATCTGTAAATTGACTATGAACTTTAACCCACTACTTAAAGTATATAAAAATAGTACAAAAAGATCAAAAAAATAAATTCATCTTGAACAGCATTGCAAACATTTGGCAACCATAAACAAAGGCCATATTATATACTGTAAGAAACATGCTTTTTATGAATGTGGAAAGGATAAGTCGATTTCATCTTGTTTAGAGCAATTTATTTCATTATATATGAACATTATTATTATTATTATTATTATTATTATTATTGAAAATTCGATACAAAAGTAATGTTATCTGTATCATATATATTGTTATGAAAACGTAATTATATTATTAGACTAATGAGATTGCCACAATAAATCAACTTGGAATTCTTTTTTAAACTCTGATACACGAATTACCTTTTAATCCGTAATTGTTTAATTCGAAAGTATCAAAACTTTCATTCTGGAGAAACATAACAATATATATATATATATATATATGTGTGTGTGTGTAAAGAAATTAAATAAAACTGTTTAAATGTGTTTTAGTAAATAAATTATTTTTTGAAATTTAATAAAAAATATTTTTTAAATAAATAATGGAGGTCGTTAATAATGTTTGTAGAAAGTATTGTGCTGATATTAACACAAGTACTGTAGTTAGGACAATTAAAAAAAAAGAAAAAAAAAACTTGTTTTAACTCTTTATTACAGATACCTGTACTTAAAAATAATGGACAACTTTATATCCTTATTTGAACTGTACAACGTATTTTTCTTTTTAAAATCTTCCATAAGAAAGACTGAGGAAGATATATAACCCAAGTCACAATATCGCAAAAATTTTCAAGTGCTTGCTTTACTCAGAAAATAAACTTGTCTTTTTCTGTAAATAGCAATTGTATTGTGTATAAAACTTTTTTTTTCACTTCTCATTTTATCTTACATTTTATTTTTTATCAACAACGCTCTAGACTATAGGATGAGGAGAGATGAGATAATTTCAGGTTCAAAGATTTTAAACTGCAGTTGAAAACATTTCACATTTTTGTTCAAGAAGATTTTATTCTTTACAATTAGAGAAAAGAAACGTATTTTCTTAATAATTTTGTAGATCTTATAGCGCTTCATAATGAACAACATTAATAACTTACGGAATAATATTAACTATAGTCACTTTTAACAAGAATGTATAGCCCATAAAAAATAAAATAAAATAAAATAAAAATAAAAAAGAATGACTTCAAAACAACAATGTTATATATACATACATATATATATATATATATAAATATATATATATATATATATATATATATATATATATATATATATATATATATATATATATATATATATATATATATATATATATATATATATATATATATATATATATATATATATATATCTTCAACAAATACGCCTTATCGATCAAGTCAACATCGCAATTAAAACTTCCTGCACGCACAAGTAAGAAGCAAAATAAGAAAAAAAAAACTGTTCTAATTGCAAAATTGTGCAATTTATAGGACTTTCATTTGCATATTTTTCTTTCACATCCGTGCGAAAAAATTAACTATTTTTATGACTATCGTTCACAAATTCATTAAATTTTTTTCTTTACAAAAAAAAAAAAAAAAAAAAAAATCCTTTACGAGAATGCTTAATTCGCAAGCCGCGTTCATTTCTATGAATTCATTCAATAGTTATGAATTTTAAAATGTTCACAGACTTATGGGAAAATTTGTATATTGTGTGTTGAAAAAGCATTGGAGTAATCTGTAATTTATAAATTATACTCTTAAACACATATATCACAAATTACAAATTTCCATATAAAAGTAAGGGACATATGAAACATGAATAAAATTTAGAAGTACTTTAATTCAGGTATAACATACTTTTAATTATGTATACCCCCATACAAAAAGACATTCGAACGAAATGTAATCTTTAACAAATGTAACTATAAAAAATTATAAAAATTTCAGCATTGTATAATTTTAATAATATTATATATATATATATATATATATATATATATATCCAAGATATTATAAAGAGAAGAGCTAAATTAATCCAATTCTTTGTGAAGAAAATTTATCATGATTAAGAGTAATAAAACAGGCAAACCACGTTTAAATAGTCATATACAAATTACATCTATATTTTCGTATTATTTAGCTTCATATAATATATATATATATTTAAATTCTTAACACTACATTTTTGTTACATCAGGTAGATTTTGTAATGATTATACACATTCTTATTTTTTTTTTTTTTTTTTTTGTATCTCTAAGACCGTTTTTTTAAGTAATTAATGTCGCGCATAAATTGTTAAACCATATTCCTTATATTTCTATGAATGTTATTATGATTTCTTCGGAATAACTTTAATTACAATAATTTGTGTTATAATTTCTTCAAAATTTATCATTTTTCTATCATATATACATACATTAGAAAATAGAAAATCTGCACTAAATGTGCTTAATATAGTTAATTTCTACTCCTATTTACAGCTATACATATACTGCAAAACGCAGAAAATACAACAGTTTGAAGTCTCTGTCTTATAAAATTTTTTGAGAATATATAGTTGAATAAGTTAGATATTCGACTTCATATACTAAACTTTGGATTAGAAGTTTTTAGGCGTTGGTACAGTCATTTTCTTGCACGTTATTGCCCATCATACAAGGAAATAAAGATGAAAGCGCATTTGAAAACATTAGAAGCTTTCATAAATGAGCCGAGTGTAGAACATGATCCCGAAAACACAAAAACTCTGATTGACAACGATTCCGTCCTCAAATGGGCCAAGGTAGGGACGTAATTGTAGCACAGAAAGTAACAGAGTAAAATTGTGGATGAAACAATTGCTTGTTTTGCTTATGGAATTCAGAATTTATAGAAGTTTTACATTCTTAAAGACATACTTAGAATAAAATCTTCTGGATGAAAAGGACGCTTTGAAAAGGGGTAAAAGTGTAAAATATAATAAAAGCGAAAAAGAAATAAAAAAGCGAAAGTGTTCACATTATTTTGTCGAACACCTGTATATTTGTTAAAAATATTTTTTATTACGAATCTAATATTAATTAACTGTAGATTATATATACAGTCGATAAAAAAAGTCTCCGAACACTAGCAAAAATTCCTATATAAAAAAAGTACACTTAATACAGTTTTGTTAAATAAATCCTTGTCCAATCCTGTTCTTAGTCAGTCTACAAACAGGATTCGACAAGGAATTATTTAACAAAACTGTATTAATTGCACTTTTTTTATGTAGGAATTTTTGCTAGTGTTCGGAGGCTTTTGTTACCGACTGTATATAAACTATCTAAAAAACGCGAAAGTTTTCACATTACGTTGTCCAACACCTGTATACTAATTAAAAATAATTTTTATTAAAAATCTGATATTAGTTAACTGTAGATTATATATATATATATATATACTATCTGTGTGATTTTGCCACTGTTAAACGTATTTTTCAAGTCTTATAAATAATACGTATATATATACATACACCTTTAAGCATGATTTACCCTTGGGGGTTTAACATTGAAATGCAAATATAAAATAAAATAAAAAGTTCAAAGAATAGTTGCAGGACCAGAAAAAACAATTTTATTATTATTATTATTTATTTATTTACTTTTACAGAAAAATAATTTTCTATCTTTATTTTTTCATTTCACGGTTAAATATTTCTCTTGTCTGGTATAATAAGTATTGTGTCAATTTAGTTTACGAATTTATTTAATTATCGAATCAATAAAACACTATTTGAGTAAATAACCAATATATATGAAAGGCTCATTCGTTTGATTCATTTATAATTGACTTCCTCTAATTTTCAGGAAGTTATTGACTGATATAAGCACATATTTCAATTGGCTATTGACTGTGTCATTAATTTGTTCATATAGTTTTCGATTCTAATTACTTCATAAGTACGCTGACCAAACGTAATTACAAACGTGTGATTTAATTATTTACAGATTTTCATACGCAATCGACCTATTTAATGTTAATAAATATATGTTAATTATTTCTGCTTGCAAATATTTCTACCAAGAAAGAATCAATATAAACACTATTTTATGATGACATGTAAATTATATAATTTAATGATTCATTCAGACAACAACTTTCATAGACATAAAAACTTTTTAAAAGTTCATTGATATAATAATCTGATATTTAAAATCAATATTGCCTTTTAATATTTATTATTATGTTAGTTTAAAATCCTTAATTTTCATGTGTAAATAATACATTATTCAATTTAAAGAAAATTTTAAGTGGAACGATATTTCTTTAATAAAAAGTTTTGGGAAAAGCTCATTATATTATTCATTATATTATTATTATTATTATTTATTATTATTTTTTTTTTAAATACTAACAAATTCATGGGTGCAAAAATGATACTAATTAGAAATATAAAAATGTCAAAATATACAAATTATGAAGTTAAGAAAATACCACGAGTAAAAAGGCTAAATCCAATTTCTCCTATTATATGTAGCACAGAAATTTTCAGATGTAGCAAAGTTAATAGGTGAACTGCTAGAATAACCAAGTCTTATGAAGAGGCAAAATTCAAAAAAAGAGAGAAAAAAAAGAAAAGAAAGAAAGAAAAAGAATGAAGAAAAAGAAGAAGGAGAATTTGTAGTTATTGTCTATATATATAAAAGAGGAAACTCACTGATTCACTGATTCACTGATTCACTGACTCAACACGGTTGTGGCGATCCTATGGGAGATAGAGTCACAATTTTTGGTGAGCAGGTTGATTTTAGGACCCTGACGCTCACTAAGACGGGATTTTGCGAAATACCCCCCGTTCCCCCCCGGGGGGGCAGAAGGCAAAAATCATCTTTATAAGCATATCTCGGCTCCAAATTGCTTCACGGTGAAGAAATTGCAGATGGGGAGACTAGACTTGAATACAAAAAAATCATTTTCTGCGATTAATTTTGGATTTTTAAGGGGGGTAGGGGGTAAAAATGGGATTTTCAGGGGCGCATAAGGCAAAAACACATTTATAAGTACAACTCGGCACCAAATTACTTCACAGGGAAGAAATTGCAGATGGGGAGACTAGGCTTGAATACGAAAAAATTATTTTCTGCGATTTTGGAATTTTTGATTTTTTTGGGGGGGAAGGGGGTGAAAATGATTATCGGAGTTGCTGAAGACAAAAACACCTTTATAAGCATAACTCGGCTCCAAATTGCTTCACGAGGAAGATATTGCAGATGGGGAGACTAGACTTAAGTACAAAAAAATCATTTTCTGCGATTTTGGAATTTTGGATTTTTAAGGGGGGAGAGGGGCTGAAAATGATTTTCGAAGGTGCAGAAGGCAAAAACCACCTCTATAAGCACAACTCGGCTCCAAATTGCTTCACGGTGAAGAAATTGTAGAGGGAGAAACTAGACTTGAAAAAAAAATCATTTTCTGCGATTTTGGAATTTTGGATTTTTAAAGGGGGAAGGGGGTATAAATGATTTTCGGAGGCGCATAAGGCAAAAACACATTTATAAGTATAACTCGGCTCCAAATAACTTCACAGTGAAGAAATTGCAGATGGGGAGACTAGATTTGAATACCAAAAAATCGTTTCCTGCGATTTTGGAATTTTGGATTTTTAACGGGAGAAGGGGGTATAAATGATTGTCGGAGGCAAATTTAGAAAAATACGGATTTTCGAGTAAAAGTAATAGCTCAAAGATGTAAAAAAAAAAAAAAAAAAAAAAAAAAGCCAAGCGTCTTCTAGAAAATATTTCCAAAAACTCATTTTTTGATTTTTTTAGGGGGGGGGAGGGAGGGGCAAAAAAATAAATATAGTGTCAGATCGTTCAAAAGTGGTACATAGAGGTTTTCGATACTTACAAATCGATTGCGGATATTTTCGAATTTGTAAAAATATTAGGAGGGGCGGGAAGAGGGAGGTGTGGGCAAAAACAAATAGAAATAAAGTTAGGCCGTTCAAAATTGGTACAGATAGGTTTTAGAGGCCAGCAAGTCGAGTGGGGATATTTTCGAAAGTGTAAAGTTATTAGGAGGGCCGGGAAGGGTTGGCGGAGGGGCAAAAAAAATAGAATAGAGTTAGAGCATTCAAAATTGGTATATAGAGGTTTTCGATACCTACAAATCCATTGCGGATATTTTCGAATTTTTAAAATTATTAGGATAGACGGGAGAGGAAGCGAAGGGGGAAAATAATAGAAATAAGAGTTAGAGCATTTTGGGGATTTTTTCTGAAGGCAGTGAGAACCCGGTGCGACATTTTTCCTAATAAGATTTTTTTTCTGTTTTTTTTCACGTGATAAAAATTAATGCAATTTTGAGAATTCAGTAATTATAGCGATTCATTTAAAAATAGGGACCAGCGAAGCGGGCGTTGCCTGCTAGTATAATATAAAATGTATACTAGCAAATTTCGTGCGCTTTGCTGGACAATATATTTATTTATTTATTTATTTATTTATTGAGTTAATTTTTATATGACTTTATAAATAAAATTAAGTAATATAAAGAGAGCCATGGAAGTAATTAAAAGTCTCGTTTTGGGTAATTACATATTATTTTGGACATTTTTTTTTTCTAAACTATCCTGCTGCAGCTGGTTTTATTTTCAGCTCGACCGCTTGAAGCTGTGGGTGGATTTTTTTTTCTTTTCTTCTTTATCAATATGTTGTCTCGTTTTTTTTTCTACTCCTTGTAGGTTTTAATTTAATATATTTTTAATTGATTGAAATAATCTAATTTAAATTATTTACTCGAGATTTTTCCATTAAACCGCATCATTTAGTAACGATCATGTCTTAGTGTGTACAGCTGTTTCTGAAAGATTATATTAAATAATTACAAGATAAAAAGATCTTTTTTTATACCATGTTTTTAAATTTCAAGTTCAATCGTATAAACGCTGCCGAAGGCAGCGGGAACCCGGAGCAATTGGATAAATTTTTATAAAAATTCATTGCTCTCGTGTTTTGAGCTATTATAAAAGTTTCAAATGTCTAGCTAGTCGGGAAGTTAGTGAAAAATCGATTGCAATCTTTGTAATGATAACGCTGCCGAAGGCAGCAGGAACCCGAAAAATTTGGCTAAAGGTATTAAAAAAATGCATTTTAACCGTATTCTGAAAGTTTCAAATGTCTAGCTAGTTAGGAAGTTTGTTAAATAAATTTTCGCTCGAATCATATAAACGCTGCCGAAGGCAGTAGGGACCGGAAACTGTTGACTAAAAGTATAAAAAAATGTATTGTCATTGTATTCTGAGCTATCCTGAAAGTTTCAAATGTCTAGATAGTCGAGAAGTTAGTGAAAAATCGATTACAAGCTTTGTACCGGTAACGCTGCCGAAGGCAGCAGGAACCCGGAGTATTTGGTTAAAAATATTTAAAAAATGCATTTTCACCGTGTTGTAAACTATTCTGAAAATTTCCAATGTCTAGCTAGTCGGGAAGTTAGTTAAATAATTTTTCTGTTGAATCATATAAACGCTGCCGAAAGCAGTGGGAACCTGAAGCAGTTGACTAAAAGTATTAAAAAAATGTCTTTTCACCGTGTTTTAAACTATCCTGAAAGTTTCAAATGTCTAGCTAGTCGGAAAGTTAGGAAAAAATCGATTGCATCTTTCGTACTGATAACGCTGCCGAAGGCATCGGGAACCCGAAACAGTTTGCTAAAGGTATTAAAAATATGCATTTTAACCTTATTATGAACTATTCTGAAAGTTTCAAATGCCTAGCTAGTCGGGAAGTTAGTTAAATAAATTTTCTGCCGAATCATATAAACGCTGCCGAAGGCAGGGGAACCTGAAGCAGTTGACTAAAATTATTAGAAAAATGTATTGTCACCGTGTTGTGAGCTGTGCTGAAAATTTCAAATATCTAGCTAGTCGGGAAGTTAGTTAAAAATCGATTGCAAGATTCTTCTCTCTTTCTTTTCAGTTTCCTGGGGCAGGGATTCTAACTTTTCTTCCACTTTTCTCTCCAGATCTTCTTCTATTCTCTTCAGTTTACCTTCTATCTCTGAAAACCTTCCTTTCAGCTCTTGATCAAAGTTTTCTTTAACTTTCTCCTCGAAACTCCGTTCTATTTTCGTAACACCCTGACAAACACACAAACAAACACACATGAATCGAAGTTAATAAAAACATGGTAAAATATGATACGGAATTGATGAAAGGTATGTCTCTCTGACATATATTTTCTGACTGTGAAGTATCTTTTGGTAATTTGCTCTGTAACATCATATAAAATTTTATCTCATATTTTAAGCACTTTTTCTCCCTTAAATTCTATTGATGTTTAAAAATTTGCTTTTGACATTGCATCAAATCTCATCATTTATGGGAATGTTATATATCAGCTTACAGTGTATGCACAAAAAAAAAAACCCCTTTATATGGGAGATATAGTTATTCTGAAACAATTTGCATATTTTATTTATGTGTATATTACCGGAGATATGGTGCTGCTATTTTGAAATATTCTTAATTATGGAAAGGCTTTTTTTCAAATGCTATTGGGTATACGTTTTACGTAAGATAGATATTGCGGAAAACTCTACTTGTTCATTTTTAATAAGTATCAGGGAAGTGTTACTTTTTATTAACTATTTACGGAAAAGTTCTGTTACTACACATCTGTTACAACACATCTTTCACTAAGATTACTTATTCGCCGAACAATGAAAAAAAAAAAAAAATCATAATTCGAACTTTGTTACGGAAAATAAATTAATATCATTTCTCTAATACTACCTACTAGTAGGAACCAGGAACATTAACATAACAGTTAAAAAAAGAAAGGTTCAATAAGATTTTATGTTGAAAATTTATCCTTTGAATTCTGAAAATTTAATAAGCTGCATTATATATATATATATATATATATATATACATTTTCTAGTTGTAATCTATGTTTTCTTATATGTTCTTTGCAGGTATATTTAGTAAATTACAGAATACATTACATTATTCCCTTTCCAACAATAATACATTTTGAATAAAAAATGAAAGTTATAATATATCAGAGTCTAAGAAAATTTCCAAGATAATAATAGTACTACTAGTCAAGTATTTGGAAATTTACATTAATTTTACATTCTGAAAGAGAACATTCTAAAATTTATTAGAAATATAGAATAATGTTTTACAGAGGAAGAAAAACATGCGTTTCGGGAAAAATACAATTTTTAAATGATTTGTATTCATGGAAAATAGCTTAAATAAATGAACTATAATCCTTTTACTTTCCGAACACTATAGTGAGGAAAGTATTGTAATCATGTCAAAAATTCGAATTTCAGATTTTGATGTTTCTATACGTTTCGAGGACCCTGAGTCCGTTTTCAATATTTTTGCGATGATGTATGTATGTGTGTATGTATGTGTGTATGTGTGTGTGTGTGTGTGTATGTATGTGTGTGTGTATATCTGTGAGTGAACACGCTAGCGTCTAAACGCTTCGTTCGAATAAGCTGAAAGTTGGTACAGGGACACAAAGAAAAATTCTTCATCATTATTCCCTATGGGACCAAATTTTTAAAAGTGCGATAGCATCTAAACACCATATTCAATTGAGCTGAAAATTTATATGAATATTATAAATCACTGTTGCACTAACTATAAGCATTTTGGTGAATCTAGCATTTATAGGTTTTTATAGGGACACAACGAAAAATTCTTTATCATTATGATCTATGGGCTCAAAGCTCAGTAGCGTTAAATAAAACATCCTGTAATATATGGACAAAAATACTCAAACACACTATTATGGTTTTCACTCTTTTTTTTTTTTTTTAACAACTCCTCTTTCTTTACTTTATCTACAAAACTGTTAAGAGTCCCCAGTAGTCAGGTACCTTCCTTTCTCCTTCCCCATGTAATCCAATGCGATTTTTGCTGCTTTGTATGTTTCGCATATCTCTTCTTCGGATCTCTCTTTCAAGTTTTTCAAATTCTGTTTCTTGCATTCCACTCTTTAAATATGCCATTTTTTTTCTTACTAAGCAATTTTTAAAAAAATACAATTTCAATATTTCTTTTTAAGATTGAAAATTATATCCTTAAGTTTGCTTAATGAAATAAAATATTTATTTTTTTTTCTAAAAATTGCTTAGTAAGAGAAAAAGTGGCATGTTCAAAGAATGGAATTAAAAAAACAGAATTCGAAAAACTTTATTTTTGAGCGAGATATCCGGAAAATACAAAGCAACAAAAATCCCATTGGATTACATGGGGAAGAGAAAGGAGGGTATCTGACTACTGGGGACTCTTAATTACTCAATGTTCGGAAAGTCGAGGGGAGTCACTCCAGATTTTTTAAAATTATCTTACCACATTTATATATTACTTCATTTTAAACTAGTTTTCGTTACCCTCTTCGGTGTTTACTCTATTTAAATGAATTCTCAAATTTACATATAAATATTAATATAAGATACAACTTAAATCATTCCACCCCCTCAGCCAATATTAATAATAATAATAATTATAATTATAATAATAATAATAATACACGATGTGTTGGGTACACATAATAGAATATTATACATCAAAATATCGCATTCATTAGATAATTTAGAGCAGAGTTAATATTGGAAAAATGTTTTTCTTGCTCCTCGAACGCAAAGGGTGAAAGGGAGAAGTTTAGTAAAATCTCGCACACCCACATACCAAAAAGTTGCTTCCCTGAGATAATTTTAAACGAAGTTACGCTTGGAAATGTTCTTTTCCTCCCCTATTCGAAAAGGGAAAAGGTGAAATTTCAAATAATCCATTTATAGAGCGTTTTAGGTTTAATTAACAAATCCATGCACAGGAAAATCGCCTTTCTGAGATAAATGGGAAGAAAGTTAGAATTAGAAATGTGTTTTTAAACCTCCCCAACAACAAAGGGGGAAAGAGGGAACTTCATAAAATCTCATTATACATTCGGAAGCAAAAGTGTCCGAACACTATCCAATAATTTCAATATCAAAACAGTGTACCTAAAACTATTTTGTTAAATAAATCATTGTCGAATCATGTTGTTAGACTGACTAAGGACACGACTCGACAAGGATTTATTTAACAAAGCAGTATTAAGTGAACTTTTTTTAAACATGAATTATTGCTAGTGCTCGAATACTTTTTCTGCCGACTGTAGTGTGTTGAGCATATTAGCACACACATATATTTAAAAAAAAAAAAAAAAAAAAAACGTCGTCCAGGGATACTTTGGAACAGAGTTGTGCTTTAAACAGTGTTTGTCGCCTCGATTTCATTAGAGGGGATAAGAAAGAATTTCATAAATCTGGTCATATTTGGTGTTTTATGCAAATAAGCAATTCATACACCCAAATTTATGATTAGAGCTTTCATAAAATCCCTAGAGCAAATTTAACGTAGAAAGGGCGCTCACAAATCAGCCCTCTTATAAATCACACCCCCCCCCCCCCCCCTCAAAAAAAAAAATCGAAAATTGATTTTTGGAAATAGATTCCAGAAGGCGAAAATTCAACAGCGACAATTTTTTTTTAAATATATTATTCTCATCTCCAATTTCTTCGCCGTCAAATAATTTGGAGAAGAATTATGGCCTCAAAGTTTTTGTCAAAATGTCCCCCAGCAGGGAAAGGAGAGATGTTTGCAAAACCCCATCTTTATGGGTTTCATGGCTCTAAAACTAACCTTCTCACTAAAATTCATGTCGCAGTCCAGCTCAGAATAGCCACAGCTATGTTGAATATGTAGTGGATGTACTATTTTATATGTAAACATAAAGGGGTATGGGAAATCACATTTTGCCCTCTCCCCCGTGAGGTTAGGATTTCTAAAATTCCAGAAATTAGTTTTTAGATACATATGTTAGCTATAATTTAAAGCAAAAATCTCATGCATATCTGTTGTTTTGTTTAAGATATGTATGGTTACATGAAATCATGTTTTGCCGTTCCTTTGGGGCCGAATTTCTAAAGTTCCAGAAATAGAATTTTATGTATATGTGTTAGCTATATCTTAAAGCAAACACCTCACATATATAACGCGTCAGTTATTATATTTGTGACACAAAGGATTATTTGAAATCCTGTTTTGTCCCATCCCCCCCCCCCTTCAGAGGTGAAGTTTCTAAAATTTCATGAATTGTGTTTTATGTATGTGATGGGGAACTTATGTGGGCGTTAAAAATTAACTAATGCATGATTACTATTAATTATTTAATATTTAAATAATGATAACTATATTACATTTATGTACAAAATTATAGTATGATTTAAAATTAAACAGGCGGCCAAAACAGTCACATTTAAAAGTCAAATCAAAAGTTTAACCCTTTGTTGCATCGTGTCCACTGTAGTGGACAAAAGTTTAAATTTTTTTCCTTCCACACAAATGGTTTTACAGATTTGGTTTCAATGTTTATTCTTTCTGTATTATTTAAGCTTTCAAATGTTGCTCATAGATTGCAGCATAATATAAAATTACAGATTGCATTGCTAGTTTGAAAATAGCGTCAACCTCTACATCCAAGTTAGTATGATTTCTCATTGTAAACATTGTATATAAGTTCTAAACCTTTTTTATTTTGACATTTTGTGTTTTGAAATAGTAATTTTAGGCATTTTAAAATATGTTTGAATAGAACACTTATTTTCATGTGCTATTTTTCATGAAAATTGATGTATTTTTCTTTTTGTCAACTACAATGGACGTTATGAACATAGGCTAATGTAGGACTATTTTCGTTTGTCCATTGTAGTGGTATAAAAGGGTATTATTTCACCTTATAGATGTTACCATGATAAATTCTTGGCTTCTTTACAAAGCTGTCATACCACAATGTTCTATGCAACTAGGATTTTTCAAGATGTCCATTGCCAGAGGACTAATACATGCATTATCAAGAGTAATTGATGAACAAGATACAGAGAGACTTACGTAAACAAGGGCCAATCTCAGTGTAAAAACCTACGTAAAAAAAAAGTCAGTCAAAGTAAGCTCTGTCCTCTACAATGGAGTGGATCATTTTGCTAGACAAATATCAAAGGTGTAAGATGGAGTTATGCTCAAGAAAATCTACATATTCATGCGTAAAATACAAAGTTCATTTGTGCATCGATGAAAAAAGTGACTGCTTTTATTATTTTCATCACCACTTCTACTTTAGATATCCAGTTTCTATATGCATACTGTCCACTACAGTGGACAAACTGTAACTTTTAAAATAAAAAAAAATTTAATGAAACAATTTTTTTCCCTGATTTCTGGGGCAATTTTAAATAGGAAAAACACAATAATTTCCTTTAAAGTTTCCCAGGTGATTAATATGCAACAAAGGGTTAACTTTCGTCAAAATAAATCAATGAAGTTCAATTGCCATTTTCGGCCGTTGACAGATCTGCATCGAAGTTATCGTCTAACATCGTCGAAAATCAAAACAATCGTCTCATCGAGGTCCCAACGTCAACTGAACTGTTTCTCGAAAGTGCTCCAATACTCCGTCTATGGGGATGCGTGCGCACGCAGGGGATGATAATGACGACACCTGACATTACACCTACATCATTCTGTCACGACTCTACGCTCCTGGCTGCAGTGATATAAATAGATCTGTGCAAGGCTGATTTCAGAATCAAATGTTCGAAGAGCATGGTTCTCCCACCATATATATTTGTATTAACTGTTTTTTAACGCAAAAAAATTAAGGGTATATGTGTTTTTTCTTTGAGATATACACGTTTGTGTAAAATCACGTCCTACCTTCTCCTCCCCCCCCCCCCCACCGCGTGAATTTTTAAAAATCGCTACTTAGTAAGTGTCTACTTTTTCATTAAATTTCGTTCATTTAAGTGCTGGGGTTTTGATGGGAGATGACGAATCTCGTACTCAATCATATACTCACTCCATCAGGACAAACGATTTTTATATAGAAATTAAATTATTCAACTTAATAAAAAATAGTAATAATAGCAATACTAATAAAAAAAAAATCTGCAGTGGGGCGGGGAATTAAAAAAAAGGGAAAATATTAGTTATAATAAAAAATATGGGAGGATCTCGAATAAACAAAAATATCTTTTGCGGTTTTCTTTTTAAATTTAATTTATTATCAATTTCTTTAAAATAAGATTATTTTACGAATATGTATGTAAAATGACCTAGTAACACCAAAGTGCAATCTTTATTTTAGCTCTTTGTAACCTAAAATAATTTTTCATTCTATTTCCCAGAATATAGTCTCATATACGCAATTTATGTCGCTCAAAGAACCAAATCGTTGGTTGAAAAAAACCCATATGTGATTAACTGGAACTATCTCAGATATTTTTGCGTTTCTTCACATGTAACTTGAAAAAATTAAAAAATAAATAAAAACGCAATTAAAACTCAGTTGAAATATTTTAGGTTTTTATATGCTACTCCTAATTAATAAAATAACGATCTCATGTAACTGCGTTTTATATTGAATTGTTGTTGTCACATTTTTCTTCAAGAAATAGTAAAACAAAGAACAATAACCATGCGCCATTTAACACAAAATTCCTCTTGTATTTAGCCATACTCTTTGATTTCGATTAAGACGTAATCTTATTGATGGGAGTGTTCATATATTTAATACAATATGCGCCGGTATGATATATATATATATTTAAATGTATCAACCTTATTTTTTTTTTTATTAAATCTTAATTCGATAGAATAACCAATTTATTTTGAAAGAAAAAGAAGCATTTAACGTGAAATAAAAATACAAAATACATTCATTTATTAAAAATAAATAAATAAATAAATAAAGTTGAAAAAATTATGAATTACGAAAACGTAATTTAACAGGCATTACTTAATTTATGTATGCAACCTAAACAAAGCAGAATTGTGTCTGTGTGTGTGTATGCAAATCTTAATGATGCAAAATCCATTTTTCTTATGGTAAACAATTTGAAATTTTAATTCAGGACTCGATATTTATTTTCTTTTTATCACAACATATTATTTATTTGGAAAATGTTTTACATATTTTTAAATTTTCTACGGTTATATATGTGGAAAGAGAATTTTCAATTTTAGAAATCTGAAATATTTCGAGAAAAAGGGAAAGAAATATTGTGAATATATCTACATATAGAATTATGCTTGATTTATAACTGTATAAATTTTCTTTTGCTATCTAAATAAAATAAAATAACTAAAGCATTTTTATCATATACATCTGATTATTATAACCTTAGAGCAAAATATATGCGTTACCATTTGAAATGTACAATTTTGAAAATAGAAATCTTTATAATGTAAGAAATGAATAAATTCTTTTTTTTTTTTTTTTTTTGAATTGTCTAGGAAAATATGCATAGCATATTCAAAAAATTCAAATTGAATGTACTTAAAAAAAAAAAAAAAAAAAAAATGTAAATCTAATTTGTAAAACAATAAATAAAGGTACTGTAACAGAAGTAAACCATAAGTAACTATTTTCACATTAACACTGATTTTTTTAAACCGCTTGTATATTAATAACTTTTACGTATTTTAGAAAACATCTACAAAAATCAAGTATTTTCTGAATGCTTATTCAAAGACGTTGCAAAATTAACTATTTTTGAATGTGTACTCGTATTATTCTAATAATTAAACAATCCACTGAGAAAAAAAAATATTGTGACTTTATCTAGAATGAATAAGTAGTCATTTTCTGGATCCCGAAACTATAAATATAGATTTAAGAGACCTACGCGAGTAAGGCAAACAAATAACCTGGATGGACAAAAGCACCTAGAATATCTAGTCTATACGTTCCAAGATGGTGAAACAATATTATGAAGATCATGAAGCTTATGAATCCCTTTTTCTGCCACACATTCTCGTTTGATTTCCTAGAATTATGTCATAAACCATTATTATAGTTACTAAAACTCACCTATTAAGTTTACATTTATTTGCAGAGGTTTTAATTAGGTTTGACAGCGATAACATAGGATATCGATCAAGAATTCTAACAATGGGTTTTTAGAATTAGCTATCGTAGGGAACAAGAATGTATAAAGATGACATGGAACTATTTTACTAGAGCAACATTTTAATTTCTATATGTGAGTTACAGAATTTTTTTCAGTGTCCTCGCTTGTTGTTGAATGTTTACGTAGCTAATCATTTTTCTTAAGAAAAAAATAGAAAGAAAGAAACAAGAAAAAGAATATATATATATATATATATATATATATATCGATTGTATTTTTCTTTGGGGATTGTTAATTTCAAAACACACTAAATCCAATAAAATGTAATCGAAAAATAGAAAAAAAGATTTCGTCATGATGTCACGATATGTTTTTGCTTGTAGCATATATATATATATATATATATATATATATATATATACAAGTTGTGTTTGACATAATCTGCCAAACGAAAAGAGATGTCAGAAGAGCCCATGGGGAGCATAAAACACCATAGAAACCCTGTCCTATCTCTAATCGTTTCCGAGTTATGGTAGATAGAAAAAAAAATCAGTTTTTTTTCCATCACGTCTGAAAAAACCCAAATTTTTTAGTTTTCTGAAAGACTTACACACAAAATAAGCAAATATTTAGAAAGGGCAGAAAATATCCTATCGGTTGACATCATTTACACCAGGATAACTTAATTTGAAGGTGAGCTACAAGCGCAAAACTTTGGCGAAATTTAAAATCGAGTTGTCACCAAATTCTTTAACCGGCAATTCTGCAAACACCTTTCAAACTATATTCGGTCAAATTTACCAAAATCATCTCCATTCCACAAGCTTTAGAATGAGCCCACAATGAACCATATCGATGTTCTAGTTTAGGAGAAATTTAGCCTTTTGTTTGAAATACATTCATCACTGAACTCGACATTCGTCGAGAAGAAGACTCACGGGGTTCCACGGTCTTTCCTCATTTCCTGTCCGCCTTCAGTCCGCTGTTTCGTCAGCTGCAAAAAAGAAAGTTTTAAAGACAAACAAGAAACGTAGCAGTTGTATTATGTTTACAAACACAATGGAATGGAAACTAAAGAAGTATGACTCTTCTCATGTCTTTCACAAAGGAATATGCAACAACAACAAAAAAAATGACGCATCTCACGCCTTTCACAAAGGAACATGAAAAAAAAAAAAAAAAAAAAAAAAAAAAAAAAGACGTATCTCACGTTTATGATTAAAGCACATACGTATTCGAAAGGATGTGTGAAATTTAGTGCCGCTGCAGAAATTGGTAACCCCCCCCCCACCTGATACATGTCCTTGCCCGCTTATGAACGGAAACCACAGTAGCTCTTAGCGAAAGCCCATTCCTCAGTTTTATTATTGCATCATCGACCCGGCTGCTTAAATCTTGCAAGCTGGCAACTTCTCTGCAGTAAACTTCTTGCTTCAGGAAGCCTCAAACATAGAAGTCCAATGGAGTGAGATCTGGCGATCTAGGTGGCCAAGGAATTGGTCCATTACGACCAATCCATCGCAGATACTGCTGAGTCAAGAAGTCCCGAACGGCATTGGAGGAATGTGCAAGGGCCCCATCATGTTGAAAAATGATTTCCGCTCGGTGCGGTACAGGAATGACATAAAGTAATCCTGGAAGATGATGTTCCAGAAACTCCAAATATGTATTGCTTGTCAGATGACCTGGGAACACATGTGGCCCTATCAAGCGATCGCCAAGCACTCCAAGCCAAACATTTAAGCTTAATCGCGTCTAGAATGATGAGTATCGTATTACAAATGGATTTTGTTGAGCGTAATGATGCCAGTTATGTAAATTTAACATGCCATTCCGAGTGAAAAGTGACTCATCTGTCCACAGTATCGTTCTAAGAAAATGGTGTTCCTCAATATCTCGCTCTAAAAGCCAGCGGCAGAATGTTACCCGCTTTTGGAAATCTGAGCGGCGTAATTCTTGTACCGGTGTGAAGTGGTATGGATAATACTGGTTTTTGCGCAAAACATTCATCACTTTACTTTGGAAGATTCCACCTTCTCTCGCAAGAATGCGTGAACTCTTATTCTGATTTTCCTCCACTCGGTCGAGTACGGACTCCTCAGCGGTGGCGGAGCGGCGACCATGGGCCCCTTTCGTACAACCTGCTGAACGACCTACAATCCCTAAGCATTCGATGAACTGCGGCAAATACAGCACAGATGGGCGCACGGCGATGCGGATAACGTAGACGGTACTCTTCTTCGGCTCTCCGAGAGTTACCATCGCAAAATCCATACACAAAATGCATATCCGCGTGCTGTTCATTTGTAAAACTAGGCATATCTCTTTACAAGTTGTAAAATATGACAATTTGATCCCTGTGATGACTTCAATTGAAAATAAAATTCAGAAGGGTGAACAAACAGGGTTAAAATTTCAATATTAATTTACAAATGTAGAAGAAAAAAAGTGCTAAGGAATAAGAACCAACTTGGTTAATTCGTACTAATGTAGGAAAACATACTAAGTATGAACTAAGAGAGAACAAGTAGACGTGATAACAGCGTGGAAAGAAACGACCGAGCTCAGGCAAAGTCCAGAAAATGCTAAAGCAATAAGCACCATAAACCGCAAAAGAAGCTGACGAGCTAATGAGCTGTTACAGATTGAGTCGACTTTTGTACCCGCGAGTGGGATGCGCGCGCTGAAAGGTTGTAATACATCTGCATGTCACTAAGAGACCATATGCAGATAGTCACAAATTTGCATGTGTTGCATTTACTCACTATCGTTTCGTTTGCCGAATTTCGACGAACGCCGATTTCAGTAATGTATTTCAAACAAAAGGCTAAATTTCTCCTGAACTAGAACACTGATATGGTTTTTTTTGGGGCGTATTCTATAGCTTGTGGAATGGAGACGTTTTTGGTAAATTTGACCGAGTGTAGCTTGAACGGTGTTTGCAGAATGGCCGGTCAAATAAATTGGTGACAACTCGATTTTAAACTTCGACAATGTTTCAGCGCTTGTAGCTCGCCGTCAAATTAAGGTATCCTAATGTAAATGGTGTCACCCGATAGGAATTTTTCTGCTCTTTCCAAATATGTGCTTATTTTGTGTGTAAGCCGTTCACAAAGCTTACAAATTTGGGTTTTTTCTGACGGGATGGCAAAAAACAGATTTTATTCTAACTACCGTAACTCGGAAACGGTTAGAGATTGGACAGGTTTTTTATGGTGTTTTATGCTCCCCATGGGCTGTTCTACCACCTCCTTTTGTTTTTCAGATTATGTCAAACTCACCCTGTGTATATAAATATATATATATTTATATATATATATACATTAATCTTATATATTACAGGTATTGTATTCTTATTTAACATACTAGTATATTTATCCAACAATTTTTTCTTTCTATTTCTCCCTGTATACATATATATATATATATATATATATATATATATATACATATATATAAGACATAAGATATAGGATAATTTTAAAAATTAAAACTTTATAGAAATAACATTCTTTAAAATATATTATCAATATATCTTTTAAATTAAATTTCTTTCCTTTTCATTCTACTTGATAACTGTGTAAAGTAACTAAATGTCAGTTAATAACTGCGTACATCACCGACATATAAGTCGCTTGTAATGTAGGTGCATAAATTTTGTAACATAAATAAAATACTCAATCAAATGTAAAAAGTTTTTTTATCACTATGCAAACACATAAAATACACTAGCAAAGTACATCAACACTTAACTGGCTTATAATCTTGATAAGATGTGCATTTATATAAAATAAACTACAGTTTTTATTTTTGGACTATTGTAGGAAATGCAAATATCATATTAGGCCAAAAATCTTGCTATCAGAATTTCCCATGATTTGCAAGTTTGAGATATTTTGAATCTATAAAATTTGGTTTTCCGAAAAAGTCCAATGTGTTTGTCTATCTCTGTATAGATGTGTACGTGTGCGTGAATTTTCATGAAGGTGTGTGTATGGGTGTGTGTGAAATCTTCTAACTATAGTTTCTTCAAAATGAATTAATTTAGATGAAACTTCATATATGAAATAATATGTGAAAGAATCTTCGTATGAAAGAACCACATATGAAAGATATTCATATATAAAACATATCCAGTATGTAGATTAGTTTTAACTTTTTATTAAAACCGGAACAACAGAAGTGGTACATTAAAAGCCAGAGGTGGAATTGTATTTTAATTTAAGCTCATATCTGAATCTATTTTGTATGTATTATTTAGATATTCGCTCATAATATCTTAGTTGGTTTTCTTAGGAAAATTTTTACACGTTTAAAATTCTTAGCCAGTTTTAGATTTCGGAAAGTAGATGTCTCTAGAGTATTTTTTTTTTTTTTTAAATCGTCATATTAATCCTCATTTAGATGACCTCCCTTATCAATTAAAAAAGTTCCGTAAATATTAGATATCAGATCGATAGTTTGTATTCCAGAATTACTTTTAACGATTTTCTATAAATTTGGTACATGAACTCTATATGGACGACCTTTTCTATGTTTTAGTGTGTTAAAACAGAAAATTGGTAGACGTCTGTATTATACAGGTCAGCAGGTCTTGAAAATGGACTTCTAAAAATATAACTTTACCGATTTTCTGTAAACTCGCAATATTAATCTTATTATAGGTGAGTTAACGATAGTTGAATTACAGAAAAGGAATATATATATATATATATATATATATATATATATATAAAATTTAATTGATTATCACAGAAAAATTGAAATGCGTCTGATCATTTGTGTCAATTTTATGTCTTCTGATTACACTACATCAGTATCAAACTATATGCTATATAAATAGAAAGAGACTAGAAGGTGATGGAATTCGTGTGTTTGTTACACAACATCTTTTTTTTCTTTTTTCTTCTTTTTTTTTTTTTTTAATTGTAATAGTAAAAAAAAAGATATAATTGGTAAGATAGCATGAATAAAGCGGGTTATTACTGTAAAATATTTTATAATTTTATTTAATATTTAAGACAGATAAAATATCTGAATAGTCAAAATTTGTGAAATGTCGATGAAATATTTTTTTCTAATTATATTTTAGAATGATACATAAAGATAAAATCTCCTTACAACGCATAAAATAATAATTTTTAATGATTGAACTACAGTTATAATTACAGTGAAAAGTTTTGTGTGTTCTATTATTATTATTATTACTTTCAATATTCATGTAAAGACATTTTTTTTACGGATGTCAATGTGATTTTACCTTCATACATAAAAAATTAAAATATCATTTATCTTTTATAATGTAATTTTAAGTTGATTATTCTATAAAATATAAACATTTATAGCAATTGGAACTGTTGGAATAACAATCTTAAGTACAGTAAAATGTAGCGGTTTGGCTTCACAATATGTTACTGTCTTAGAATGCCTGACGGAGTCCTTTCGACACCAAGTGCTGTTTAAACACCGGTATCTCTCTGAAATTTAAATTTTACTTACTTTCCTTCCATGAATTTTATTATTTTGTTAATGGCAACGATTCATTTTAATCTTTTTATACTTTTTAGCGCGAATCAAGCTAAAAGTTAAAATCTTTATTTAATTTAATTTACTTTAATTTAATTTTTAATTTTATTAATCATTTTAAAGTTAAAATGGGGGTTTTATTTAATATCTTTTGATCCAATCATCCGGCTGAACTAAAACATACGGCGTTAGCTAGATTTTCTCCGGATTAATAGGTGTGCCATTTTTCGAACCGTTCATTTAAATGGTGTGGATTCGTTTAGCGAAACAAAAATCTGTGCAAACAAACAGTCAGTTACATATATATAAGTATGCGTATACATAGAAGAATTTTAAAATGTCAGTCACATTACACGCATATTATATATTCAAATGAAAAAAATAACATTCATATTATATACATATATATATATATATATATATTGAAATTCACATAACCATACGAACTAGTGTTTGAAAATGAACAGCTTGCAAAGCAAATGAAACGAAACGATAAACTATCTGAAACTTTACAACAAACTTAAACTATAAAAACGCAAACTGAAACAAAATTCAAGGAAATTTAAGAAAAAGTAATACAAGAAAGGAGTCAGGCGGCAAGACTTTAAGCGAAAAACTAATAAATTGAACCGGGTAATTCTGTTAGACAGCTTGCTTGTAAACTCGTAACATATCAATTTCTTTATAGGAAATTTCGGAACTTTGTTTATGAAATTATCTATAATTTTAAAATCAATATCTAGATAGTCGGCATTAATAGGATTATGAGAAGTAAGATTTAATTTTAAAATGTTTGAATAAAAGCAGTAATTTACAATTTCATCAATTCCATTAAGTATATATAATATTCTTGATGAAATATATTATGTCCCAGCAAAGATTTTACAAACTCCAATCGGAGGTGTAATACACTAAAAGACTCGGAATCACATTGGAATGTCGGGTTGAAACGCCTTCCTGACACGGTTGATGGCATTGAATAGACGCCGGTGTTTCGAGCGAGCTTTTTATGATGCTTAATTTAGAATTTTGTATTTTGTAGACATAAAACACAAAGAAAGGATAAGACACAAAATAGGAAATTAAAAAAAATGTTTTTATTATTCACTTTTTATTAACATAAAAACAAAAATAACAAAAGGAAACTAGAACTCATATCAAAAGGGTGTTATAATTAGCGAGCTTGCATGTGATGCAAGCTTAGCATCTTCGCTGAATGGATGTTCGAATATTCTGAAGCATTTCAGGAAAGTCCAGATTTTTCCTAGCAGCTGCAAGGATGTGTGTTATAATGTCCTGGCCACTGTCAACGGAGTTTCCATAAGGAAGAGCTTTCACATTACACTACAAAAAATTATCCATACACGATAGGACTGGTGACTGGGGAGACCAATTCATTGGACTACCAGGGCCGATCTTTTGTTAGCCAAATGTTGCATTCAAATTGTCACGTAAAGAAAGTCTGGAATCAGCAGACGCTCCAACCTTTTGATTCCACACAGAAAGATGCGTCGCAAGGAAAACTGGGCGTTGTCCAATAATTCTGGTAATATTCGTTCCAAGAATGTGAAATACAGAAGTATGAACCCTTTAGTAGATCATGGAACAGATATATCCATACGAGAGTATCCCCAACAACTCCGGCACAAACGTTTACCATTAAACGAGTCTGTAAATTCCGAGTATGTGTGGCATGTAGGTTGCCCACGCCCACTTGGGTTGTCATGATTATTGAAAATACCTTCTCACATAAAATGTACCTCCTCTTCGAAAAACGGGAAATCTAGCAAAAGGGAATTTGCAGCTCTTTTCTGAAAATACCAAAGTGAAAAATCACGATGAGGTTGAAAGTCACATTCTTTCAGTAACTGGGCACGCTCTAAGTGATATGGATGCATGTCGTAATTCAGAATCCTCTACATGCTGTTGTGCGAAATCCCAATATCATTCACAATCTCTCGTGTTCCTCTACTCCGAATGCTCTCTTTTAGACGTGGAGCAGTTTCCTCGTTGTCTGGCGTATTTATTGTTTTACCATAATTACGTTTGGTTTTATGGGGAGAGCCGTTGTCACATAATTGCTGGTGTATCCACACAGAAAGGGTATGGGAGAAATTTTGCTTCAAAGAATATATTTTTGCGTACAAACTGTAAGTGGCTTAAAAATTACAGTTTAAGTCTTCATATGTAAAAAAAAATATTTACTTTTTCTTAATTCGTGTACTTTACAATCCAACAGTTCCGCTGTTTTCAATCGAAATAAAGCTTCAACTCAGCTCAACTCTTTCTTATCATAAAGTATTTCTAGCGGCCAGTTCAATTATTCACTAAGAATATGCATATTGTACCATTTACACTTTCGCTAAAACCTTTCCGGCAGAACCTTGCCCGTTTTATCCAATGACATCATTTTCGCAAGTCCAGGCCCAAATTATAAGTCTTGTGTGACCCACAAGGCGTGACCCAGAAAGGCGTTTCCGACCCGGCACTTCTATACGATTCTGTGTCTTCTACATATACTTTACCTCCACTCGAGGTTTGTAAAATCTTAGCTGGGACACCCTATTTATATATATATTTCCCAACTAGAATTTAATTTTGTATTGAACCCTACTTTTATTTAGTCTTTTCCTCTTTAAGTATTTTTAAACTTTCCTATTTCTATTTTCTGAAGGTGGTTGAATTTTCATCTCAAATAGGCCTTTATCCTATTATTTTTATCAAAATCGCGCTGCTCAAGCAATTTGCACATACACACAAACAAAAGAAAAAATTCTATAATAATTTACCTCTGGAGAAGCGCAGGTTACCAGTAAACTTTAATTTTATTTGACAAAAAGGTGATAAATATTGAATAGTTATGTCATAAATAATTAACTATAAATTTTATTTAACATTTTTAAAACCAAATATATATTTAATATACTTATCTACAAGATTAACTCGTATCAAGGGGGATTTATCTTATTTACAAAGCTATAGCATTTGTATTTTCAAAGCTACAAACTCTCACATTTATCCTGAGAGATTTTATACAGACGTTTATTTTCGATAAAAGTTTCAATTTTATGTATTGAAAAAACTCAGTGTGAGTATTTTCTATTAAATAATAACAATGCTAAATCCAATTTATAAATCTCTTTGTTTTCTTTTTCTTTGTTTTTTTTTCTTCTTTCTTTCTTTCTTTCTTTTTCATTTTTTTTCTTTTTGAAATGGACATTTTATCATCACACGTCTATAAAACAAAAATATTTTATTGTAAAACATAAAATTTCAAGAATAAGAAAATGCGTTTAAATTATTTAGAAAAAAGTATACTTTACATCTTTCTTTTACATTTTTATTTATTCGAATTAACACATATATTTATTTACAAAAAAAAATTCATGCGTAAATGAGTAGTTAAAAAGAAATATTTTATCATTATCATTATCATTTCCTTTAAAATTAGCATTTTTTTTTTTTTTTCAAACAAGTAGAAAATGGGAAAAAACGAACATAAGAAAAGGAAAAGTATGATCTTTAAATGTAAATAGTTATAAGTGTTTTTTTTTTTTTTTTTTTTTTTTTTTTTTTAAGCCAGAGTAAAAGAAAATATTTTTTAAGTATTCCTCGTTCTACATTACTTGTTTGGATGTATAAAAAATATACATACTGAATAATGGGAAAATGTATTTTGTTTAAGCGAAAATATTAGTACTTTTTAAGCACACTAAATAAAATTGCTGTAAGGTATAAAGCGCTTGATGACTTCTGGTGTAGAATTTATATTTATTTATTTATTTTATTTTTTGTTATTTTTTCGAGGGGGTAAATTAAAAATGTAATTAGTAAAATGTTTTGTGAAATTATAAAAGAGAGTTATGAAATCATTTGTATTTTCATTGTTTTTTAAACTAACGTGGCACAAACTGTCACATATTAAAAATGATATGCTATTGTGATTTATAAAAGGCATTTTTATTACATTAATGATTACCGAAAAAATATTAAAAGATGGATCGCTAGGTTCTTATATATGTTCTTTCTAGTCAACTGAATGTTGAAAACTGTTAATTACAACATTAACACTAGAACGCCCGCTACCCTTTTCCCCCTAGAACGCCCGCCGGAGTCGTTTCGACTCCTGCCAATTTTAGATGGATTAATAATATGCAAACGCACATATATAAGTAAATAATTAAACTAGAGTATTTCAGAATATATTTAACATCATTTTCATTTTTTACAAATAAGAGAAAAATATTTAAATGCACAATTTTAAGAATTTCGATTAGAAATGTTATCCAATAAAATCAAATACTTACTGAATAATTTTACATATAATTTTCTGGAATACAGGCTGTGGACGTATATTAGTCTTGAATAAACATTTTCCACAAACCATTTTCTCGCATAATATACAATCTTTGAAAGTCGTGTTTCCTTTACAAAATTTTATTTCACATTTCCGTCTCTTGGGGGCTCCTGTTTCTAGTGGCTGCACCATGGAATGATTTTTTTTTTTCATTTTTTTTTTCAGTTTTAGCAGATATGTACTTTTTACGTAACTCGTCTGCCAGTAATTGAATAAACGCTTGTCTGCTTAGCTTTGTTTCTCCAGTAATATCTTTGTAAATGATCCAAGTTGCAGCTAAATCTAAGATATTATAAAAGGTATGCACAGGCCCTCTTCTTGAGGAAGCTTTTACAGAGTATTTACTGGCCATCTGATCAATAATGTTCATACCACATTTTGTTTCTTTGTAATATCTAACGGTTTCAGGTGTTTTCATTTCGTTCTTTTCAATATCAACGGACGGGTGGAGAGTGCTCAGAATAATAACGTTTTTCTTTCTCTTGCCTTTTGGTACACTGTAAGAGTAGTACCCGTTTCTTCATGTTTTAGAAATTTTGTTTCATATAACTTATTCTGTAAATTTTTCATTGATTTTGGAATTTCTCTCCCGGCTCTGCTTACAGTCCCTACTAAGGTTGTTCTTGTCTTTTGCAGTGTTTTAGCGAAACATAGAGAGGTGAAAAAATTATCAACTGTCACATTTATTTCTCTGTTTAGAAAGGGTTGCATCAATCGCATCACTACATATTCTGATAAACTTTGGTCAAATGGCCGTTCTTCACTTTTACCTAAATGAGAGAAAGCATTCAGCAAATATTTTGTTTTAAGATCTACAGCTAGCCAAAATTTATGTCCGTATTTATCTGGTATGGAAGGTATAAATTGTGGAAATGGACAACGAGTTTTGCTTGGAAATATCTGTTCATCTATTGTTATATTTTCCCCAGGATTGAAGCAGGCAATACAGTTTTCAACAAATCTGTTCCGAATTTCGGATATCATTCCAAATTTATCTATTTTCAATCGAGTAGATCTGGTAGTTTTTACATCAAATCTAACAAATCGTAGAATTTCCGAAAACCTATTTATACCCATAGTTTCAATGCAAAATTTCAAGCCCCATGAATTAGACCATAAGGAATGTATATCAATGCCTTTTGCACCACTTTCGTCTCGAACATATAAAATTCCAATGAATGCTTTAAGTTCATCAAATCGTATCGTAACTGTCCAATTATCAGATTGAAGAACACGTTTTGCCTCTGTTTCAGTGCATTCTTTTACTTGTTGCAATATTTTTCTGTCTATAAATAATGACCAGGCGCTCAAAACACTTTTAGCTTTTACGATTTTTTCGGCATAAATAGTTCGACCAGGGACTTGACTCATTACATTTTGCTTCGAATATCTCCCCGGAGGATTCGTATTTGCACGCATTATTTTCGACTGAGGTTTCAAATTTATTTTACCTTTTTTTTCGTTTATTATTCGGATTCGGCAGAAATCGGCAGGCGGTTTATGACAGAGAATATAACCTAAAAAAAAATGTCTTAATAAGAGAAAGAAATATTTGATGCCAAAATAAACACATAATATATACTTTTCTCTCCCCCAGAAATAAAATAAAATAATTTTAATTTTGCGTGAATAATAATTAAAAAGCTGATGTAAATCATAAAAAAAAAAAAAAAAAGAAAAAAAAATAGATCATAAATAAATTAGAAAAAAAAAGAACTTTCATAATATATATATATATATATATATATTATATATATATTATTTACTTATATATATATATTATTTACTTATATCTTCAATATTATAAAATTTCGAGCCGTTGCTCTAGGAACGCAGACGAATTAAATAAAAGAAATTTTAAATACAAAAATTCGGGTATAAATAAATGAAAGTGCAAACAAAATAAAAGTTTTTTTACATACCTTCTTGGCATTGCA
Organism: Salticus scenicus; assembly: GCA_963930645.1. Taxonomy (NCBI): domain Eukaryota; kingdom Metazoa; phylum Arthropoda; class Arachnida; order Araneae; family Salticidae; genus Salticus; species Salticus scenicus. The sequence goes on along the minus strand of OZ005653.1, from coordinate 216,812,685 downwards.
AGAAAACAATTTTTGAGTTCTACAAATTTGAGTAATCATACCTTTCGAATGATACTACTTTCAATCCTTTACTTCCATAATTAATGTGATAAAAGTGTACTAAAAATGTCATGTTTGTCTATTAATATATAGATTAGAAAAAAAAAAGTTACGTTACGAAAGTAGATTTTTTTTTTATTTTAGTATTATTTGGCATTCGAGTTTGGATTTTAAACAGATATTTTTTCATTAGCTTAAAATTAGTTCAGTCGGATAATTGGATCAAAACATATTAAAAAAAAAAAAAAAAAACTTTAAAATTATTAAAAAGAATGAAATATGTTAGGAAAAAATGAGGAATTAAAATACACATTTCTTTTTTTCTTTTTATTCCTTTTATTTCTTCCTTTAATTTTTTTCTGGAAATAAATTGAAATACTTTTTATTTCGCGCGAATAATAATAAAAATTAGAGAGAAAAATAAATAGTTACGTTACCAAAGATGATGCGATTTTTTAAAATTCAGGAATATGCATGCGGATAAATATTTTCATAGAGATATTGGCATTAGCTTAAAATTTTTATTTAATTAAGTAGTATTTTCTTTCCTGCCGTAAAACAAAATTTTTCATTGTTATTGTGTACCCTATGAGGTTCTTTTATGTTCTCACCTTAATTGTAAATAGTTATAATTTGTATTTTGTTAAGTTTTTTTTTTTTTTTTTTTATGTGTGTGGAACAGCTTTAGTATCGGATCCCTTTGGCAAAATTTGAAATTTAGCATCAAAGCAGCTTGGATGTTTCTCGCCAAGGTATTTAGTTACGTAATTGAGACAACAATTTAAATTCAACGCAAAAATGGCTTAAAATATTTAAAGTCACCAAGGGTAGTTCCAACCTAAAGCTTCCTTTTTGTATTCATTTATTTATATTATTTTCTATTAAAGACTTCGGAATATGTTTCATGTATATCTCTTTTTACACCTTTGTTCAATTTTTTGCATTGATTTCAAAATTTTATAAACACTTCTTCAACCTAGGCAACGTCGAGTAAACTTGCGAGTATATATATATATGCATATACAAGAAGAAGAAGAAGAAAGTATTACATTCGCGAAAATTTTCGAAATCCAGTTTTTCACGAGTTACCACCTCTTGAGGAATTCTCAACACTATTTAACTTTTCTTAGAAAAATTTCTGTCTGTATGTATATGCATCAAAAATTTTGTGGACACTGTATCGAGCAAACCAATAAACGAATTTTAACCGAATTCGGTATTTAGACGAACCTTGACATCATCGGAAGCTGATTGCATTTGAGGATGAATCGCTTAACAGGTAGCGTTGTGATTCCATTTTTTTTTTTTTTTTTTTTTTTTTTTTTTTTAAGTTTTTAACTTGGTAGAATAGGACAATTTTTTGTATAAATATACTATATTAGAAAGAGTTATGATGTCTGCAGTTGCTATGTATCTTGCAACTGCGAGAATTATGCCAAGGAAAAACTAGGAGCTGTGTGAGAAGGTTTTTGTTGATTGTTCCGAATTCCGCATTCGATGTTGTACTTTCGTTGTAATGTTCTTGAGTTGTAACGTATTGTGGTGTGATTAAATTTTGACTTAGTACCAAGTATCTGTTCTTTGAATATTAATACACAACGAACATATCAATTGGCGACGAGGATAGCCATGGAATCCACGTATGTAGATTTGAATCTTACAATTCTAATGTTGAAGATTGGCCTAGTTATGTTGAACGTTTAGAATCTTACTTCTTAGTCTATAGTACTAAAAAAAGTACCAGCTCACTAGATGACAGCTTCTGTCAGGCTTGCATTTATTCCTTTCTTTCATTTTCGTTTTCTTCACTTTGCTTCGCCGTCTGGCAACAGAATCTCCAGACGTCGAAGCGAAGCGTTGTGATGAAAACGAAAATAAGAGAAATGAATAAATACAAGCCTGACAGAAGTTGTCATTTTGTAGCACTGAGGATGGACCCGATTGTGTCCGAAATATATCTACTCGTTTAAAAAGGATTTTTAAGTAAGGTAAATTTTATGAAATTAATTTATAAGCTTAAGAATTTTAAAACATGTTGTCATAATATTAAAAAAAAGTAATACAGGGAGGTTTTAAAGCAACCAAACATTTCTGTGATAATCAGTGAAATCTTTAACGAAAATATATTTTCTGCAAATAACGTAAAACGATATATTCCTCTGATTTTTCGGATTATCTCAGTTATACTTACTCGGTGCTAGCCAAAAAACTGGGATTCACGATCACCAGATTTGACCTTAGATTTTTTTGGATAGGAATTTATAAAATCAAAAGCATACCATGGAAAATTACGCAGCATTGAAAAACCCAGACAATGGATTACATCTACAATCGAGGGAATTACATCAGCTAGGATGCGCAGTGTTTTCTGAAACGTTTGTAACTGTGGATTCTATGTCAAGATATGAGAAAAGGACACATTATAATATAATAAAGGTTTGTTTTGATATGATATATGTTTGATTAATAATGTAATTTATTTAAAAAAAAAAAGAAAAAAAAAAAAGGGACTATCACAAGAATGCATAGTCACTCTAAAGTCACGCTTTATATGTTTCAATACATAATAATTTTATTTCAATTAGTTAGTAGTACTTCGTGTATTTATTGCCTATTAAAATTTCGTTAAGGATATTTTATGTTATCAGTCTAAATTATTTATCAGAGAGGCAAAAATTAGTTATAGATAAAAAAGCATTACATCATAATTTCCCGAACATTTTACGTACGCGTAGTGTGCACAAAACTATAGTTCCTAAAAAGCTTTAAAAGCAAAAAAAATATTAATAATATATTATAATATTTGAAGCTAAATTAAATAAATAATAAATAAAAAAATAAATATACTACATTATTACCTTTGCCTGATTCAATATAAACTATTCCTTAAAAACATCGAATTTTTTTATTTTTTATTTATTTATTTATTTTCTATTTATTTATTTATTTTTTTTCAGTTAGTGTATTTGTATTTGATTTCATATATTTTAAAAAGTTACACAAATTAATATTTTTTTTTTCTAAATTCATCCCCAAGTCATTTATTAAAATGCTCATACAAACTTCTGAGTATTCCAAGTTTTCAAAAAGTTCAAAGATTAATTTAGTGAGCGGTTTAACTGTAGTATATATATAAATATTCCAATTATTATTTTCAAATAATCTAATTTTGCTTTTTTTATTATTGTTATTATTATTGTTATTATTGTTGTTATAAGTTTTTTTTATTATTTATTCTTAATAATTAAAATCTTTGTGGAAATGTTACTAATGATTTAATTGTCGTATTTGTGTAACTCGATCCTACATTTAAAATTATCTTATTTTAAGTTTAAATCCTTGTAATTTTTCCCGTTAGATTACATTCCAAACTCAATACATGAGAAAATAAATAAATAAAGATCTAATTATTATCCTCATGAACGGCTTTAAAATGATGAAAATTTTACTTAAATTCTTCACAAGGTTATCAACTTCCAATACATGTTTTTTATATACTTCATTTTTAAAATTCAAAAGGCAGATTAATTTGATTTTTACGATTTTAAAATATATTTATTTTATTTCATACATTCTCTACTTAAATGGAAGTAAAAAGTTATTCGTTATCGTTTAACAGCACATTTTACAGTAATCATCTGGACATATTTTAAAAAATATATGTACTACTTATTAATGTTAAACTGACAGTCCCCGAACATTTTAAATATGGTTTGGCATTTGTTAAATGCCAATGCATATCATATGTTATGGTCTTTCATACCATTTATTTTACAATACGTCGTTCTCGTTTACATTTCCAAGTTTAAACATTTCAGACATTTACAAGCTTATAAATATTATACAAATTGTATATTATTTGTAACAAAATCTTGAAGCGTAAACTAATGTTAAATGTATGTTAAAACTTAGCTGTTAATTTATCGCACTTTCACGTATACAGACAGTTATAAAATAGTTATTGATTTTATAAATTTGTGAAAATACAGTAACTTTTATGGAAAAGTGGTAAAGTATTATAATATATTTAGTAACATTACTTGTAAATATAATATAAACTATGGAATGACTTTATTTAATATCTGGGTAAAATATTCTACATTTTAATTTAAAATATTCATAAGTTAAACCCGTTAGTTTATAGCGTCACTCTAATGATCCCTGAGAGTTTTATGTGCCTACTATTAATAATTATTTCATAATATGGATAGTCATTTTATGATTTTTCATTCGTCGCACATATATTTGCTCTTTGCGCAGGTTAACATAAATCAAATTGAATAAAAACATATTTTATAATATTTTAGTTATGAGATCTTTGTCAACATATAATAGGAAATTAATTTGTTGTTTCAAAGTTTTTCTATACCGAAGTTTTCTCGTTAGAATACTTAAGAGGCCTCTTCAGTTATCGTCCCCAGAAGCCAAAGCCAATGTTATTCTATAAAGAATTTCGCCCCATTATAACTTATTAACTAATATATATTTTAAAATTACGTTTTCCCATTCAGAAACTTCACAACAACTATTAAACAATTTATCGCTTTTTAAAAATTATTTTTTAAGATTCTCAATATTTTATTTTAAGGTTGTAAATGCGAATTTAAAAAATGTGAAATTTTTCATTTTTGAGCTTAAAAATGAAATCTTATATATATATATATATATATATATATATATATATATATATATATATATATATATGTGTGTGTGTGTGTGTGTGTGTGTGTATGTGTGTGTGCATTTAGCAAGCGATAACTTATTTAATAGTTGTAAATTTTCGGAAAGTGAAAACGGAATTTAAAATTATGTATTAGTTAATGAATTATAATGGGGCAAAATTTCCCATATAATAACATTGACTTCGGATTTCGGAGACGATAGGTAGAGATTCCCCTTAACGTCAATTAATGAGGATAGGCTTTAAATTTAAAAGTATCGGAAGAACTGTTTAAGTTAATATATTTTACTGTCAGTTGTCTATATTAATTTAGAAGTGAAATAATCAGCTAATAATACTATTTTGAAAAATGAGTACCAACGTCAACGGGTTAACTATGTCAAGGTAATAATATTTATACCATTTTTTTATTTAAACAGGTGTTATATCAGTTATCTATGTATTGAAGTTATTTATCATATTAATGTTTTGTAACATTTCATTGTAACTCAAATTTTAGAAATGAGATGCATGTGGTCGTGTGGTATATACAGTTATCGTATGACAACACATAGAAGTGAATATGCTTAAAGTAACCCAAAGTTCAGTTATTTAAATGTCATCTAAGCTGCTTTTAAAGGGTTAAATGGCGTTGAATGTTAAGAAAAAACATATTTCTTCTATTCATTTTTAATCAGTATGTAGTCGCGTTTCAGTCTTTTCGCCACCCATCACTCTCTATTGTGCCCTGCCCTAATTTACTACACCTTAGCCATAAAATGGGAAACTTCTGTGTAAATGACCTTCAGGGTTTCTGATGTTGCATTACAAAATTGAAAATCATTCCTGCATATTTTCGAGAAATGGATAGCATTTTATTTTTTTTAAAGTTCTTTGGAGTTCTCTTATGTTATTATTATTTTTTTTTCTTTTGGTTTTCAAACAGTTCGTAAAGAGAAAATAAAACGTTCATTTTCATTTTTCTTCCTTCATTTAAAGTGTGTTTTACAATAATCTTCTATCTTCTATCTATCTATCTATCTATTTATTATATATAATAAAATAAGATGCGTGTGTGTCATTGTGTATGTGTTTCCAGAGAGTTTTAAGAAAACGGCTGATGGCTGAGCTACAAAAAATTTGCATGGTGGTTCGTAATGACCTCCCCTGATGCACCTCGAAGCCGGATTTTCGAATTTTGTTTTAGTTTTCTTTTAATTAATTAAAATGTTAAAATAAAAACCTTCTAATTACTGATAAATTGGCCATTTATTTTTAATCCTTAATTTAATTGTTGCCAAAAAAAATTATCATTATTTTATCGACAGAAAAAAAAAAAACGTGAACAATAAAAATTACATTTACTTAAAATATTTAATTTTAATCCTTAATTTAATTGTTGCCAAAAAAAAAAAAAAAAAAAAAAATCATTATTTTTTCGACAGAAAAAAACCGTGAACAATAAAAATTACATAGGTGGCAACAGCAGGAGATTGTATGGAAACCGTTTGGAAATTTTTACTTTCCGAACACTATAGTGAGGAAAGTATTGTAATCATGTCAAAAATCCGAATTCGAGATTTTGATGTTTCTATACGTTTTAAGGTCCCCTGAGTCCGTTTTCACTATTTTTACGATGATGTATGTATGTGTGTGTGTATGTGTGTATGTGTGTATGTCTGTGAGTGAACACGCTAGCGTCTAAACGCTTTGTTCAATTAACCTGAAAGTTGGTACGCATATTGTAAGTCACCATAGTACGAACCCTATAGATTTTGGTGAATCTAGCACTTATAGTTTTTTTACAGGGACACAAAAAAAAAATTCTTTATCATTATGGCCTATGGGAGCAAAATCTTAAAAGTGCGATAGCATCTAAACGCCTTATTCAATTGAGAAAAAAATTTATACACATATTATAGGTCACAAATACTCAATCTGTATAGATTTTGGAGAATCTAGCACTTATAGTTTTTTTACAGGGACACAAAGAAAAATTCTTTATCATTATGCCTATGGGGCCAAATTTTTAAAAGTGTGATAGCGCCTAAACGCCTTATTAATCTGAGAAAAAATTTGTACACATGTTATAGATCACAGTTGAACTAACTGTATAGACTTTGGTGAATCTAGCACTTACAGTTTTTTTTACAGGGACACAAAGAAAAATTCTTTATCATTATGGCCTATGAGACTAAATTTTTAAAAGTACGATAGCATCTAAACACCTTATTGAATTGAGCTGAAAATTTATATGAGTATTATAAATCACTGTTGCACTAACTATAAGCATTTTGGTGAATTTAGCATTTATAGGTTTTTACAGGGACACAACAAAAAATTCTTTATCATTATGATCTATGGGCTCAAAGTTCAGTAGCGTTAAATAAAACATCGTGTAATAGATGGAGAAAAATACTCAAACTCTCTATTATGGTTTTCTCTCTTTTGTTTGTTTAACAACTCCTCTTTCTTTACTTTATCTACAAAACTGTTAATTACTCAATGTTCGGAAAGTCGAGTGGAGTCACTCCAGATTTTTTTTAAATGTGCTACTAATTAAGTCACATGTTTTTTTTTTTTTTTTTTTTTTTAAGTGGGATTAAAAATTGCAGTTTTGAATTTTTTTTTAACTTTCTTTCACAAACACAAACATATGGTAGACAGCCTGTACAACACTAGACCAAATTGAAGTTCAAATTTCATCAATATTTAAATAAATAAATGAAAATAAAAATATGTTTAATGGGAAATATATGTAACCATTAAAAGTTTAGTTGTCTAAAATATGGCAGAAACAGCGCTCATAGCATATTGTTACAAGGTATTAAGTCTTATTTTTACAAGGGATTAAATCTAAAATGGTGACAAAAATCCAAAAGTCGCCAAAGAGAATTATATTAAGGCGGTACTATGATCATGCTTACAAACCATGAATTATATATAACCACAAAAAATTAATTGTCTCATGCAACAGACGTAGCCGGTCATAGCATATTATAATATTTAGCGTGAAATTGTTATCATTTTTGTGGTTGATCGGGGATAAACAAAATAAACATAGGAAATAACGTAAAAGCAAATATTATGTGCACCACGTATAGTGTTGTTCATATGTGTCTGGAATTCAAATATAAAAGGGATATTTCAATTTTTTCGATACTATCTATTTCGAAACTGTTATCTAATAAGCACCTAAATGCAAGCCTAATGGTAAACCACTGTCGCAGGTAATAGGGACAGACGCCCGAGTTTTAGCGTATGACCAAATCGCTGCCGAAGGCAGCAGGGACCTGAAGCGAGCTTTTGAGCAATTTCAGTATTTTATTTTATTTTTAGAAAGCAATATAGAAAAGAGTTTCCTTTAAATTTAGTGACCAGCGAAACGGGCAAAGCCTGCTAGTACATATAATAAAATAAGATGTGTGTGTGTCATTGTGTATGTGTTTCCAGAGAGTTTTAAGAAAACGGCTGATGGCTGAGCTACAAAAATTTGCATGGTGGTTCGTAATGACCTCCCCTGATGCACCTCGAAGCCGGATTTTCGAATTTTGTTTTAGTTATTTTTAATTAATTAAAATGTTAAAATAAAAACCTTCTAATTACTGATAAATTGGCCATTTAATTTTAATCATTAATTTAATTGTTGCCAAAAAAAAAAAAAAAAAGATCATTATTTTTTCGACAGAAAAAAACCGTGAACAATAAAAATTACATTTATTTAAAATGAGGAAAGTAAATTAAAAAAATTAGAAAAAAAAAATTAGAAATATCAGTCGTATCGTTAAATCCAACGGATTAAACAAGCTTATCGATCGGACAATTAGATTTTTTAAAATTAACTAATTTATGTATTTTAGGTGGCAACAGCAGGAGATTGTATGGAAAACGTTTGGAATTTTTTTTAAATGTGCTACTAATTAAGTCACATGTTTTTTTTTTTTTTTTTTTAGGTGGGATTAAAAATTGCAGTTTTGAATTTTTTTTTAAACTTTCTTTCACAAACACAAACATATAGTATACAGCCTGTACAACACTAGACCAGATTGAAGTTCAAATTTCATCAATATTTAAATAAATAAATGAAAATAAAAATATGTTTAATGGGAAATATATGTAACCATTAAAAGTTTAGTTGTCTAAAATATGGCAGAAATAGCGCTCATAGAATATTGTTATAAGGTATTAAGTCTTATTTTTACAAGGGATTAAATCTAAAATGGTGACAAAAATTCAAAAGTCGCCAAAGAGAACTATATTAAGGCGGTACTATGATCATGCTTACAAACCATGAATTGTATATAACCCCAAAAAATTAATTGTCTCATGCAACAGACGTAGCCGTTCATAGCATATTATAATATTTAGCGTGAAATTGTTATCATTTTTATGGTTGATCGGGGATAAACAAAATAAACATAGGAAATAACATAAAAGCAAATATTATGTGCACCACGTATAGTGTTGTTCATATGTAACTGGGATTCAAATATAAAGGGGATACTTCATTTTTTTCGATACTATCTATTTCGGAACTCTTATCTAATAAGGACTTAATGGAAGCCTAATGGTAAACCACTGTCGCAGGTAATAGGGACAGACGCCCGAGTTTTAGCGTATGACCAAATCGCTGCCGAAGGCAGCAGGGACCTGAAGCGAGCTCTTGAGCAATTTCAGTATTTTATTTTATTTTTATAAAGCTATATACAAAAGAGTTTCCTTTAAATTTAGTGACCAGCGAAGCGGGCAAAGCCTGCTAGTAATAATAATAATAATGAACATGAATATAAATAAATTAAGAATAATAAATTAAAAATATTAAAGAAAAAAAGTTAAAGGCGCATGAAACTGAAACTTTATAGTTTTCATTCATACCTCTGGGGATCAGCAAAGCGGGGAAGCCATCCCCTCCGTGGAGGATAAAAATTGTGATGGCATGTCTCCGGAACATCCCTAGGGCTGTGTCCCAGACCGTCGCCAATTATCCATAGAGCAGTACTGGTGCGACGCTAAACCCAACAATCCTACCTACAACCATGGATCATATTTTAATTATTCCGTGTATAATGACTTCATGACAGAAGAATAACGTTACTGGGAGAAACTTTTTTCAAGGTAGCAAACAGAGTACCTTCTTAAACTTGTGGTTTTTGGTTAATAACTTCTTTAATTAAAATGATCGAAATTTCTAAGCAGCTGAAATGTCTGCCTTTGAGTATTCGGAACACATTGATACCTCTTATGATACGAAGGACCATGCCCTCCGTGAGAATATGCTGTCGCAGACAAATAAAAATCGTGGCCAGCGACAGTAATTTTTTTTTTTAATATATAGAGATTATAGGAACATATTGTGCATAATTGTTTGCTGAGAATTATAATCAATAAAGTTTAATGATTTATTATTTGTTGAACCGTTTTATTTTACGAAAATTATTGCTGAGTATATTAATATAATTTTGGTTCTTGCGGATATTAATGTCATTTATCATACGTTTCCCTTCTGTTTATAATCATGTATATATATATATATATATATATATATATATATATATATATATATATATATATATATATATATATATATATATATATATATATATATATATATATATATATAGCATATATACATATATGCTAGGGTGTAAAAAGGGGGTATGGGGCTACACAAACAATCCAAGGTGTTAGGCGCAGTCTCCCGCTAGCCACATAAATCTCCTGGAAGTAGTCTCCAATTAAACCACTGTATATAAATGAATATATATAAGCAATTAATATTTTTTAGTGTTCAAAAATTGGTTATTGTTTAGCTTAAACTTAAAAAAAAAACTAATATTATTTTCCATTGTAATTGGTTGTAATTTATTAACAGAAAACTTTTACCAAAATTTTCTGTAAACAATTTTTCATATTACAACTTACGAGAAAACCGAAGAAGTTGGGAACGGTGTATTTCTTCAAATAAATATATATTAATTTTGTGTTCATTTCAGTTTTATTTTATTTTAGAATACATATAATTTAAAAAGCCGAAATATTTTGTATAAAATATGTAGTTTATTAGCTTCTTATTTAATTTACTAAAGTATTTTTTTTTTTTTTTTTTTTTTTTTATGATAGTTAAATCAACAAAAAATATCATGATTTTTGAAAACTAAATTATGAAAATAAAAATAAATTTCTGATAAAAATGAATAATTGAAAACATAAGAATGCAATTAATATATGATTAAAGTTAAAGTTAAATGTTCCCCAATTATCATATCGCATAAGAAAAAATAATTAGACGACCGTTTACTTATTCTGAATTCAACTTTTCTGTACGCTTGAATAACTAATCATTACCCATTTCAAAACTTCTATAAGCATAATATCTTTAGCATAATTGACGTCACTGTTAATGATGTTTACGATATGATTGAAGTTTACACTTCAATAAATTTTAATTTTAAACCTCTAAACTTTTTTTTTTTTTTTTGCATTTAATTCTAAATTAATTTTTATTTCTGTAAAGTGCATAGATAGAAAATTTTCTTCAAACTTATTTTTTTTATCTTTTTCAATTCAATTTCATTATTTAATTACTTTTAGTTGAATAAAAAAAAAATCAATTAAAAAGTAATTTAAATATTATTAACGGATTACTTTTTACTTTTTTTTTTAATTATTTCTACATGTGTAGGAAGGAAACATTGTGTTAAGGAAAATCTTCGATCACTGGTTTTCGTACGATTTACCCATTTTGGGTTGTACTGAATAATATTTGACCATTTCTCGAAAATATCTATTTCTGTATATATAAAATAATTATGACTATATATTTGATGAACTACTGGACAAATTTTCAGTAAACTTGATATTTAGTAGGCTTTTCAATTAAATTAGGGCAGTCTATATTATTACATATTATTTTGCTTTATTATGTGTTAAAGTAAATTTTTTAATGTTCAAATAAATTTGTAATAGCATTAAACAGATTGAACTTTTCTAAAAATAAATAATTTTAAAAAAAAAGGATTTAATACAGTCTGAATAAATTTATATAAGAAAATAAATATAATTTAAAAATAAATCAACAATAAGTCAGATTTTTTTAAATTTATATATTTATTTCATAAATCATTTACTTTAAATTATTTTCTAATAGATCTTAATAATAATAATAATAATAATAACAGAATATAAATGCATATTATAGCTCTACATAACAGGATCATTTAGTTATTTCTACTAGGTGACAAACACAAACATTATATATGTATACATATATACATATTGTTTAAAAATAAAATGAATTTGTAAACTATTATTTAAAATGTTTTTATTGGTACTAATGTAAATGTTCAATATTTTAATAGTTATTTTTTAACTAAGGCTATGAAATTTGAAAATTTAACAATTTTTTTTAAAGCAAATGTTGCGTTTCATCTAATGAAAAATTACTTTAAAACTATTTTATCCCCCCAGGTTACAAACATTTCGGAGCATTTTTTATTAATTTTATTTTATTAATATTATATATTTATCTATTTATTTATTTATTTATTTCCATAAAATAATTAATTTCTTATATTACTACGGTTATAGAAAGAAAATGATTAATTAAATTTGTATGATTTTCTAAGTTAGTAAATAATTTATAAAATAAGTAACCATTTAGTGCGAAATACACATTAAATACTAAGTTTTTAAATTAGTAAGCATTTAAAAGTAAATCATCACATATATGTTTAATTTAACAATGTTTTCCTAGATAATTAAAAATGAGTAAATAAAATTTAAGAAAATTTCGTCTATTATGCATTAGAAGCAATGGCCAATCCATAAAATTCTGCAAAATTGAGCTCCTTTTTTAAGATAGATCTTTCGAAATTTTACATTCAACAGCACATATTTTGCTAAATTATGTTATAAGGACTCAAATTATTTTGCGGACACAACGAAGTCACTCATTAGAGCTCTCTGACCTCGCTTGTGTCTGTAAAACTGTTTTTTTTTTTTTTTTTTTTTTTTTCTGAAAATAAATAAAGAAATAAATAAATACAGAAAAAGGATTTCAATCCTTTGGAACACTATGATAATAGTGTTATTTGCGCAATCGTTAACTTATGTTTCTGCAAGTTGCGCTTAAAGATATTGAAAGTCCCCTCGTTTTAATTTAGATTTTTAACAGCAGACTAAACAGTAAACATAAACAAAAATGTTCACTGTAAAAATATATCAGTTAGCTACAGTGAAATACCCATTGTTTCATGTATTGGTGGATAATATTAAATACTTTCATAGTTTTTTTGTGCATAATTTTTTTTTTAATCATGTTATATAAAATACGTTACAAATAAGTCTTAAATTTTGTGGCATAAAAAAAAAAACAGTTTTTTTAAAGCACTATTTTTAAGAGTAACTAAATAAAATTAAATTAAAAAAAAAAAAAAAAAAAAAAAAAAAAAAAAAAAAACCTATTATCTAAATATGTGGGTTTAAATACTGAATAATCATCATTTTCTCTTTTCATGCATTTATTATTTAAAAGATTAAAAAAAAAAAAATGAAATACTAATTAAAGTAATCGCAATTTTTATACTTTTTTATACTCTAATGAATCTCTTAAAAAAATGTTTTAACATTAAATAAGTAAATACTTAAACGCGTCAAACTTTTAAAATTAATAACTCTCTCTTAGAAATATTTAAAAGAAAGCATGGATAAATAAATAAATAAATACAGAAAAAGGATTTCAATCCTTTGGAACACTATGATAATAGTGTTATTTGCGCAATCGTTAACTTATGTTTCTGCAAGTTGCGCTTAAAGATATTGAAAGTCCCCTCGTTTTAATTTAGATTTTTAACAGCAGACTAAACAGTAAACATAAACAAAAATGTTCACTGTAAAAATATATCAGTTAGCTACAGTGAAATACCCATTGTTTCATGTATTGGTAGATAATATTAAATACTTTCATAGTTTTTTTGTGCATAATTTTTTTTTAATCATGTTATATAAAATACGTTACAAATAAGTCTTAAATTTTGTGGCATAAAAAAAAAAAACAGTTTTTTTAAAGCACTATTTTTAAGAGTAACTAAATAAAATTAAATAAAAAAAAAAAAAAAAAAAAAAAAAAAAAAAACTATTATCTAAATATGTGGGTTTAAATACTGAATAATCATCATTTTCTCTTTTCATGCATTTATTATTTAAAAGATAAAAAAAAAAAAAAATGAAATACTAATTAAAGTAATCGCAATTTTTATACTTTTTTATACTCTAATGAATCTCTTAAAAAAATGTTTTAACATTAAATAAGTAAATACTTAAACGCGTCAAACTTTTAAAATTAATAACTCTCTCTTAGAAATATTTAAAAGAAAGCATGGATAAATAAATAAATAAATACAGAAAAAGGATTTCAATCCTTTGGAACACTATGATAATAGTGTTATTTGCGCAATCGTTAACTTATGTTTCTGCAAGTTGCGCTTAAAGATATTGAAAGTCCCCTCGTTTTAATTTAGATTTTTAACAGCAGACTAAACAGTAAACATAAACAAAAATGTTCACTGTAAAAATATACCAGTTAGCTACAGTGAAATACCCATTGTTTCATGTATTGGTGGATAATATTAAATACTTTCATAGTTTTTTTGTGCATAATTTTTTTTTTAATCATGTTATATAAAATACGTTACAAATAAGTCTTAAATTTTGTGGCATAAAGAAAAAAAACAGTTTTTTTAAAGCACTATTTTTAAGAGTAACTAAAAAAAAAAAAAAAAAAAAAAAAAAACTATTTTCTAAATATGTGAGTTTAAATACTGAATAATCATCATTTTCTCTTTTCATGCATTTATTGTTTAAAAGATAAAAAAAATGAAATACTAATTAAAGTAATCGCAATTTTTATACTTTTTTATACTCTAATGAATCTCTTAAATTTTTTTTTTTAACATTAAGTAAATAAATACTTAAACGCGTCAAACTTTTAAAATTAATAACTCTCTCTTAGAAATATTTAAAAGAAAGACTGGAAATTTTTTTAAATGAATGCCTCTATATTATCTAAATATCAGTTATGTTTTTAAATAAAATACTTTCCTAAAGATTAATTTTGCAGTTAATGAACGTTCATTCAAAACATTTCTAAGCCCTTTTATAATTAGCATTACAGGAATACATTATTCTTTTGTTACTTTTAAAACAAAAGAAAATAGCACAAACTCTTAATAGCATGTTCAAAGATAATGCATTCAGAATTTTTAATATTGACTTGAAATTAAACAATAGATTTGAAAAAAAAAAAAAAAAAAGTTTCATATTTTTTATTTAAACGCGTATAAATATTTTACGCTAATTACATTACAATTATTGACAATAACTTAAAAAAAATGTTAATTGTCAATTGTAAAAAAAATTCGTCAGGCGATTTACAGCAACATTAATTCTCTATAGAGAAAAAGTGCGTGTACTTATACATATATATCTCTCTGCATACACATAAATGTATATATATATATATATATAATAAATAAAGAGAATACATATATATATATATTCTTTTTTACTTTATACACTTAATGAAATATCTTGAAAAAACTATTTTTTTTTCTTTTTAATATCTCAATATCTCAATATTTTAATTTTTTTTTTTTTTTTTTTTTTTTTTGCATAAGAATTTTGTTTTCAATATTTTGTACGTCATTCCTTTTGCGCATCTAACAGCATAAATATGATAAACTTTATAATAAGTAAATAAAAATCGTCAAATAAATGCCAAACAATTTTTTTGTTAAGTATGCAATGTATAGTACAGAAAACAAAATCCTTACATAATAATTTTGTAAGGTAGTGAGGCCTCGTTCATGGGCTCAAAATTGCGCTGGGGTTGTAACGATAAGTTATCCATGGGGAGTGGGTTAACTGAAAATAAGATTATACCAGTCGTATTTCGTTTAATTGGCATTAGTGTAGGCATTAGGAAGTATAGGTTGCCCATGGAGGATTTTGTTAGTTGACGGTAAAGTATCTATTCGAGTTTCGTTTATTTGGCATTGATTTCGGAGGACGTCAGAAATGCTCTTAGAGGAAGCTGATGGATGTTTTAGAGTTCATTTGTGCGTCAGAACTTTCATTTCATTTCATGAGTAACCAACACCATCATCAGAAATCCCGTTTAGCTTGTCTTTGATCAAACAGGTAGGGGCTGTCCAAAGTTTTCCGAGTGACTAACATCAACAGCCTGAGTACGTTCCAGGTAATTTTAGCTTCTAAGATCCTAAATTTAACTTCTTACTTTTTTAAAAGTCAGTAGAAAATAGTGAACAAATGACTAGCTCCATCCTTCCAATAATGTAACTAACAACTCTAACAATAACAGCTCCCCTTTTTTAATCTCAACATCTAATCTAAAAATCCTACAGGTAAACCTCAATCATTGCAGAGCAGCAAACCTGGCAGCAGGGTTTTATATGGAACAAGGTTCTTTCGATATTGGACAGTTCCAGGACGCATACTGCACAGCTGAGAGGGGCCTGTATGGATTCTCATCTTCATGGACAAAGTTTGGGTCTAAAAATAAAAATGTGCATATTGCTATTCGTTCAGCTCACCTTATGTTTACTAATCTCGTCACTGGGTATAATTGTTTCGTTACACTTACCACAAATAAGGGTGAGGCTATTTTAGGTAGTGTCTATGCGGTTTCTTCTGCCGACTTTCGCTTCTACATTCAGGAATGGCCGCCATTAATAGTTTACAGTTCTCTATTTATCTGTGGTTGTGACCTAAATGTCAACTGTCCGCTCTGGTGCTCCAATCACGAGGATATCAAGAGAAGCTCTCTTATTAAATTTATTATAACGTATAATCTCTGCTTAGCAAATATCTACAATTCAGCCCCAACTTTTGCGTGAAGAGGAGCAAAAGGCTGGCCAGATTGTACACTGGTCAACCCGAAATCCTTCCAAAAGATTAATGACTGGACAGTTCTGGACACTTCCAATGTATCTGATCGCAAATATTTAACCTACGCCTTAAAAACAACTACCAAAGTCACGATTAGACAACGATTTGCCACTAACAGAGGTAACTTTCAAAATTTAACAAATTAATCAATCTTCAGAAAAATAGACTTTCTCTCCTTCTGAATATAACTGAAAACCCTGATCAACTAAACGCGTTTACCGAAGAATTTATTACCTCTGTTAGAACACTTGCTGCCTTTGCGCTTAGGTTGAGGTGCGTGGGATGGCACTTCACCCCAACATTCTTGTCACCCAAGCTGAGGAGTGCAAGAAATCAAGTAACGACACTCAAAAGAAAAAATATATATACATCTCATTAAATGACCTTCGACACACAAACAGCAAATCAGCAGGCTTGCTTCTAACTATAAAAATCAGTTAACCTCTGCAACACACCAAGCATAGAAAAATTTCTGCAATAACCAGTCTGCTTCCTTTGGAACAGAACAAACATTTTACTCTGGAAAAATTTTCACTCCTCATCAAATAAAACTCCAAAGACCTCCAGCTCTCTTCTCTAAGAAAAATAATCTACAATTTCTGACAGAATTTCTCTTTGGCACCTCTCAAATACATACACCGAAAAATTCTTTTACTTTCTTAGCTCCAGTAGACAAACCCTTTACTAAGGCAGAACTCTGCTCGGCTCTCTATAATTTGTTAATGACAATAAGGCCCCTGGGCCAGATGGTATCGATTTTGGAATTCATAAAAACTCTTTAAAATTATCCCCTCCTAATATGGTCAAATCTAAGCTTAAATTGTAACTATTTTTCGGTGAAGTGGTGTATTTCTTAAAGCAGGGAAAGACCTCCTCTGAACCTAACTCTTATAGACCAATCTGCCTCCTCCCAGCAATAGGAAGATTAATTGGGAACTTAACAGGGACAAAACTTAAATATCATCTGGAATGCAATAATCTTTTATATACTCATCAATATAGGATTAGAGAGGGGAGGTCTTGCGAACTAGATTTATCAAACATCCTATCTTCTTGCGCCGTTAGTTATTAACTCAGGGAACTACACCACTCTCATCTCTTTAGAAATAAAGGCTCATTTAACAATGTCGAATGGTCAACGAATCTAACCTATTAGAAAGGTAAATAGCAATATAATGGTGTTAAGGCTCCATGGTTCACACAAATAAAATGTTGCCCCAAAGGCTCATGCCTGGTCCAATTCTATGGAACATAATAGCAAACACAATCTTAAATAAAACGTCTACAAAGGGTTTTAAAATATATGCTTTCGCTGATGCCTTCAGCCTCATTCTCTCGGGCAGAACAAGGGGGGATCTGGAGGAACAAGCCCATGAAGATCTAACTTACTTCAGTCAGCTTCTAAATTCACTAAATATTTTTCTCTTTATCTCCAAATCACAAGCTCTGACCTTCTCCTCCCCATTTGTACCGAAGAGGACACGCGTGTTAGAACTGACGGCATCAGTGTCAAACATGTTAATGATATTAAAATTCTAGGTATTTCAATAGACTGAAACCTTTATTGGATATCCCACATTAATAAACTGAAAAAAATAGCTAATCTCGATGTATAATAATTGAACCAAAATGGCAGGGAAAAACTGAGGAATTAACTCAGTTCTTTTAAAAACTTGGTATAGAACCGTAGTTGAAAAAAACAATAACATATGGGTTGGGAACCTCTTAAAATCAGCAATAACAGAATTACTTTCTATCCAACGAATGTTCATCAAAGGCTACAAAACGATGTTCAGCCTACAAAATGATATCCACTGATGTCTTTGCTGTAATTAGAGTCATCCCCAATATCCATTTAGAACTTAAGTGCAATTTGAATAAAACAAATATCCTTCAACTTATGAAATCAGAAATTAAGCAAATTTATTTCTCAAAGAGATGCAACTCAACACAGACAGTTGGCAAATTCATCCATCTGAAGATTTCTCTTTAATTGCAATGATCACCAAAGTTAATAGCTTCACCTCATCTGCTCATGTGGCGGTCTACACAGATGGGTCAAAAACCGATCAGGTAATGACTGCAGCATTCTGAGTCCTTTCTGGGGAGACAGAAATCCATCGATGGACTATCAGACTCGAAGATTATAACTCTGTCTTTCAGGAAAAACTGTTTGCTATATTAATGGTACTCAACTGGATCAATGAAAATAAAACATACTACAACCTTATTTCACTCTATAGTGTTAGCCTCTCGAGTCTGCGGGCAATTTCCCGTCACAGGAACATTGTGTCCTCGGTTCTGAAAATTAAAACTCTATTAAATAATCTTAGGGGTTTTACCCCTCTTGCACAGGATTCGTTTCACAGGGGAGCAGAAGGAAATGAACTGGTAGATCAGTTAGGGAAACAAACAACAGAATTAGAAACCAAAGACTCCCAAATACCACTTTCGCCCTCCTATATAAAAAGAACTCTGAACCAACAGCTCTTAAGGGAGTGGCAAGCTTTTTGGGAATCCTCCACAAAGGCTCGATACACGTATGAAATAATACCATCAATATCTCTCAGTGGATGGGATTTTGCCTTTTTTGACGGACTATGGGCCTTTTAAACAACATCTTTTTCGCTTCGACTGTTGTCGCTCCTCCCAATGTGACTGTGGTGCAGAGGGAACACCCTTACATGCATACTACACCTGTCCACTAACCTCCCCTTGGCACCTGAGATGTCCAGATAATGTTTTTGATAACTGACTTTCTAATATACTAATTCGTCCTTTTCTTCGTACCAAATTAAAGAAAATTTTTTACTATTTTGCTGAAGTTTCAAACTTAATAAACTAAAACGTTCACTTTGTACATTTCTCCTCGTAAACAAAATAAATCAGTTCTCCTGGTCCATGCTCCTGCATCTGACAAGTCAACCCCATTTCCCTCCAGCCTGAAAGAAACCAGCTTCAAGCCAATAAAATTCTCTGTAAAATCAAGAATCACATAGTTTATTTCCTGCACAAAGTATTCTTTCATTACTCAATTATTTATTTGTTAATTATTATTATTTTTTTATCCTTGGTGCACCGGTTACTCAAACATACTGTTAAAAAAACTCATTCACATTTTTGCCACAAAATTGAACATAAAGTGATCTCATATACGCCTCTGCTCGCGAAAGAGCTCTGTTCTGGCGTTCTAAAATCAGCACAATTAGAGTTTTGCAAATTTTAGAAAATGACTTAAATGCTCAACAATAACAAACTTTACAACTTCTGATTTCAATTTATTGGCGTCCACTGCTCGCTAAAGAGCCTGACTCTGGCGTATCTACAGATAGAATGCGTCAACACCTCTTGCTCGCGTGTGAACCTGTTTCCGGCGTTCACTGTAAATTTAGTCTCTCACATTTCAATTTTACTTCTTATGCCGTCATTTGATACAAGGGTGTTATCACCTGGGGCCAAGTTTTTTTTTTTTCTTTAAATAAACCACGGGGGAGGCTTTAAATTGTTCTAAACTGCTTAATAGTGGTGAATAGCTCCTTCCATCTAACAAGGTCTAACAAGATACTTTAAGTTCAATGAAATGAAGAATTTTGCTAGTTAAACTATTAGAGCTGCAAACCTAATTTGGCAAATTGTTAGTACCGCCCCTTTTTCTACAACACTTAATTTTTAAAGTAATGTTTTTCAAATTTATTCAAGATGAATTAAAAAGAAAAATCTCTAATAAACGACTGGTGTAGAAAAAGGGGCGGTATTAACAATTTGGCGGATTAGGCTGGCAGCTCTGAATTATTTAAGAAAACTTTAGTAAATCTTCGGGTATGCTTTAAAAGAGTAATAAGGGGAACACAATATCCTTTGTAAGTAGATTCCAGCCAACAAACTATCAATTTTAGGAAAGCTCTTGGTGAATTTAATTAATATTCACATATATCCACACTAAGCCGTGTTCTATGTTAAATTCAGGGGATAGGTAAAATAACAATTGGAAAATCTTCCTACTCTCTTTTTTTAGAGCTCCATTAACTGAGTTCTTATTGACTTTAGACATTTACTGCAAGTAATATGTTGTAAAATTCATGAAACTGCTTATTAATCAGCCATTGCAGTTTATGATACAGAAGCAATGCTTGTAAATATTTTATGTAGCTCTGTAAATTATTCTAAGCCAATTTTCACCATTTACTTAATAAATATCAATCAAGGAAATGTGTATAAATTGTCATGTTCCAATATGAGCTATAGGCGTTTTATTGGTGTACTATAGGCGTTATATATATATATAATTATTATTTTATTTTATTTTATTTTTTTTAATAAATTAATAAATTTATTATTATTATTATTTTTTTTTTTTTCTGTGTTTTTTTTTTTTTTTTTTCACACAAAACAATTGTGAAGTATTTTATAAAATCTGGTTCCTTTCAGCTACGTCATATATTTTTCACATTTTTGTATCTTCATTAAAGACATTTTTAAAATTTATGTAAAATACTGATAATTACATTAAGAAGAAAACGCTGAAAGAGATGATTTTTATACTCACATGTTAAAATAATGTTTTAAATATGTAACAAAGAACGAAAAACTGACTAATGACTAGCTGATGTAAAAGTATGTAGCAAGCAGCAGAGTCTATCATGTTTACTTAGTCCAAATCTGCACCAAATAATTCTATTCTGCAAAGAAACATCTTGACTTAAACGCAGTTGCTTTTTCTAAACAATTTCATAATTTTGGGAATTATTTTATTTGTTTACTTTTTAAATATACTTTTAAATATAGAAATGTGTCGCAATTTTATTACTTAATGGCACTTGAACATTTTTTATTTATTACCTTTTGCCAATTTTCAAAAATAATATAATTTTAATCAATGCGTAGGACTATCGTAACAATTTATTTATTACTAAGGTAAGACTGATGTATCTAGATAAATCCCATTAATTTATTCTTATGCACATAGTGATGTAAACTGTAGATATTATCTTTTATTAGTTTAGTTGGAGGTGTCAGTCTGAAGCAGCACACTTCTGATGCATCACCATATCGAAAAAGAGGGTATCTTAAAATTTCAATTCTTACAAATAACGAACGAATATATCAAAATGAAGTTTATTGCGCAATGAATATGTGCGTAATATCGTCCTTATATTACATACATTAAATATGGTCCTTATAGTCTGAGCGGCCCTTTTATTGTTTTTACTGACAATGTTCGTTCTAGAATTCGGCTTCTATAACCCCTATGAAATATGTCACGGCTCACATTGCGCTAAGAGGTAATTTGAAACTGTACTTGGTTAAGATCCGCTGTAATTTGCTGCAGTGTAATTTTTCTGTTTTCTGTTAGAATTTGGGAGATTCTTCTTTCCCTATAGCGGCGATAACTCATGTGACACAATAACTCATTTGAATCAGACGATCATCACAAAGTGGCTTCCCTGTTTATAAAGTATGCTTCGAATTACAGTTCTTAATATTACTTTATTTTAAGAAACACGGTGAAGTAACTCTACTGCACAGCGCTAACTTTTGAAAACTGCCTTTTTTTTTTTTCAAATTGACTCAGCTATTTAGCGGCAATAACTCATGTGACGCAATATTTGTATAAAACCGTTAGGTGATCGGCACAAAGTGGCCTTCCAGTCTATAAAGCATATTGCGAATTATAGCTCTTGATGTTACTTTGTTTTAAGAAACACAGTGAATGAACTTTACTGCACAGTGCTGATTTTTGAAAACTGACTTTTTAACCTGTCTTTTTTCAAATTGTCTCACCCCTTTACCGGCAGTAACTCATTTTTATAAAACTATCAGGTGATCATTACAAAGTGACATAACAGTCTATAACGCATGTTACGAATTATAGCTCTTAATGTTACTTTGTTTTAAGAAACATAGTAAAGTAACTCTACTGCACAGTGCTAAATTTTAAAGGGTAAAAAAAGAAAAAAAGAAAAAGAAAATGTAGAATTTTGGATAATGCGTATATATAACCTTAAGAAAGAAGTTTAAATCTAACTTCCTGTTTCCAATATTTTTAGTAATAATTAACGCTTTCCATTGCTCTCCCATATATTACTGCTTAATAATATTTTCAAACAAATTTTTTTAAGTTATAATGACATCAATTTTTCTGAGACGCCTAACTTAACTTTTCATAATTTTTTAATGTTCATGTGTAATTAAATGTATTTATTTTTATGTCGAAATAAAATTAACTCTTATTTATTTCTTTTTTTGCAACAATAAAATTATAGCTAATATTTAAATGGCTAATTTAAAAGCTATTCGAGGTTATTATTTTCATATTTTAATTAATTACTAGTATCGCCCAGTAGTCGAAACTCGACCATTTTTTTTTTGCAAAGCAAGGCAAAGCAAAGTTATTGCCTTGTCCTAAACGGAATGCAATTGCAACACAGCTGCGGCAATTGTTTGCCAATATTCACTCTAACTGAATCAGCAGAGTTTTACTTAATATAACTATTTCTCTCTGTAGATGTTAGCCTATCCTGAAAGAGAAAATCGCAACCTGAAAACGCCCCTTGTTGTGTGATACAGCCCAGAAGCTAATAGGTACCATGTCAAACTAAGGCCCAACCAAGTATCAAATTTTGCTAAATTAATTCGATTTGTTCATAAAGTACAGTATTTGAAAAAAAAAAAAAAAAAGATATTTTTCAAAAATGGTCGAATTGAGTTCCGGGAAATTTCAAAACGTGTAACTTTATCGAAAACCGAAAATCTAAAACTTTTCTGAATCTTATATTTTCTACTTGTATATGCAGAGGAAAGAATAATAAATCCACTTTTTAAAAAATAAAATAAGTAGTCAATTTCACTTAATTAAAATGCAAGGAAATCTCAAAACGTGTAAATTCATGGAAAACCGGAAATCAAAAGTTTTTATGTATCTTCTACTTGCTTCTTCTACCCACAAAAGCTAGTAATAAAGACAATTTTTTAAAAAATAAGTAGCCAATTTCAGTTAATTGAAACGTAAAGAAAGCTCAAAACATGTAAATTCAGTAAAAAACGGAAATCGGAATTTTTTCCGTATTATCTACTTATACATGCAGCAGTTAGTAACAAATCCATTTTCCTTTTATTTAGTATATTAGTTGAATATTTATTGTTTAAATATTACCCTTCGAAAAGAAATGTTTATGTTTACATTCGAAACTGGAAGTTTGCCATTTTTTTTCTGGAGTTTTGTGATTTTAAATTAAAATTTTATCAATTTTACAGAAAAAATAACTGAATCAAACACATGTAGACAGTAACTTATATATAACTATACCCAAATATCGGAATTAAAATCGGCAGATAATTTCCGTTATTTTTTATAATTTTTTACAAAAAATCCAATGGACAATTAACATGGAAAATCTTTTTCATGGCTCCATGGACAGACAGTGACGCAATTACTTCGCTTGCGTATAGTGATGCTACATTATACAAATTACTGTGTCTATGGTTTTATTTGAGCTTTATGAAATTGCCAGATTTAACAACTTTCTACTTTTAGGTATTTTTTAATGTAAAGGAATACTTGTATAAAAGGGAAAAATGGGGAAAAAGGCATAAAAAATAAATGTTTTTTTTAAATACCTTCTTGATATCGTAAGAAAATAATATTTATATTTGCACCTTCCGGCTAACCATACCTTTCGAATGATACCATTTTCAACCCTCTACTCCCATAATTAATATGTTAAAAAGGGACAACAAATTTTATGCTTGCCTATTAATATATAGATAAGTAAACTACTCAAAAATTCGAAAAACCGGCTTTGATGTATTACGTTGTTATCGTGTTCGGAGATATTCTAAAAGTTTCAAACGTCTAGATAGTCGGGAAGTTAGTTAACAATCGATTGCAAGATTTGTACTTGACAAACAAACAAACAAGGAATCTAGTTAATTAAAAAAAAAAAAAAAAAAAAAAAAAAAAGTGATATATGCTTTGAATACTATATCATCAAATATTTACCTTTTACAGACAGAGTAACTTTTATGTATTTTTATCTATTTATCTACTTTTAATTTCTAATGTTCATTTATAAAATCTAAGATAAAAGATAAAACTGAAATTCTCGTTGACTTTATTAATACTTAATAAAATTTCAAAGAGGAATAGTATGCATGATAAAAGTTTCCACCTATTCAAAATGAAGTTAATATTTTTTTGACTTTGTATGTAGCAATAATAAGTAGTATAGGAAATATTTAACAACATACAACACTTTTCGTTAATATGCAATACCTGAAATCAATTATCCATGTAAGTACTATTGATTAAAGTTGTTAATTATTATCCGTATTTTTCATTTATTATACCAGTATTAAAAATCATTACCTATTGTTTTTATTGTTCCGATCATACCGTTATAATTATTATAATATTTCTACTCAATTTCTCTCACTTAATTTTCAGGTGGCCCTCTATATTTTTCTTAGGGCTGAACATAAAGTTTGAACCGGCAAAAATTGAAAACTCTTGGTTAAGTGCCAAAATTAACCACATAAACAAAAGAAATAGGATATCCAGGAATATTTTATTTAAACAAATTAGGCTTTTTAAATATTTTGCGCTTTTCTTCACTTTTTTTTTTTTTTTTTTTTTTTTTTTTTTACCCATACATTGCTAGAGAGAGTATGGTCTTGTGTTCAAATTTTCGAAACTGAGTATTTCATATACTGACGCGATTTGAGGTTCCTCAAATTCAAAAATCATGTTTCATGTTGTTTCTCTCTTTTTCTCTCTGTCTCTGTGTGTGTCTTTTGTCTCTTACAGGATAACTTATAATGCAGGAATTCGAAATCTGTATCAAATAGAGAGGCTATAATAAGCATCTTCTTGAAATTAAACAAAAAGTTCATGTACATGAGCATCTAAGAGAATTCAAAAACATTTCGTCTATAGACATTTCGTCTATAGAATTTCACACAAGAGAATTCGGATATATGTAGACTATTACATAGAAATCGCTGAAAGTACATTTTAAGATCAATATTTTTCAATACGGGTCAGGATAGCGCATCGTATGGGAAAAAGCAATTTTTATTTCTGTCTTGTTATATACAATTTTAAAGTAACACATTTTTCGTGGTTTCCTCTAAAAATTAGTTTATTATATATGTCATAATTTTAACTTTCTGGTAGATTAATGGCCAGTTGGATTTCGTTTAGTTTCTGATAAGGAAAGGAAACATTACAATTAACAATCGCGACAAAACTTGTTATTCTGTATAAAACAAGTAATATGTTGTAAATTATCAGTGACATATTTTATAAAATCTAATTTTTTTTTTTGTAGAATCGAAAATGCTGTTCGTTATTTTAACCTCTTGAAATGCAATTATACAATGCATTGACCTAACATATTTAACCTATGTATTGATTCATCAACTGTGAAAATTCATTTCAGATAAAATGAAGTGTAAGGTTGATTTTTAAGCCAACTATGAAAAAAATGCCAGCCGGGGTTCGGTTCCCGGCTCTGGCGTTTTTCACGTAGTTAGTATAAAACACGCCTTACCTAAAACGTATTTACTTTTGTTTTTAAAATACATATCATGATTTCATGTAACATATTGCTTATATTTAACATAATAAATAAATTTAAGTATGTATTTTTTCCGATTTTTTATTTATTTATTTTTTTCTTTTAATCACATGTAATATCTCAATATTTTATTATTATTATTATTTTAAATGTGCATTACAATTTTAAGACGATATTGTCATATTATATATAGATATATATATATATATATACATATTCTTTTTTTTAAATTAATGATTTTTCTCATTGCGTTTTATGAAATAATAAGAATTTTCCTTAAATTCTTTAAAAAGTGTAAAACTAAATATTAAAACAACTCTTAAAACAAACTTAAAACTCCCTTAAAACGTTATTTTTAAAATAAATTTGAATTAAACATAAAACAATAAAATAATTTGTGGGTACAAGTGTTTTTAAAAGCACATTTGTAAATGAAAAATTATTCATTTTTCAAAGACTGATTTTAGGAAAAAAATCTAATAATAAAAGTGTGTTTCAATTATTATTATAAATATTTTGAGATTTATTTATTATTATTATTATTATTTTTAGCTAAAGATAAAGAAAAACGGTTATTTATTAATGCTAAAAATTCAATCACATATATGAAAACCAATAATAACATTTTGAATTAAATGAAACATAAAGTACTCTTCATGGACATGAATATACAATTAGAAACAATAAAAAACTTTTAAGTCAATAACTTTATAGAAATTCACTGCTAATACTGTAATTTATCGATACATTTTAAAGTTACATGCAAAGTAAATAAACATAAAGTGCATTATCTCTCTCTAATTATGCTCATTTCCGGATTCAATACATTATCATCAGTTAGGATCAGCTATGTACAACATATCATTTACGAGAAATATAGCTAATGATCCTTTCAGCTTTTAAACTGTTAGCAGATTTCGCTTTTTTTTATACATATATCATAGATGCCAACATTGTAATTTATTCCGGAGTACTTTTGGCCACGCCTATATTTCATACCACTTATTATTTAAGAGTAATTTTTTCTTATTTTATTGAAGTTATATATTGGAGAAATGTATTCTATAAAGAAAGTGGTGCAAAATAAAGCTGGGGCTAAAAATATTCCAAAATAAAATAAAATGTTGTAATATATGCAAATATGACCAAAGATGAATTTAAAAATTTGAATGCGGGTTTTCATTTTTACAACATGTTGTAAATCAGTTTGATTGAAACTAAACAGTTCAATCAAAATTCTTTATATGAATATATTTAAGTAAATCCTTATTGTGTACTTTTGATTAGAGCCCCTTAAATAAATTATATAGACTAACGCATAGCCGCAATTTTGCTGCCATAGTAGAGGACAGCGTTCCAAATTGGCGTCGTTATTGTTTCACTGGTGATTTTAAGAAATCTCCATCTGTAGCTACGATCGGTCAAGAATGATAAACAACAAACAATCTGTTTCTGTTTCTAATACAATTCATAACTTTTGCAAAAAATAAGATAAAGGAAAAGAAAAGAGCATACAGATTAAAATAGCAAAGCTATTTTTTATTTATTTATTTTCTGTTATCTCTAGTATATCCTATTCATTTACATCAAACAAATATTAAATAAGTGTAATCTAAAGAAATGTTATTAAAAATGAAATTAAAACAAAAAATAACAATAATTCTCTAACAGAATAATATGTTTCAGAAACGTAACAGTCATATAACATGTAAACATTGTAAATATTACAGAAACGTTCAGTTGGCTTTCCTATTACTTTTATAAAAGTAGAAATGTCCGCGATCGTAACAAAAAAATCAGATACGTAACAGAAACGTTTCAATCACGTAACAGAGAGAACATAGAAAAGGGCGAATGTTTCAGAAAGGTATCAGAGGGCATATTAAAATGTATTATGTTTTTGAAAGTTTGTAAGCATTTTGCAACATAACTGAAACATTCTGTGCTGTATGGGTTGTCTTTACCTCTCGGAGTAAACAATAAATATCAAATATTAACAATGTTAATAGCACGGAAACAAATGAAATTTGATCATCCCACAAACCGTAGTCAAAACTTTAGGAATACACAGCAATATAAGGTCTTTTTATATTAATTTATGGTTATTAATATAAATATTAAGAATAAATACACTCTTTTTGTATTTTTACATTTGTACATTCTAGAAATGAAACCTAAAATATAAGAAGCAATGGCTGACTCTTATTTATGTAATGAACACCGCTGGGTACATCTCGCAACCCTAAAGCTACAAAATGCCTGATGCGCCAGCTCGTATATAGGAGCCTTACATTTAGTAAACTGACACTTCAAGGAATAGCTACATCTTTCATGAAAGAAATTTCAGAAAGATTCGAAGCTCAGAAAGATTTTATGAGCAGAAAGTCCATATTTTTAACTGCATAATTTTTTATCAAAGAAATAATATTAAATAAGAAATAATTAAAGAATTTGGAGGTTAGCGTATAGCATAAATATATCCATGATGTATGTTGCATAAATCAGCTGAATATTTGTTTTTTAAAAAGACCTTCATCAGAAAGCTATCACTACCGTAAAACTAAAATTTCCACAGAATACTGTTTTCTTAAATATTTATATGATTATCACTTTAGATATTTGTCAATCAACATTTAATCAATATTATTTAATTTAATTCCGAATACATAGTTGTATAATTATACATTAAAATATATCTGAAGATATGGTATTAATAGTGTAAGAAACCGTAGAGTGTATTTCTAAAGAAAAAAAAAAAATGAATGATGTCCACCTGTAAGATGCCAGTTTGTAACTATCTTAGATTTTTAGTCTGTGTACACAATATCTCAAGAATTAATGGTCATAAAGAGGCCGGATCCTTTTTAAAATAAGCTTTTGATGTATTAATAGCTTATGATGTGTAAACATCATAAGCTATTTGAAAATTGCGATTTTCTTAGCATGGCTGTAAATAAGGCAAAATTTCGCTTAAACGTACAAAAAAACATATATACCACGCTATCTGTTAGTGAAAGATATAACTTATATATATATATATAATAAAATCATATATTTGTGTTTCACTGAAAACTGCATAATGCTACGAACAGTGAGTTTGCGTAATATACATGAAGAGCAAACATTCAAACCATGTTTTATCCTTCGGATACAATTTTCAGATAACACAAAAACTAATAAATGAAAAAATAAAACTAACTGAACTCTAGGAATATATTTACACATATCTAGGAAAATATTTAGAAGTAATACTTTTATGTTAAGATTTTATTTTTATTTTTTTAATTTAATTAATTAATTTATTTTTGTTTCATTTTGTTTTATTTTATTTTATTCATATTTTTTTTGTGTGTGTGTATGAGAAAACACGGTTTGAATGTTTGCTCCTCATATATATTTATTTTTTCTATGACTTTTGAGTCCCTGGTATTTAATCTTTGTTGACCAGTACTCGATATAAAAGAATTTAGGCATATAAACTCTTTTAAGCATCTGACTTCTTTTGATGTAATTATTTAAAAATAAGCATATTTTTATATAGATTATATCTTACACAAATGCACATATCTAACTGAAATGTTTAAGTTATGCAATATATTTGTATTGAAATAAAGAAAATCTATATGATACAAATATGATAATGTTATGATAATGTCTGAATATCTAATAATATACCTCAGTTTACTTATTCTGCATATACGCAGCTGTACGTTTTAATATACTATTTAATTTCAATTATTTAGTAATATGTTATCGTTGCGTTAGATATACATCAATAACTTTAGATTTTTTTTTCTTCGTAAACAAAATTGGAGCATATATAAACTTTGTGTAATTTTTTACTCGAAGTTTTGTTTTTTGTAGAAAACGTCATGTATAAGTAAAAATATATAAAAAAAATTCAGACGTTGTTACATAATAATATTTTTAATATACTTCATACATAACTATGAAAGATAATTTTTAACATGTACTTCTCTGTGAAAAGCATTTGACTATTTTACTCCATCACATAAGCTAGCTTTTCTGAAAAAAATCAATGAACCTACTTCTGAAAAATCCAACTAAATCGCTAAGGCTTTTTTTTTTTTTTTTTTTTTCATTTTTGCTTTTGCTGGATCTTATGGTTGATGTTCTGTCTCGTAAAAGACATTCACTTAGAAGGGATTATAGTTTTCCCTCTGTTCCCTATTTCCTTCGAATACGGCTTAATACATTCCGACGCATTTTTCATTCATCCTTACAGACATCTACCAGTGTCAAACATATATTTATTCAGCTCATACAACTAATTTTTTAATTTTTAGAATTTTTATAGAAAAAATAAAAGTGAATTTTAAATTTGAACACTATAACGTTTCTGTTAAGAAAAAATTATTATTTTTTTAATTAATTTTAGAGCATAGTGTATAAAGAAATAATTTACCAATTTTGAGTTTGTATTTGTTTAAAATATAATGGAAATAAATATTGAATAAACCGTTTTTAATATATTTTTCTCTTATTGTCATTTATTGCACGACAGGACATGTTTTTTTTTATAGATAAGAGTCGTAATATTCATTAGTAGTTATAGATATCATCAGTAAAATTTACAATAAAGATTTTTATTGAAAAAAATTAAATATATATATATATATATATATATATATATATATATATATTTGACATTAAACTCAGTTTAAACAAAAGTCATTAATATGACAAGTAATTTATATTTAGATGAAATTATGGTTATATATATGTGTGTATATATATATATATATATATATATATATATATATATATATATATATATATATATATATATATATATATATATATATATATATATATATATATATATATATATATATATATATATATATATATTCTAAATTCTAAGAAATAGTGCATTTAAAAAAAAAAATTCAATCAATTCAAATTTAAAATAATGAGTGTTAACTTTGGAATAAATAATTAAATTGTATTAATATCAAAGTAATATTTTGTGATAAATAAATGAAGCAAAGCATACACACACACACACACACACACACACACACATATATACATATATATATATATAGAGAGAGAGAGAGAGATATTACTTTTTACAGTTTTGTACTATTAATTGAAAGATAATCTCTTTGAATAGTAAAGCGCATTTATATATGAAGTATTAATTGGACTAGATGAATATTACTTTTTAAAAAATAAATGAATTTTTTCAGTACGACATGTCCTACCATTTCCTTTATGTGGCGATTTTTCGTTATTACCATTTTTTACCTATTACTTTAAACGGAAGAGCGCACATATTTATCTTTATTTAAAATGTATAAAATTGAAAGTTTTCATTGCATCTATCTGGTCTGTTAGTGTCCGGTCTATTAGATTTTATCAAAAATTGGCATACTTTATAATCAAGAGGAAATCTAGTAAAAACGCATTGCTTATTAGTTAATTCGGAGATTGATTCAGAAAATATTGAATAAAAACCGAATTTAAATTTTAAAAAAGTAAAACAAATTCATGTCAAATATAAATAAATAAATAAGTAAATGTTTTTCTTTTTATCTCGTAAAAAGTAAGTAGCTGAGACGTTTCTAGCCAAGATTGTTTCTTAAACAATTGTGATACGCATTTCAACCCATTGCAAAAATGAAAACAAAAACTTAAAAAGCGCCAACAAGTTCCTGGGTTAAAGTTCCACCAAAAATATTTTAAGAATGAATATAGTAACCGATGATAGTTGTTGTGCATGTATGGATTATTCAATATAGTCTGCACAAGGGTCATGGACCTATAGGTGGAATACCCTCCGTAGTGATCTATCTACTGGATCCTAGCCAATTTTTACGGGAATTTTGGAAAAAAATCACAAAAAATCAGAACTACTAGGGCGATTAGCGTGACCTGAGAACGGACCAAGCACTACCAACGAATCAGCTTTAAAGGCAGAACCGCTCGACCACTGGTGGGATAAACTTGTGGTACTAGGAAATGGTAAACAGTAACAGCATGCCATTATATGGAAAAACGGGTTTAAATGAGTCCTGACGTTCTAAACTAAATTCTGTTTTCTGCAGAATTTTATATCTGCTACTTAAAAAACAAGAATAGACTTAGAGTTTTCCAGTGATCTTTATTAATATTATTATTAATATTATTAATTTATTTTAAAATGTTTAATTAGTTATTAGTTTCATTTTACCACAATTGGATGAATCTCCACTGCGTAATTACACTTTCAAGAGGCAACATTTAAATAAATATACTTAAATTCAAATTACTTACTTTTTTATTTAATTATTTCTAATTTGCAAATATTCGTTGAGTAAAGTATGATTTTAGTTTATAATTTAAAAAATCACGTAAGTGTAGATTATGTATATTCATAAAAGCAAGCTTATAGTAAATTACCATTATGTAAAAAGTTCAAATTAAAAACTTAGTTAAGAACACGTAAAAGTTTGCATTATTCAAAACTTCGACAGAAGCTTAATTTAAAATATTTAAGGCTATTCAGTTTTTTCGAAAATTTTAAGCCTTATTGAAAGAGAATCTGAATTACTTATTCCTAAAATGTATATGGAAGATGTATAGATTTATATTTGTGTTTGATTCTCTCTTTTTTTTTTTTTTTTCTATCAACAATGTATACTTATTCATCTGACATACGCTTCATGTTTGGGAAAAAAAAAATAATAACTAAATATATAAAAACCTTGAAATGGAAAATTATAAGTGTAGTAATACTAAAATAAAAGTGTACAAAAAAAAAAAAAAGAAAAAAAAAAGAAAAAGAAGAAGAAGAAGAAGAACAAATCATAGTAGGGAGACAGTAATCCTTGAGAGTAAATTCTTATGGGAAATAGATCTGTAAATGCAATGACGATAAAAGATAAACCTAATCCATTAAGAACTATCTTTGGTACAGTATAAGTTGTCTTCCTTCTCTATGTTAGATAAGAGGAATTGGTATATTTCTTATTAAACATGCTAGATACTTAAAAACATTTATATTATTATGAAAGGAAATTTTATTGTATATATACATATATATATATATATATATCAATAATAACGGACTTCGCTTACTATATCTAACAGTTGAGTTAATTACTAATAGATGTAATTATTGAAAGTATATTATAATATAAATATTCAGTAATTACTTAAAGAAATAAGATTAAAATTATGTAAAAAAGGGTTGGACATTCTATTACACACAACAATGTTGATTTTATTGTAAACATAATAAAAAATTATTTTAAACATAATAAAAAATTATTTTTGTACTATAATAAAGTTTAATTTTGTTCACTTTCTTTTTTTCTTTTTTTTGCAAAATACTTAGCATGCAACAAAATTAAATTAGAATTACTTACACCTATTGTATTATAAATAAAAATATATAATGCTTTATCAATATTTTTAATCATTACTTTAAAATATTCTGCGATAAATATTCCATTTAGATACGTCTATTTTTAACAGTTATTTACCTTTTGAAACATTGCGTCATACTTAAAATTAATAAAGTTTTATCAGTATAATAGCATTAGAAATAGAGATTTTATTATTGAAATATTAATAGAAATTTTATTATTGAAAAAAAAAAAAAAATGCGTTGAAAATATGTTGTAAACATGAAATAATATAAAACATATTGGTCACTTTAACAGCTAGAGTTCAAAGTTATAGTATACATCACAACTACCTCTGAAGCTATGATACCTGACTAAAGTCTACGAATTCTTCGCTTAAAAATGGTAAATAGTAAATACCGGATTCGAACCCATGACACGCTTGTCAATATAGCCGTTTGGAAGATTTTCGACCCTTGTAGGGTACTCCACCAGAGAATAGGTTTGATTGGTTTGGTTGATTGGGTTTAAAGTCGCACTACCGCTGCTCAATGGCAAATTGGAGACGGTTTGGAACACACCACTGGGGATGGTACGGAGACATGCCATCACAAATGTTATCCTCCACAAAGGGAGTGGCACCACCACTTCGGTAACCCCTAAAAGTATAATTTTGATGGGAACATGAAGGACTTTGTAGCCACGACGGATTTCATATGAAACAGCATGTTTTTCGTTTTGTTGTTATTTGTTTTGTTTTGTTAGCTCAAAACTTTTTATAGAAAGCTTCAATTTTCATCCTCATTTTTTTTTTTTTTTTTTTTTTTTTTTTTTTTTTTTGTAAAAGCCTTGGACTAAAAAAATCGGTCTGATTATGTTATTAAGATCTAAAAACAAAATACGAGTTTGGTCACAAAAGTCCCTTCCCATGATTTTAACTGCTGAATGCTGCAGCTATAGTTATACATTTCGTATGTTAGTGTAGTAATGTGTTCTAAACATTTTCTACGAGATGTGATCACTTAGGACACCATCTTGTAAAAAATGGTGGAGTTGCGTTCTAATCTTGAAAATAGCCCAAGATAAATGAAAGAATGAATTGCAAAATTTTAGAGCATCACTGATTTAATACGAAAGACATTTTGCTGGCATGAATGCTAAAAATAGATTACTTAAAACCTTGCTTTTATTAGTTCGATATTCCCTTCTCCATGATGTGCTATAATGACCTCAGAAAGAAAAAAAAAACATCATAAAATGCTTTTATTAGTGTTATGTATAGTTCAATGTACGAACACTGTAAGCCACCACATCAAGTAATGTATAATTATTTTTCCATACATACGCAAAATTTTACTATTATAACTATAGCCTTTTCAGCAGTTGAAAAGGTGGGAAAATGGACTTTTGTGAGCACATTATATATATTTCTCTTTATTTTCATGTTATTTGCCCACCTGTAATTTTTTTTACGGCTGTACCAATTTTGATACTTATTTTTTGGGTAAGAAATTGTCTAACGAAAATTTCTTTACATAGTCATTAGGATTTAATGAAAAGGTGTTTGTTTGTTTGTCTTTTTTTCGTGCTTTTATTGGTTGTCTTTGATTGGTCTGCTTATAACACTTTGAAGGATGTCTTAATATTGATATATTTTTGTTGTTAGAATTGCCTTAGTCTTAGGAAGATTTAGTTACAAAATCATTAAGGTCTAAACAAAATATGTTTTCCTGTTTATTTATTTTTTTAATTCCATTACCATACTACCGTAGGTAATGTAAGTATTGTATTCGGTCCAAAAATTCGATATCGAGATTTCACCTTATTTACATGTTTTAGGGTCCCCTGAGTCCAAAAGAGTGGTTTTTGACAATTGGTCAGTGTGTGGTTGTGTATGTCTGTGTTTATTATGTACAGTCGGCTGCAAAATTATTCGAGCACTAGCAATAATCCTTGCCAAAAAAAAGTACACTTAATGCAGTTTTGTTAAA
The DNA here is from genome assembly GCA_963930645.1 of Salticus scenicus. Taxonomy (NCBI): domain Eukaryota; kingdom Metazoa; phylum Arthropoda; class Arachnida; order Araneae; family Salticidae; genus Salticus; species Salticus scenicus. The sequence goes on along the minus strand of OZ005653.1, from coordinate 216,777,104 downwards.
TAAATCCTTGTCGATTCATGTTCTTAATCAGTCTAAGACCATGATTCGACAAGGATTTACTTAGCAAAACAGTCTTAAGTGTACTTTTTAAACATAGGAATTATTGGCTAGTGCTCGAATAATTTTGCAGCCGACTGTATGTGCGGAATCTTCTGTATTTCCTTCCGTAGTTCTTTATATTAATGAAGCCTATTTCTATATCTATTTATTTATTTTATTTATGAGAGAATGTTTATTTATGGTTAAGTCGTACTTTTAATACAGGTTCAATACATGAAATATTAGATCACTTAACAAAATATAAACCATCTTAATTAAACAATTTTATGCAATTTTAACATTTTTCTTTGTTTACATTTAACTCTTTTTATATTAGTTAATGTTTTCGTAAAAATACCAACCGTAAAATGGATTTCATTATGTTTCTATGTAACGTATCTTTAACGTACACTTTCAAAATGTTTATATGCATATATATATATATATATATATGTGCATGTATGTGTGTGCAATAAAAAATTATAAAATATTTATAATCTAGAAGTTTATTTTGGCACATAGCTCAGAAATCTGAAACTGAACTTTAAAAGAATTGCGATTTTAATTTTCAATCTTAAATTCTTATTACCCATGTTACTTCTCATATTACGTAAGTTCTATGCTTATGATAGAATAAAAATATTTTTGATAATTCAAGTCTTGTGTATTCCAGTAAGATTTATTTATTCATTTTAATTATTTATTTATTTATTTTCAAGTAATTAGTTTTTTATTTAATGATAATACAAGCTTTTCCTTAAAAAATTCTTGATGATTATTTAACTTATATTTGAGATATAGAAAACTCTTTGATATATAGAAAACTCTTTAGTTTAAAAAAACGCGCAAAAGAAGAAAACGAGAAAACAGATTACTGTTTCAATTTTGTACACCAACATACAAATGAATGAAATTTTAATTAAAAAGTTTTATGATATTAATTAATATTTGTAGTTGCTCCATAGATATTATTGCTTATTTAAATTATTTAAAAATAACATCGGTATATTGAGAAGGCTTGAAAAATATAGTACTACATTTGAATAAAACTTAACAAATGGGATAAAGTCTACAGCTTGGTTAATCATTAATTAAATGAGTCTAATGTGTTGTTAAACCAATGTAGACAACTCAATTATAAGTTTATTCATGGGTATTGAACGACTTTATAAGGAAATCCTTACATGATTCAAAATATATTACCTCGTAATTCTAGTGTCTGATGTTTCAACGAAGTGAGGATAAACTGGATTTTATCGTTAATTTTATTAATCAATCTGCTTTAATGAGAGGTTTAGTAAATCGTATATAACAAATGATAAATTATGAACACACTTTAAGATATAATTTCGGATACCTTAAAATTATAGGAAATCATATTTTTTAATGGAAAATCTATTAAACTAATTAAAAATTTAAAATTTTTCATTAAATTCAAATTACTTTCTAATCCTATACATTACTTATTTTTGTCAATAGTTCACTTGTATAGAATGCGAATGTCGTAACATATTTTCAATCCTTCCTACCTGTATATTATTTTAAAACATTTAATAGAAAAATACAAAAAAGGATTTAATAAAAGTAATAAAAAGAGATACGCAAAGATTTAAATTTTCTGTCGTAAATTTTAAGATCATCAAAAACTAAATTAAAAACAAGTATGTTGTATGCCATATGACTTTCTTCTATATTTTCCTACACAAATTCACTCAGTACAAATAATTGATTGAAATTATTATTTAAAAAAAATTATCTTCCATTATAATGCAGACGATTTTCATATTAGAGAAGTAGCATAACACTAAATATCCAAAAAAGTCAATTTTATTCTCAATATTACATTTTTTTTTCTTTTGGTTAAAAATGAAAAAAAATCGATAACTTTATTTTAAATTATCGCAGATCGATGGTTAAATAATTTGTTTTAAATGTATTGGCGATCTCTTTTGAAAGATACACATCAGGAAAATTTACTCCTCTCGAGGGGGGGGGGGAATCGAGGCTCCTACATCCCTTTATTTTTTTCAGTTGACTATGACTATCTCTATTACAAATAATTCTTTTAAATTTCATAATGATTATTAAAAAATAATTCTTTTTATGCACATTTATACAAAATTTTGTCCTATACCACCATGTTAAAAATTTAGAAAAAGCGGGATGACAGCGCAAGCTGCAGGGCAATTTTTACCAAAAGTTGATAGGCACAAATTTATGTCAATGTGTAACTACAAACCAATTTGTATAAAATTCTATGCAGTAGTATCTGAGATACTACGTGTGCCACAAAATTTTGTCATACACATAAAAACATACACAGACAGACAGACATTTTCTAAAAATGGTCAAATCGTGTTCTGCAGCTCTCAAAACAATTAAAACCATCGAAAATCCGAGGTCGAAAATTTTTACGAATCCAATTTTTTCTTCTATTGAATATGGAAGAAAGTAATAATGATAATAATCTATATATATAAAAGAACACTTCCTGAGTGAGTGAGTGAGGGGGTGATCTATCAACGCCCAGACCAAACCCCTGGACCTAGAAGCATGAAATTTTGTGACAATGTTCTTTCCATGACGTAGGCATCCACTAAGAAGCGATTTTACAAAATTCGCCCCCCAAGGGGGGGAGGGGGGGCAAAACGTGATTTCACAAAATCCTTCATATCTCAAACAAAAAAACAGATATCCATAAAATTTTTACTTTAAAATATAGCTAATACAAATGTCAAAAAACCAATTTCTGGAATTTTCAAAATTCGGTCCCCGAGGGGGGCGGGGGCGCAAAACGTGATTTCACATGCGTAAAACGTGATTTCGCATAATCCTATATATCTCAAACAAAAAAATAGATATGCGTGAAATTTTTGCTCTAAAATATTGCTAATGCAAATATCTAAAAACCAATTTCTGGAATTTTAGAAATTCACCCCCAGGTGGGGCAGCAGGGGGGGGGGGAGGGGGCTAAGGGGCAAAAACAAATAGAAATACAGTTAGGGCGTTCAAAATTGATACAGATAGGTTTTAGAGGCCTGCAAGTCGAATGAGGATATTTTCGATTGTGTAAAGTTATTAGGAGGGGCAGGAAGGGGGGGGAGGGGAGAGGGGGGCAAAAAATAAAAATAGAGTTAGATCGTTCAAAATTGGTATATAAAGGTTTTCGATACCTACAAATCGATTTCGGATAGTTTCGAATTTGTAAAATTATTAGGAGGGGCGGGAAGGGGGGCTATGGGGCAAAAACAAATAGAAATGCAGTTAGGGCGTTCAAAATTGGTACAGATAGGTTTTAGATGCCTGCAAGTCGAATGGGGATATTTTCGAAAGTGTAAAGTTATTAGGAGGGCCGGGAAAGGGGGAGGGAAGAGGGGGGGGCAAAAAAATAAAAATAGAGTTAGATCGTTTAAATTGGTATATAGATGTTTTCGATACTTACAAATCGATTGCGGATATTTTCGAATTTTTAAAATTATTAGGTGGGTCGGGAAGGGGGGGGCGGTAAGGGGGGCTATGGTCAAAAACAAATAGAAATACAGTTAGGCCGTTCAAAATTTGTACAGATAGGCTTTAGAGGCCTGCAAGTCGAATGGGGATATTTTCGAAAGTGTAAAGTTATTAGGAGGGCCGGGAAGGGGGGGGGGCAGATGGCAAAAAAAAAGAAAATAGAGTTAGATCATTCAAAATTGGTACATAGAGGTTTCCAATACCTACAAATCGATTGCGGATAGGTTCGAATTTTTAAAATTATTGGGAGGGCGGGAAGGGGGGGGGCAGTAGAGCGGCAAAAAAAAAAAAATGGAGATATATCGTTCAAAACTGGTGCATAGAGGTTTTTGATACTTACAAATCGATTGCGGACATTTTCAAATTTGTAAAATTATTAGGATAGACAGGAGGGGGGGGGGCGAAGTGGGAAAATAATAGAAATAAGGGTTAGAGCATTTTGGGAATTTTTTCCGAAGGCAGTGAGAACCCGGTGCGACATTTTTCCTACTCAGATTTTGTTTCTCTTTTTTTTTCACGTGATAAAAATTAATGCAATTTTGAGAATTCATTATAGTGATTCATTTAAAAATAGGGACCAGCGAAGCGGGCGTTGCCTGCTAGTAATAATAATAACTTAATTGGAAATGCTTTTTTTTTTTTTTTTTTTTTTTAACGATAAACAACATTTACATTTTTATTTTTAACAAGCAGGTTTTGTCTGCTTCGCTGACCATTACAGTCATTTGCAAAAGTTTAAGACCAGTAGCCGATTTTCAGTATTTTAACACATTGCATCATTCACGCAGATCATTGCGTCATCTCATGTGCTAATTGCATCAGACGGATTCTACTGCGGCACGTTTATCGCCGGTTGTTTATTGGATTTTGTCGTAGACAGTGCTGTCGTATAATTAATGTAATGGGTAAGACAATTTCACTTACTGTTAGAAAAAGGTCGAAAATATTTACCATGCATGAAATTGGATTTTCTGAACTTCAAATAAGTTCGAGAGTAAATGTGAGCAAGACAGATGTGCATCAAAGTATTAGTAAATTTAAAATTTCCGGGAATTTTGTGGTCCTTAAGAGAAGCGGTCGCTCTAGAAAAACGAGTACACGTGATGATCATGTGAAAAGAAGGATGGTCGTATGAGATCCAAGAACCTCCTACAATACGATTAGACATTCTCTGGCTGCAAAAGGCACCAACCTCAGTTTGAGTACTATTTCAAGACGCTTGACCAAAGATTTTGGTTTATCATCCCATGAACCTGCAGGGAAAACTCGACTTACTCCAAGTATGAAAAAGAAACGACTGACTTTCGCCAGACAATAACAGAATTGGACAATACAACAGTGGAGTAGGGTCTTATTTTTGGATGAGTTAAACGTGCAGCAATTTTTTGCACGTGCTACAAGTGTTCGCCGCCCAAGGGAAAAAAGATATGATGAGAGATATACGATTCAAACAGTGAAATATCCCCCCAAGCCAAATGATATGGGGTGCAATGTCTGAGTCCGGTGCTGCTGGTCTGTATTTAGTGTCACCTCAAATAATATGAATGGAAATCAGTACCTTAATTTGTTACGTGAGAAGATGAAGATTTACATGCATGCTCATTAATGTTCAATTTTCATGCATGATGGGGCTCCGTGTCACAGGGCGAAGATTGCCAAGAAATATCTGAGGGCACAGAAAATCAAAGTGCTTGACTGGCCAGGTAACAGCCCAAATTTCAATCCAATAGAAAATCTGTTATGTATTGTGAAAAATAAAGTCGCCTAAATGCAACCATTCACTGCTACGGCACTTGTTGGAGCAATAAAGCATGCCTGGTGCCCAGACATTCCTAAAGCTTACTGCTTATTTATAGCATGCATAAGAGGATTGTTCAAGTTATTAAAAACAAAGAAGGTCCGACAAAATACTGAATTTAATTACAGTAAATAAACATGTACAGTCTATTTTGTTCTTTTATATGTAAAATATGTATGTTATTTTTGCGGAATTCCATTAAATCTGATTTTACTATGGATGGTTTTAAACTTTTGCAAATGAGTGTCTATTGAAATGAATTCCTAAAATTTATTTCATATAGATCTAAAAAAAAAATGAAATTAGTCAAAATTTATGTTGAAGTTCCCACTACCTTCGATAGCGTCTTTCCAGCTTTCCATGCGTTGAGTCAAGAAACCACATGTCTTCGACATTGTCTTAAATACTTTTTACTCCCCCCTCTCTCGCGGGTAAAGTTCAAAGTTTTGCAAAGTCTTATTAAGTGCATATTGCATACACTTAATCAATACGCACACACCAAAATTCGGTATACTAAGGATTTTGGAGCAGATTGAAGCTTGAAAACTTTTTTTCGTCCCACCCGCCCTAAAGGGGGGAAAGTGGAGTACTTACTCTAAATCACTGAATAATGCCTGTTGCATACACATAAACAATCGACACTTAAATAAATCGCCTTTCTGAGATTGTTTGAAGGAGAGTTATGTTTTAAAACTTGGGTTTTGCCACCCACGCTCTTAAGGGAAGGACGGGGGATGAATTTTCGCAAAATAGGTTTGTACTTCGAGTTGGATAAATATATCAATTTAGTGCAGAGTTACACACGTTTTTAACCCCCCACCCGTCAAAAGGCGCGAGGGTCGAATAAAAAAATTTTTTTTTTAGTGTGTGTTAGGTACGCTTAATTAGGTCACACATCGAAAATTGCCTCTCTAAAATAATTTGGAGAAAAGTTACCCATGGAAACATGTTTTTATGTCTCTACCCACAACGAGGGATAGGGTGAAATTTCTCAAAATCTCTTTTTAGTGTATATGTTGAAAACACATAAACAATCGACATACCAAAAACCGTTTTCCTGAGATAACTTGGAGCAGAGTTACTCTTAAAAACGTGCCCCCCCCCCCACTCTCGCCTTTAAATGTGGTGAAGGAGGAAATTTCGTAAAATTTCTTTGCAGTGTGTGTTTGGAACACACAGCCAAACCGCACTTTCAAAACTGCCTTTTTAAGATAGTTTAGAGCAGAGTTACGCATGGAAACCTGTTTTTTCCCCCAATAACCGAGGGGGATAGGGTTGAATTTCACATAATCCCTTTGTAGTGTGTGTGTTGAGTACGCATAAGCAATTAACGTATCAAAATATCGCTTTCCTGAGATAAAATGGAGCAGAGTTACACAATAAAGCGTCTTTTCGCCCCTTTCCTGCCCTTAAAAGGGGGCAGGCGAAAATTTCGCAAAATACTTTTATGTTGCGTGTTTGGAACGCATAACCAAACGACACACAAAACGTAATCTTACTAAGATAGTATGAAGTAAATATATGCTTGGAATCTTTCATAATGCAACCAAAGGGGTAGGGGGATTTCGAAAAATACCGTTGCAAAGGGTGATGGATTCACATAAATAAGCCACACACTAAAATTCATGACCTCAAATCCTATAGATTTCCCCGGAAGAATTAAGTGCAGAAATGTGGTCTCGAATTTGCTCCCTCCTAACTCCCTTCCAAAACCAAAAATCGCAAAAACACAAAAATCGATTTTTGTAAATAACCTGCAGAAAACGCTCCACTGATTTTAATATCTTTTTACTATTATTGGTAGACTTCTACTTGAAAATCTGGACTTTGCGAACTCCCCCCCCCCCCCACCACTATCCGAAAATATTTTTTTTACTGTCCTCCCTTTAGAAATCGGAAATTCCAAAATCAGAGAAAATTATTTATTTTTATTTTTTCTTTCTACTTAAATCTAGTCTTCTCATTCTCGATTTCTTCACGTTGAATAATATGAGCCGAGTTATGCTTACAAACATGCTTTTCCCTCTTAAACCTCCTCAAGGGGGAATGGGGTGGGGCAATTTCGCAAAATCTTGTCTTAGTGGAGGTTAGGGTTTTAAAATGAACCTGAACGCCAGAATTTGTGACTTAATCGCCACGACTGTGGTGAGTTAGTAAATCAGTGAATCGGTATGTTTACTCTTATATATATATATATATATATATATGATAAAGCAAAATATATTGTTATGCTTTAATTAAATATTTATTTCGTTTTTTCTCGGGTTAAATAAACATTTAAAAAAGATCTTTTATTATTGTCAAATAGTACAATATATTTTTTTTCTTTTTCTTTTTTTTTCTTCAAATGTATTGTGGCTAGAAATATAAATCAATTAAATATAAATTATAGTTATAGTTATATTTTTTCTAATCAATTGAATTTGATGACTTGTTTGATCTTTTAAAACGAGCCTTTGCTTTCAAAATATAATGCGTAGCTTATAATATACTAAAAATATGCTTTATTTATTTATTTAAATGAATTGTGTTAAAATAAAATGACATATAAATTTTTGCCAAACAAAATTTTGACGATATTAATAAATCGTTTATTATCCTAAGAAAGGTAATAAATCTCATAGTCTTAAGAGGATAAACTTCTAAATACATTTTCCAGTTAGAAGATGTTTGTTTTTCAGTGACCTAATAAACATAGAAAGTATATATATATATATATATATATATATATATATATATATATTTACGCTTTGAAAAACATCAATAAAATTTAATATTATAAAATAAAGGGCAAAATGTGTTAATAATGAAACATTATTACAAATCAGAAAACTCTCATGTTTGAATGCGTTTATGTAGGATAAATATATATACATACGTACAAGTGGTTATAAAAGTAATGGAAATAGCTGTGAAAAGAAGTGACAGTTAAGAATGCGCCACGTAAGCATTAAAATACAATCATAGGCACCCATTCTCCCTAACTTATTTCGTATAATTTTGACTATGGGGAACGTTTATGTTATTGTTATTTATTATGGAAATGTTACATTGTGTGACATGTTGCATCACATATCGTTGACTTGTCAACGGCTGCACAATATACAACTTAATGATGGCGACCACATTAAAAAATATTACTTACACTGATAAACGGTCTCTAAAATATTACAAAAATGTCTGTAATAATAAATAAAGATGTTTGTATTGAAATCTGTAGCTTGTTTGTATTTTTAGTTATGCTCCCAGCGGAATTTATTCCAGTTATTTATTTGTTTATTCACTTTGCAAAATATTTAAGCGCACCCTTTGAACTGTCTATATAGTAATTTTCAGATCAAACCACGTTTTAGTTAAATCTATAGAGAACGTTGAATAGGCTAAGCTTAATTATATTCATTCAGCATGTATATTGTTTTTAGAAACGAAATTTCCAGTTTTAAAAACTATGTTTTTACTTATGTCAACATAGTATTTCTAGTTTTTTTTTTTTTTTTTTTCTAAACTATTTATTTAAATGCATTGTTTATTTATTGAACAAAAAAAAAATTAAATTACTTAAAATAAAACTTCATAACTTGTGATGTTTCAAACATGATAATATTCTGACTAATAAACTAACAGGAGCTTATTTCACAGAAATTTGTAGCAAAGCGATGTAAAAACAACACATATTTAACAAATTTATATTTGAAGTAAACATAAATCTATTTTACAACATAAATGTAATGAACAACATTACCATTGTTAAAAATGACATAAGTACATATTATTGAACAAATTCAAAGAGAAAAACGGAAATGGCATGTTTACAAATATTTACAAATGATCCTTTTTTATCATAATGATTATGTTTATTTATATGCTTTCAATTCAAAATCAATTTTTAACGTAATTTAACTTCATTTCCTATTTGCTTATGACTTGTAATTTTCATTTGTGTCGTAAAACAAGAGAAATTTATTTGTAAAGACTTTAAAGGAAAACATTAATACTTTACATATCAGAAAATGATATATCTTTTTCCATCTCCAGAAATGTCTATTGACTTTGTTTTTTATCAAAATTATTATTTAAACATAAGCTAAAGAAACGAAATTTCAGTACTTTTAGAACATATACTTAATGGCATATACGGAGTTAAATATACTTAGTAAATCGATCTATAGTGATTTTAGACATATATTTCCTCACGTTAATAATGCAATCAATAGAAAATAGAAGCATAAAAAAAAGTATAATTACAATATGCATTTCGTATACTTTTTATTTCTTTAAAGAGAGAAAAATCGAAATTCTAAACAACTATTATCTATAGAATGTTAAGGTATTAATTTAGAACCGTGAAAAGGTTTATTTTTAACACCACTCCAGCCTGCTAAAAAGAAATTCAAAAAAGAAATTGCTTTTTTTCGCGGAACTCAATGGTATTTATTATATTATTATTTTTTCTATTTTTTCCTTTCATTGTGATTTATAAAATACTCTATATCTTAGCTTTATAATATTTATGTTTCTAACATCTATTCCTAAAAAAACCGATAAGGGTAATTTTTAATTAAAAAAAATATTTTTAATTAATAAATATTTTCATATGAAAATGTATATATATATTTATATACAAACAGAACTTGGAGAAGTTTTATTATTATTATTATTGTTGTTGTTATTATTATTATGTTATTATGTAGCACGATTTTCTTGCTAAACTTAACACCATATCGTAATGAATTTTAAGAAAAAAAAAATCTTTTCATACCACTTTATTAAAAAGAAAAAAAAAAATTAAAATCGGTCAAAACCTACCATTAGGTGAACGATGCTAACGACAGCGTTTTTTTTTTTTTTTTTTTTTTTTTTTCTGGCAGTACTATGTCGGAAACAAATCCTTACTCCTTGCGGCAACGCTTCATCCTAGCATTTCAATTTGGATAATTATCCATTAAGAGGTGGTATTCTTATCATTTAAGGAATACGAATTTATAGATGGCTATAATTCAGCATCTAGTAACGATTTTACTTTTTAACATGTATTAGTTGAACCTAGTAACACAGTTTTTCTATTCCTCGCTGTTAAGAAATAATATTATAAGTAGTAATTTAAATTTATTATTAAAATTGTTTTCATTTGACGTATTAAGGGATATGTTAAATTATGTTTTTCCTACACACCAACTTCCCAGGCGAATTTCTGAAATTTCTAAATCTTATGGATCTTATCTGTTATTTCTATGACGTGTTGTTTGAAATCATGGGATTGCTTCTCGTGGTTTTCAATACATGCCTTTATTTAAAAGGTTGACCAGAAGTTAGGTTCTAGTCGAAGATGAATCAGCCGACCTCTACCTCCTTGCTCTTTCGCCGAATCACCAGCTAACAGATACTCGGTTCTCACAGCAATTCGGTAGGTAACAGAATTGCTCTGAGAATTATCTGATGCATCACAGCTTCAATGGATGAGTCATAGGGTGACCATATGTCCTAAAATCTCGAGGACAATCCATATGTTTAAATAGCTATTCTAAGTTTTGTAAAATGGTAGAAATTAAGTTATGTATTACAATTGTAGTCCATTAAATACTCATTTTTATAACAAAATATATCTCTGTAAATGTGCAGTTTAAACATTTTAAATGGCATCATCCAATTTTCAAGGGCATCGTCTGATGATTCGGCGAATCAGAGTATTATGAAAGAATGCCGGGGCCGATAACACATTAAAAGAACTGACAGTCCCTTGGTGTTGGGTAGCACTTCTAATTCATGCTGCATTATTTTATAATCTTCTATTGTTACATATGTGAGAGGGCAGATTTGTATGACCGTGGCTCTCCGCCTATAGAAGTGCACAGAAGTCCGTTCTGTGCGTTTGGGAAGTGTCATCGTAGCGTTCATTTCCAGAGTGCAGTGGTGGCCATTGCAACTATTTAGATCCTGACTAATGGCTCCAAAAAAACCTTAGTAAATGCGTTTAAGTGTTTTTTTTTTTTTTTTTTTTTTTTTTTCGCAAAGCCCAGGAAAATTCTAATAGCTTCATTTATTCTTCTTGGTTATCTGGAGAGCTACGGGTTTAATAAAAAGAAAAATTCATTTGTGTGCTATGGTTTTTTCTTAAAAACGCAAAAAAAATTATAAACTAACTAAAAATAAATTAAAATTAGGATTACAAATTACATTTTTATTATTTTTCGCTGCAAATCTCGCTTTAATGTGTTACATGGGTTTCAAAGGATAAAAAAACGCATTTTCTGCTCTTATATATATATATATATATATATATATTCACTATAACAGAAAATAAGTTTTAACTATTTTGATTCTAAAAAATATTTGAATTGTAGATATATTAATGTTTACATTTAATAAAATACGGAATCATGGATAGTTAATCAGGAATTAGTTTGTATTTAAAATAAAAAATCACCGTAAAAGAATGCACTTTAAAATGTTGAAAGCGAGGAAAGAAAGATAAAAATCCGTAGAAAAAAGGGAAAAATAATCAGTCAAAATTCCACGGAAAAAGCATCGAAAGGAAACGAAAAAAAAAAAAAAAAAACGCACAGTGTCAAGTGTAGAAAAAAAAATCGGATATCACTGGAAGGAAAAAAAGAATTGACTAGAAAAAGACATCGATGAGCGGGAGGGAGGGTTGGGGCGTGAAACCTATCGGCGAGGATTAATACGTCTCGCCTAGTATAAATTTAAGTGCGGTGGTATTTATATATATATATATATATATATATACATATTGTTAATTAACTATTTTTATTTATTATATTGAATAATAGAGAAATAAAAAAGGTACTTTTTTTAAACTTCGAAACCCATGTAGATCCTTAAAAATACAATATAATTTTTAATCTCTAATTTGCAAAAGTATGATAAACTTTTATGTTAGTAATGTTTTCTATATTATTCTATTTCGAAAGAGAGGTTATAGGATAACATTTTTATGTAAGTTGTTGCAGCTAGTCCAAATCGAGATTAATAATTTATCACTATTTATCTGTGCAGTGACAATTTTTAATATAAATATAAAAAAAAGTCATGATATAAACAAGAAAACAGTCGTATTATTGTTTAAAATAATAGATAAGAAATTCAATATTTATAAAATAGATGTATGTAGTTATTCTTAATAATAATCAGTATCTAAACAATTTAGAGTCTAAGAAACAAATTTATTTCGCAGAAAAAATACTATTTACTCATTTTTTTCCAGCTACAATTGTTTCAGAAAATAAATTTTATACATGAAATTTTAAAAACAAGAAATAAAATGCAATAGAAGGAAAGTTTTAGTAAATATCTCTTAAACGAGAACATGGTTTCAATAGCTATTATCTGAAAATCCATCTAAATTGTTACAATACTTTTGATCTTGTATTGCTGTTATAAAAATAGTTTGAACAAAGGTACTTAATGATAAAGAATGGCATGGCTTTTAGTTTTTCTTTCATTTATAATATATACGATCATACAAGTAAAAGAAATATATTTCGAAACTTTTACTGAATAAAAAAAAAATTAAATAAAAAAATTAATGATATTAAGTAAAATAATGTAGCATTTAATTTATATAGATAAGTTTTATTTATTTTTAATCATGTCTGATGATATAAATAATTTCCGCGTATACAATTACTGATGACTGCTATTTACGTAGATGCAGTCAAACATTACGAATGGAAATTTAAATATTACATGGGGAAAAAAATACAAAGAAAGAAAAGAAAAACAATGTATTATCTAATTTTTAAGGTAAAATTCATAAAAAAGTTTATGTTAAATAAAAAGTTTCTTTCTTTATTTTAACAAATATAATTAAGAATATTAAATGCTTAAATTAATATATATAAATACATTTACAGCCTGGTTAACCGAGTGTTTAAAGTTAAACTTCTTGTAATAAAGTATTTATTACGTTAAACATACTTTCAAGTTTTCTTCATCATAATTAAACTTTTAAAATATTTTTCTTATAATGAAGATTTTATTCATAATGTATATTATACACTCGTGTGTGTAAAAATTTCAACACCATGAACGATTTGTCAGAAATTAATTTAATTTATTCCACATATTACTGATAGTCGTGCAAATAAACGATCAAAAGTACAAGACAAAAAAAAAAAAAAAAAAAAAAAAAAAGAACGTCTGAAATCAGTGCATTGTGTGTCCTCCACGCTGAGCGATGAGAGCCTGTTCCCGTCGTGGTATTGCATCATACAGATTCTGGATGTAATCCTGGGGAATGGCATTCCAGATGTCTTCCGGCCGTATTCACCAATAACTTCAACTCCCGGTTGAACAGAAAAACTTGAAGAGCGTATAAAGTCAGAGTTCAACATTTTAGCAAAGCTTGACGCTTTACATCTGACATCTAGCGGCATTGTATGTTCAGATTTTTTAGCTGAAAATAACCAATCAAAAATTATATGAAAACTTTGTCACTAGATGGCAGAAGAAGCGTGCCAAATTTTCTTTAAAAGCTATACTCTGCCTCTAGACGATTTTCAAGTTTTGGCGTTGAACCGGGAGTTGAAGTTAATGGTGAATAAGGCCTTTCGACTTGACGCCAAAGCTCAATATTAATGTGCGCTCCAACAGTTGTACGAGCAAGTCGCCGACCAATGAAACCCCAGACATGCTCGATGGGTGACTTATCCGGGGAATAAGCAAGGCATGGTAGAAGCGAAAACTGTTGTACACCGAAGAAGGCTTGTTCAGTCTGAGAAACATGTGCACGGACATTATCCTGCTGAAATATAGCACCAAGAATGCGTCGAAGATTAGGAAGGACCTCTGGCTCCACAATTTCCCTTATCTAGCAGTCACTGTTAAGGTTGCCCACATTGTGCACTAAATGGGATTGACAATTAAACCTAATAGCTCCTCACACCATGATGCTAGGCGTTTGTGCAGTATGACGCTGGATAGCACACTGTGGGAGCAGATGTTCCCCCCTGTAACGTCTAAATTTATATGGAAAAGATAAAGAAACCAATCAATTAAATCTTGGCAAGTAAATAACACACAATCGTAGTTTAAATGTTGATTATACTTTTTGTATCGTTTATATATATACATATATTATTATACTTATTATATATATCTGTTTGTGTGTTTGTGTATTTGTGAAATTTAGAAAAAATGTCCCTATAATTATGTCATGTATTTTGTAATAGCAAGCATAGTTAAATATATATATGTGTTAGATTGAAGGCACAGTTTTCTTAAATTTCGAGTTTATATTCATACACTGTTCGATTTTTTTTTAAGTTCTGTTTGTCTCACAAAAAGAAACACACAATGTTTTTACGCCTTAGTTACACGCTATATGCGTTTTTAGATTTTTATTGTCAGACTTCAAAACCATTTACTTTCTCAAACCTCTGTATTTTTTCTCTAATATTTGAGATGAAATGCTTTACCTAAATATTATCTTAAACGAATATAAATGTATATTTAATTCAATACTAATTCAATTAATTCAATGTATATTTAATTTAATGAAAAAAATACAAAAGAGGGAATGTACTTTCATTAAAATTCAAGTCTTTTTGAGAGATTTGACCACGCATATTACGGTCTCTTTGTCTCTTTCTCACTTTTTATTTAGAACATGTCGTCATCGAATGTTTGTATTCGTTTCTATTTTTTTTAAGACTATATATATATATATATATGTATTTGCTTCTATTTCAATTAATTTTATTTTCTTAAGAAAGTGGACGTATTCCAAAAATCTGCATGATATTTTTGTAACGTGGTTCAGATTAAATTATTTTTGTCGAAACGATACGATACACGAAGATAAAAAAATAATATTTATAAATGGACAATATTTAAGCACACGGAGTTATCTCAATGGACTAATAAGAAAAAATAACGGAATTTGTCTGATGAGCATTTTTTACGAAAAAAATCTATTTTTAACAGTTGTTTCTTCAGAATCTTTGCAAGCGTCATTTTAAACCTAGCAATATTTTAAAAATATATACAGATTTTTGTGTCATAAATTGGCTAAAAAACACAATCATAAAAAATAAAATAAAGCAGGAATTAGTTTATTTTATTTAGGTTTTTATTTTTAAACAAAAAAAAAAAAAAACAACAACAACAAATAATAATAATGAGAAGAAGTTATTGCCAACATGAAGACAAAAAATTAAAAGGCGTCGTGGGAGTCCTATATTAAAACTGTACTGCCTGTGGAAGTATGATATTGGTTTGTGAACCATGAATTTTTTTTGGAAACCTTTCTTTGAATAATTTTGGTTTCACTTATGATCAATATTAATTTGGTTTTAATAATAATTTGGCTACTGGTATATTAAAATTTTTATTAAGTGGTGAAATTGGTATAACATTTATGAGTTTCAAATTTTAAAGGTAAATAAGAAACGAAATAAAGTGCGAATATTTCGAACGGATTTGCTAGTTCTTTATAATAGTTTAGAGAAATTTGTTTTGCGATGGTTATTAATAATAAACAAACAAGAAAAAAATATATTATCAATTTTCTCAAATTACTCCTTGTAGTAATTTGCTGTTCAGGTTAGATTTATTGTGCAAACTCAAAATCCTAAGAGATGCACAATGTCTCGAAGATTTGTTATGAGTATAACATTTTAGCTAATAAATGCATTTTTGAAAGAATAGACTGTTAATAGTAAAAATGAACTACTTTGAAATCTATGAAAAATCATGTGAAATGATATGGACGTAAAGGTTGAAACATCAATAACAAATGCACATGCAGTAAAAAAGAAGTACTGCACTGTTAAAAATTTCTGTAAAAATACAGAAAAAGTATTGAGAATCTCCGTAAATGTACACGAGTTCACTGTTAAAAGAAGTGAATCAAGAAACTCGGTTCACTGTCAAAAATTTCTGTAAAAGTACAGAAAAAGTATTGAGACTCTCCGTAAATTTACATGAGTTCTCTGTTAAAAGCATTGAACCAAGAAACTCAGTTCTTAATTTACAGATATTTCCCTTTTCAAAACAACGTTTTCCCTGTAGGGATTTTGACTGATACATTAAATAAAAAACTATGTAAATGCATAACCTTAAATTATTTTTATATTAAAGTAAATACACACACATATATATATATATAACTAGAAGTTTTGAAGGCAAATATATACTGAAAAGTTTGTTTTAATTGCAGTATACTATTACGTAAAAAGGGGGGGGGGAAAGGGAACGTTAGGGAAAATTAGATTGTTGCTGCGGAATGTTTATCTTCGTATCTACACATTAAAAGTTTGTTGTTGTTGTCTGTATTGAAGAACTTAAAGCAATTCATGTTTTCATTTGGAATTCATAATTAGGTAAGTTAAATTTTATATAATCTTTTGTCCTATTTTAATAATCAACAAAAACAATGACTGTTCATGTTAGTTATATTAGCGGTTATTATTTTTATATTTAAATCCTGAAACTTATAAACAGAGTTATTCAATTTAAAGATATCTAGAATCTAGTATGTAGTATCTAGCTTCGTATTTCTGTTACATAATACATTATGTATTTACTGCGGAGGGCAAAATTATAGAAATTATTTCTTATAATCTGAGCCGCTTTTCCTTCTAGAGTTTAGAAGAAAATTGCTTTAGCAGAAGATAAACAAAATAAACATAGATCTATTAATTTGTTAGAAAGCAGTTATTGTAAAGGATGAAAAAAGTGTGTGTGGGGGGGGGGTGTTAAACACAGTTTAGCACATCCATAAAAACAATTTAGCACATTCATAAAAACAGAGAAACATTATTACAAATTATGTATGAGTATTTGATGTTAAACACTATTTTTTCGGGGGAGGGGAGTTGTGCATCAACCCAGCAATGTTTTTAGTTTTTTTTTTTTTTTTTTTTTTTTTTTTTGTGAGTGTTAACATTTAATATATAAATTAAGAAACAATGCAAGAAAAACGATAAAATTATTTTTTTCCACAGCGATAATACTGGAAGTGGGGAGGGGAGGAAGATTAGATTAAATTTTCAAACTAGTAGCACAATCGACTCACAAATTGGTGTTTAAAGATTAAATGTATAGTTTGTGAATCAAGCTGAGTAGAGTAATGCTTAATACAAAATTTTACACAGGCTACATTCTGTGAATAAATTCAAATCGAAGTTTAAAAAAGTTCAATTTAATACGGAATTATTTTGAAGTATAAAAACAACTGGATTATCGAATTACACTAGATAAATGTTTCCTAACCATACGTTGCCGAAACTACACTTACACGCTTATACAGCGGGGCGGAGACGTTGATTACAGGTTAACTGCAATTAAAAAAATACTTTTTTGTTGAAATAAGTCAAACTTACACTGTCCTATCAACACAAAGTCCGAAAACTTTCCGACAAGATTTTGGTATGAATTAAAACATTGTTTCTTAAGCGTTTCTTTTCTTTTCTTTATTTTTTGAGAAGAGCATATGTCTAATGGCCAGAAAAGTTTATTAAATGAGCAATGTTTTTCTCCGAAAGGAATAAGGTTAAATTTTAATCAGAACCATAAAGACCAGAAATATTATTGCGAATTATATAGATCTTTGATGCTAAACATTTTCTAGTGTGCGTATGTGTGTGTTGTGTGTGGAAGGGGGGGGGGGTGATGGGAATGATTTGTATGGATACCAACACAATATTTTCAGTTTTGTTTTCTGAGATGTTTGAAAATCTGTTTGTGTGTACGATATTTATATATTTGATGTAACAAAGCAGAAACAAGCAACATAGAAAAACTAATAAAATTGTTTCTTTACGCGCAGCGGGAATGAATGGGTAAGGAGTTAAATTACACTTTCAAACTATTTTCTGTGTACAAATTGATATTCAAAGATTGAAAACATAACATTAAGTTGTACGAAGAAATGTTTAAATGAATGCGAAATTTTATCAAGGTTACATTTTTCGAACCAATTCAAAACTACAACTTTCAAAAGTATAACTAATGCACATATGTTTTTTGTACTTTTGTGCCGTAACTACAGTCATGACAATATTTCGTCCACAAATTTATTTTGTAAGGCAGAGATAGCTGAAATGACAATTGGCTGTAATTTAAAACTATTTTTTCGCTAAAATAGATCTAATTGATACTGCCCTATCAAAACTGGGCCAGAAAATATACAATTAATTTTTTACATACGCACAAAAAAAAAAAAAAAAAAAATCATGTTAAGCATCATTTTTTTTTCTTCGTGAGGTGTGTGTGTGTGGGGGGATTTCAAAGAACCAGAAAATTTTGTTCTGAGGATTAGACAGTTTAGACTGTTTTTAGAAAATGTCTGTCTCTGTGTGTGTGTATCACAAATTTTGTGGACGCTGTATCTCACGAACCAATGAACGAAATTTAACCAAACTTGGTGATTAGTTGGACCCTGACATTAACTACTGCTGATTAGATTTATGGAACAATGGCTCAACAGGTGCTGCTGTGATCGCATTTTTCTAAATTGTCAACATGACAATATAGGACAAAATTTCGTATAAATGTACATAATGAGAGTTATTTTAATCGTGTGATTGTAAAATTAATATGAATTATTGATAATAGTAGTAGTTAACTAGGGGAAAAAATTTGCATGGGGGGGGGCATCGCTCCCCCTGGGGGTTAAGTACCCCCCAGGGGGAGTAAATTTTCAATATGAGTATCTTTCGAAAGATATCGTCAATACCTTTAAAACTAATTGTTGAACTATAGATCTGTGATAATTTAAAACAAAGTTATCCATTTTTTCCTTTTTTTTTTTTTTTTTTTCTTTTAACGAAAAAAAAACTTGGAAAGAAGTCATTTCTTTTGATTTGGAAAAAAAACTGACATATTTCGGCATTTAGTGATAATTCTATCAGATAAAAATCTTCTGCATTTATAATTGCAAAGAATTTGATAATTTAATAAGTAATTTTTATTGTATAAGTTTTGTGTAATATTATATAGAAGAAAGTCATGTGGTGGCCACATCCTACTAGTTTGTAGTTTAATATCGTCTGAAACTTCTATATGTTTTCTTATATATTCTTTTTACAGTCTCTTCCTGTCATTAAAAGTGTTTGCTGGCATTTGCTGAAAGACTGAAAAATAATATAGATTACCTTAAATCAAAATAGTAGGAATTGAGGAAAAAGTAAGTCATTTCCACATTATATAATTAATAGTTTAAATAATAAAAATAAGTAAATTTTAAAAATCGAAATACAAAATAAAGATTTTATTGATGGGAGTTTTATCCGACAATTTTTTTGATTATTTTTTAAGGGAGGGGAGGACGGTTTGTATTCTAAACCGTCCAATGTTATTAATTTTGCTTTCTGAAAATTTTGAAAATCTGCTTGCGTGTGTATATGTATGCATATATATGCACAAGTTAAAAAACCACAATGTAAGAAAAAGAAAACTATTGTTGCAGTTGCCGAGCAATGGTAATAGAGGGGTGTGTTGGGGGACAAATTAAATTTTCTGACAAGTTAATATTTTTTAGAATACAGTTTGATATTTAAGAATTCAAAGTACAGAGTGTATATTAAATTGAGTGAGGAAATGTTTAAACTAATACGAAATTTTATCCAGGCTCTTATTTGTTGCGGACTAATTTATATCTCAAAATAACCGATCCACATAAAACGTTACTTTTAAGTACAAAATCCAACTGTATTTTTGTATTATCCTGGATGAATATACCATAATCATAAGCATGCCAAGGCTGCGGTTACATGTTTATGTAGGGAGGCGGACGCAGACGATTGTGGAGTAACTGCAATTTAAAAATACAGTTTCACTGAAATATAGCTAATAGACAGTGTTGCCAGACTTGGGGACTTTTTTATTCAACTATCACCAATAATTTTGAGAAGGGGAATTGGACATACATAATAGTCGATTATTCTTCGAAGTGATTAAGCAGCTGTTACAATAAAATTTTAGAGGTAAATGTTGAATAAAAAAGTCCCCAAATCTGGCAGCGCTGCTAATAGATTCTGCTTAATAATGCATTGTCAAAAAACTTTCAGACAAGTTTTTGCATTGACAGAAGTAATTTTTCTTAAACATGTTTTTTCTTTTCCTTCTTTGTAAGGGGAGGGATTAAAAACTGTCCAGTTATTAAACTGGACAGTTTTTAATTCGGAGTATTATAAAGTTAAGAGAGTGCTTGGAACTAAAGCCGAGTGCCCCAGTTTCTAACATTTGTTAAAAAAAAGAAGAAAAAAAAAAGGGGGGGGGGAGGGGAACACAGGGGCAAACTTTAAAATTTCATATAGGAAGGGGGGGGAGTCTTTTAAAAGCTCGGGGATAAAGTCTTTTCAAAGTAAGCCTAAGACCTACAGCAGTTAATCGGCCTTATTCCCAAATCCAATCCAATTCATACTTGATTTTAACATAAAATACTTCAAAAATATTCCTGTTACACTGGCGTTCATAAAATGGTGCTTAAATATCGTATGATTTCATTATATAAGTGATTTTTTCCTGTATTAATGATTTAAAATACCATGTATATGTACTTTTATTTTCTTTAGATGATTTTTTATTAGATTCTATTTAGATGGAGTGTATAAGATACACTTTAAAATTCGATTATGTATACTTAATTTTTTTTTTAGTGCCATGGAATTACAATCCTTTCTTTTCATTATTTGCTTAAAATGTCATAGGATGCAGATTTCGTTTTAAAAATTTATAGTTAAAGTGTTTTCCTACAATAGTAATTTTTCATCATTTTTCTTTTTTCTAGTTATAATGGAAATTGATCCTGATATAAGAAACGAAACAAGTTGTCTAAGAAATAAGAAAATAGAAAATGCCGTAAAATACCCTCATCAAAGACATTTACAAATACCAAATATTTATCCTGTTAAAAATTTTTTCACCATTTATCTTTTATTAATCACATTTATGTTATGTTAGCAAAATAAAGTTTAATTTAAATCTAATTCAGTATGTTTTATTTTTTAATTATTTTTAATTGTATGTTTTCTTTGCAGCAAAGATGTTTTTCTTCTTAGTGAGCTTTTTGCAATGATTCTAGTAAATTACCAGGATGCTGCTTTCATGTGTAAAAGCGTAGAGTTTGTTTCTTCTTTAGATCCTATTTTGTAGAAGAAAAATGTTTTAAAATTTGTTTTTGTAAAGAAAAAAAAAAAGTCAAAATATTTTTAATTCAAAATAATCTAATGGTTTCTTTAACAAAAAGTTATATATTTTAAAAACTTGAATTTATGGAACTAGTGACGAAAACCAAAAGAGTACCCGATTTTCATCTGCATTGAACCCTAAATTAATATTTAAAAATTTTAAAAGCTCTATATTTCTTTATATACTATTTAATACGTACGAACATTCCACTTGCCGTCTATTTAAAAATATTTATATCCCAGAAACTGAAGTAATTAAGGAAATTATTCTGCACATTGCAATTAATTAATTATAAAAAATAAAATTATTTAGGTATCGAACCTTTAATATGTTCCTTTACTTCTACGATTACGTATTAGAAATCTGATCTGAAATGAGAATTTTTATTTTCTAATAAAATAACTTTTAGAAACCAATTTTATTAAAAACAGAATATTGAAAAATGTTCAAAATGTTCAAAATTTGTTACAGTTTGAAATAAAATTTGCATCAAATTTGTTAGTCTTGATTTAAGTGACAAGTTATGCATTGCATTAATATGTTGCACAAATTTATTTTTTAAATAAACTACCAAAATTGTATGCATAGTTTTTAGAGAGACCTTTATAAGGAATTAGTATTTTTTTTTTCTTTAGCTAATATAAAAATCAATATCAGTATTTAAAAATTCAAATTCATTTACTACTCTATCTTTCCATAAATGACCGGACACTTTCGATTTCAGATGCGTTTTAAAATAAATCAAAAAGTACTTAACAAATCATCTTGAATCTTCAGGAGTGTAAAAAAACATGTTGTACCTCATGTACTTCAGTTATTTGTTTGTGCCAAAAGTGAAAAGAAGACCAGTAAAAAGTTAAAGAAAAATAAGAGTGTTTTCATCATCCAGTATAAAGTAATGCTCGAAATACAATCTGGCTGTAGCACATGATTATGGGGCTCATCCTCATTTTCTGTATACATTTTTAAGTCTCTACCGCATGTAATCAGGGAGATATAAAGATTTCTTTAAAAAATTGCTGAACTTTTTATTTATTTATTTATTTATTTTATTTATTTATTTATTTATTTATTTATTTATTTTTTTTTTTTTTTGCTATAACATGTAAGGTATTAAATCCAGTACAAAGAACATTTACGCATGCGCAGTTAGAAATTTAGTAAAAATACTCATATTTCATTAGATATTTAATATTTTTCTCATTGTGATTGCAGTATGCAGTGTTTATTATTGTATGTCGAGTCTCCTGAAAATAACTTTGCACTGTCTTTTCATACTTTGCGGGTTATAGCTTAAAAAAAAATGGAAAATTTTTTGCAATTTTTTAAATAAACCTTTATCTCCCTGATTATATGCGGTAGAGACATATAAACTTAGAGTTAATGAGAAAGAGTCCTATAATCACATGCTACTACCAGATCGTATTTCAAGCATTAATTATTACAGGGAGAAGCCAAATACTTTCATTTTACTTTAATTTTTTTTACCCGTCCTCCTTTCACAAATCTGAAGTTTCAAAATGATTTGTTTAACATTTTTTGAAATATTTTAAAAAATGTCTGAAATCGAAAGTGTACGGTCATTATGGAAAGGTAGTGTACCTAACAAATTTTTAGTACTTATTCCTCCCCCCCCCCCAATTTAGAAAGTTTACACCTTTTTAAGAGCATAATGCATTTTAAACGATTAGTGTTTTAATTACATTCTTAATTGTTTTAAGTTAATATCTAATCAAAATGTAATATATATATATTAATTAAATTCAATATCAATGACAAATATATATATATATATATTAAAATATTTTTTTTAAGTGTATTTACAAAGTGGATGTATGTTTTGAATGAAAGAAACTGAGGTTGTTAACACAGATCTACAAATATAATGTTGGCAAAATTTAATTTATTTTAGTTGATACCAACATTTTTAATGTTCTGAAGCCGAAAAGGAAGCCAATTTTCCTCTGTTACACATAGCCTTTGCCAATACAGGGTGTCTACCGACACAATTCCTTCTCTTTCGGTAGTTTCTAGTATGATTCCATGATTAATTGTAATCAAACATGGAATCTTACTATAAAAGTAACCGTATAATTATACAGGTGGAAGAGTCATGGAAAAAAAAAACAGCGCACCCTGTATTGATAAATATATGTGATAGAGTAAAATCTAGTTTCGGTTTCCGCCGAGCAAAAACCATCAATATCAGTTATAATTATCAAATCAATATTTTAGATTTAGACCTGTGAGATCTTTCACTATTGAGTCATATTCTACATATTGAGTCATATTCTACATAAATGAGGGAATTAAGTTTTTATTTTGGTATGGACTAAATATAACCGAGCAATATTAAGCAAACACATGACATATTTTGCAATTATTTCTGATAATTTTATTAGAAGTACCATAATATAAATCAGCTTTTTTTTAAATTTTTTATTAAAAGTTTAATGTATGCAAAATCTACCACAACATTAATAAAAATTGTAGTTAAAAACCTGTTAAAGCGCATCATTACAAATCCTAACATAGGTAATACATGCTTAACCAACTTTATACCTCTGAATTTTAATGTAGCTTTGATAAAAAATATATAGCATGTCTATATATATAATAAAGTCTGGTCTTCTTGTCCCATCAATTTCCGAGGAGTTCTTATATCAAAGTTTGAAGGTGGGAGGTGCGAAGTTCGATCTCAGGTTGAGATTTTCAGCCTACCCATTCGAAATTTTCCAAGGTTTTCTTAAAAAAACTTTTGTTAATAAGGGATAGAACACCTTAGAATGACCTACACATAAGGCATTCTATACAGGCCTAGAACTCTGGAGTAACCAATGTGATTTTACCACCACAATAATATTATAATATTAATATATTTAGAAGCCTATTCAAAACACTCTAAACTGACGCGCATTTAAAATAAATCCCAAGGCTATGAATTTACAAGTGCAAAAACATCCAACTTTAAGTTTCTTTTCCTTAAGTTGAATAAAAATCTGTACTTATGTAACGTATTTACTAGATTATTACCTATATTCATGAAGATAAACTTATTGTTGGATATTTTTGTACTTGTAAATTGATAATAATGGAATTTATTTTAAGTATATGCCAATTTAGAGTGTCATCGATACGCTTGTAAACATACTAATATTTAATCGGCGTTAGTTAAAGCCGATTGGATGAGCTAGGTTTCTAGACCTGTGAGGATTGCCGTAAGTGTAGGTCTTTCTAAAATATCTTATCCCATATTTATACAAGTTTTGGAGAAATCCGCGGAAAATTCCGAATGGGTAGGTCGAAAATCGCAACCTGGGATCGAACTATGCACCTTCCGCCTTCAAACGTTGAGAGCAGAGCTTCTCAGCCAATGGTGGGTCCTTCAAATATTAGGTATTTTTACATGGATAAATTTACTGAGATTTTCATAATATTATATACGAAATTTACGGAGACTTGGATGTTCTTACGTATGTAATTTTACAGAGACTTGGATGCTCTTCCATATGTAATTTTACAGAGATTTGGTTGATTTTACATACGTAACCTTACAGAGACGTGGTTATTTTTACATTGGTAAATTTACAGAGACTTATATGCTTTTACATGCTTGAATTTACGGAGACTTGCATATTTTTACATATGTAGATTTACAGAGACTATGATGTTTCACAAATTTAAATTTACAGTGACTTGAATATTTTGATCTATGTAAATTTACAGAGACTATGATTGATTTACAGAATAGTTTCTCTGCATTTTGACAGAATCTCTGTTTTTTAATTCTCTGTAAATTTACGTAAGACTTAATATAATTAATTACCAATAGATTCTCTGTAAATTTACAGAGAAATTTTTAACAGTGTGTCGAGAACTTGAAAATTATACTGTTGAAAATTTTTTAGATAGTTTTGTCATTTTTAAAACAGTTTCGTTCCTTTAACCAAATTAACTTAATTTGATTATGCAAAATAACATTTTGAACGAAGAGCATTTTTTTTCTGGATGATTCGAGAAACTACATCATATATCTCTTTCTAAATACCCAACGAGTAAGATATTTGCTAAGTCAACAAAACTGTGTAAATGAACAAAATTATTTTGTTTATTTAAACAAATAATAATTCAATGGATAAATATTTGATTAAAAATAAAATAATTTGGGCTCTGGTAACAAATATATATATATATATATTGTTGCGAAATAGAAAATAATTGTATTTATTTTTGCATAAATTCCTTCAAAGAGGCTTAGTAAGATGATATAATGCCAATCTTCTACATTTCCAGCTCTTTTCCCCATTAAAATAGCTTAATTTTCCCTTTAAAACGCATTAAAAGCTTCAGTGAGGCAGGAAATGAATTTGGCGAGTTTTTGTCCTTGGCGACTTTTTTGGCGACTTTTGGTGAGAAAATCCTTATTATCGATATACCAAATATGGAAACTGAAATATGATTGGCTGATGAGATGCGGAAAATTTCTAGAAAATTCTGGGTTCGACGGAGAAATATAAAAGGATGTTCAGCGCGCAAAACTAGTCAATCTGAGATTGGTTTCGCCAATGTTGCATTCCTATACGCAAGCGAAGTGATGACGTCACTGATAATCTGTGGATGCAAGAAGAAGATTTAATATGTTAATCGCCCATTGGATTTTTTAAAAAAATTATTAAAAATCGAGGAAATTTATTTCCTGATTTTAATCTCCAGATTTAGGTATAGGTATGTATTAGTTATCGTATGCATGTGTTAGTTAGATTGAGTTATTTTGCTGTCAAATTGACAAAATATTATTTTTAAATTTCAACACTGTCGTCCTTGGCGTTTTACGTAATACGAAAATATGCATGCCAGATATATATTTTCGTAATATGTATTGCACGAAATATTGTTTCATATTATTCAATACTCTCTTAATATAAGTTGTTAAAATAACCATGACTTTTGAAAGGAATTAAATATGTTCGCCAAATAATTTGGCGATATTTTTTTTTCTGCCAAGGATGACAGATATGAAACCTATTCCGCTGCAACATATTAGTTCCTTATATCAGATACTTTATTTAGACATTTGAAACAAATTTGACTTCAAATTATGATAGAATATTTATCATTTTCCTTTTAATTAGTATATTAGTCGGATATTTATTGTGTAAATATCATCCTTTGGAATGAAATGTTTTAGTTTTCAATCGAATATGGGAGTTTGCCATTTTTTTTCTAGAGTTTTGAAATTTAAAATTCAAATTTTATCAATACTACAGCAAAAACAACTTAATCAAATGCATGCACACGATTACTAATACATATCTATACCTAAATATGGGGATTGAAATCGGAAAAAAATTTCCCTCGATTTTTATTTATGCTGTGTTTTTTAGTGGAATTGAAGTTGATACCTAGTTTATTAGACTGTATTTTTCTGGAAATTTCTGTAAATAAAACTACTGAATTTTTGCAAGTTTCGCATCTAATTCCCGGACAACTTTCGAACCCCCAAGTATGCAACAATATATATATATATATAGGGGTTACAGAGACGACTCGGAATTACATAGGAATGCAGGGTCGCAATTGCCGTAGTTGCGAGCTGTGGTGCAAAGAAGCAGACAGAAAGAACAGAAGTAGAACACATTAATGGGACAGAAAAAAATTCATTGAAAGGTTGTACTACAACAGGCGTTCGAAATTACGACCAGAAGTTCTCAGGCAGGCCAGACAGCGGCGTTCTTTACTTTCTGGAATGGAAGATTCCTTGAATGCCACGTATCCTCCCGCCAGCTACAGATATTCGATCGGCTAGGTCTTCAACTAAAGAAAAGGGTGTCTCGTACACCAAACCCTTCATGTGACCCCAGAAGAAGAAGTCCATGCTTGATAGGTCCGGTGATCTGGCAGGCCAATGAACCGAGCCGCCACGGCCATACCTCACAATTACGGTATTTGTGACGCCGCATTCTTATGTGATTCCGAGTCGTCTCTGTATCCCCTACACCACCTGAAATTTTGTCGTCTAGTAGCGAATAATCCTGTATACAATATATATACGATTTAATGATAATGATTTCAGGAAAGACAACTATAAAATTATCTAATTTTTTAGATCAAAAATTTACATTTATTTTTTAAATAAGTTTTTATTTGAAAATTATCCTTCAAACACTATTCGTTACTTCCAGCTGTGACTTATCTTTGAATTATTAGAATGCACCTCTTCGTCATAAATATAAGCTTTATGTTTTAAATATTTAATTTCAAACAGAATATTTCTTTGAAAGATTTAAATATATTTCTAGTTCCGCCTCTTTTTTCTGGAAAACATTTAAATTCCTAACCACCACCAAAAGTCAAAACACTGTACATGATACGAAAATGTATGTTTAAAGTGTGAATAAACAAGTACTTCAGAAACATATATTCTTCTTCCCTGTGTACATTGAGAAGCGTTGCATAAATGCAGGTGTTCCATTTCAAAGAAATCTTTTTTTGACGTTCATGGAATAAAGAATATATTTTAAAAGAAATGTTTCTAAACTTTTCTTTATTGTTTAAAAAATAGTAAAATGGGTGTGGATATAAGGGTGCTATTTATTCTACTACAGTTATTAGTTTTTCATTCAATGAAGTTTTTACAGCTTTAATAGTTTCTAATTTAAACACTTATGCATTGTATTATACTTTATTTATAATTTGTATGCTTTTAAAAAGCATAAAATGCAAAATTAATTACTTCATTTTAACATAATATCCAAAGAACAATTTAAATATGTATTTTCACACATTACAAAATATTCTTTTATTTACGACAATTTTTTATTTTCTTTTGTGAGATAATTTAAGTCACACAAAAAGTTCATATAACCGCTTAAATATATGTCATGTTTAATATATATTAATAAATATGTTTTTGTTTTACTGATCAGTAATTAAAAAAAAAAAAAAAAAAACAAAAAAAAACTTCATTTAGTTGGCATAAAGGGCAAATTGGCATGAAGACTCCATGGAACTAGAGCGAGAGTATGCATAAATGTACTATCATCCGTAACTTCAGTCTGTTTCCTAGCATCAACGAAAAAATTCAGTGTTTCGCCGTTTTTACAAATGACGAGTAAATTTTATTAACAATGAGATTCGACAATGAGATTCGCATGACTAATATTGTTAAAACATACACTAACAAGACATTATTGGTTTGAAGACATATAACATTAAAACATTTTATAAAAATATAAAAGATTGAAATAAATGAAAAATGCGTGATGTGATATAATGAAATGTAAAACAATGTAAATGAAAAACTTTTACTTTTTCGAAATTATTGGTCAGATTTCTTAATTAATTATATTTAAACTTAATGTTTTTAATGACAATTTGACACGTTTATGTAAATAAAAATTGCATTAAAAAAATAAAATGAATTATTGTGTGTTACACATTTTCTAACGTATTTTTTTACTTTATTTTCTTCGAAAGACACTTCCAGCAGAAAATATATATATACATATTCTTGAAAAATACATTAAGAGTATATGTGTAAAGCGTTTCCTGAAATTTAATTCAAGTTCAAAACATCTATTTTTCAACGTATTTATAATTCCAGAATTGCATACATTTATAGAAAACATAGTGAATAACTTTGCACATCAAATATGTTTCACATTAACAGAAAACACTTCAGTGTTATTCAAACTGTTTGAATAACAGTATAATCTAAAATACTTTTTTTTTTAAATAATATGTTTTATAACACTCGTAGTGTCCCGATGGAATGATATTTTCATTCGTAAGTAATCTAAAATTTAAAATTTAAAGTATCTGTCCCATTTGGAATTCTTATCACATAACTCGAACACAAAGAAAAATATACTGCACAATATACATGCATTTTTACAAAATGTTTTCATATCATATTAATTCATCGATTTTCATAGATTATGGATTAAAAATATGTAAGGCAACATTAAAGCATTTTATTCTTTTTTACATAAATTCTAAACAACAACAACAAAAAAAAAAAAAAACCTCTTGT
The DNA here is from genome assembly GCA_963930645.1 of Salticus scenicus. Taxonomy (NCBI): domain Eukaryota; kingdom Metazoa; phylum Arthropoda; class Arachnida; order Araneae; family Salticidae; genus Salticus; species Salticus scenicus. The sequence goes on along the minus strand of OZ005653.1, from coordinate 216,747,573 downwards.
AAAACAAATGATAGATAATATATAGATTAAAAACACTTTACAAACACGCGTGTCTAAAATTAAACTTTATTTAAAACATTAAAAAAAATATATCCAAAGCTTTTAACTTTGAAATATCAAAGCATCATCAGGGATTTTACTACACTTTTCCAATGAGCAGTTTCCTTGTAGCTCCTCCTGATACTTCAATAGTTCCAACTTCTACTTGCAGCACCTTGGTAACTTTAATGATTCTACAATAGTTTCAGCTTCTGTTTGAAGCACCTCCTGATCCTACGATATTTCCAGTACCTTGGTAACCACAATAGTGACAGCTTCAAAGTTCGGCACCTTTGTTTCTACAATAGTTACAGCTATTGCACCTCTTTGGTAACCACAAAAGTTCCACTCCTTACTTTAATTAGCTCCTTGATCCAACCTTCACTAGTCTTCAAATTGCCTTTGCTTCTGTTCAAGTTACTAAGGGACTTAACTGTTGGCTTTGAAGCCAACAAAGAATTTTCGACTAAGTATCAATTTATGAATTTCGAATTAGGGTTGATTAAATTTAGAATCTCGGATTAAGAATTTCTAACGAGTTTATTTTAGATTCAAATTCTGCAACTTTTACTTAATCACAAATCAGAATAACATGCATATTAATTAAAGGAGAATAAGTTTAAATCTACTTACCCCCTCTGCCCGCATTCCGAAGATTAACGACACAACCACTAAATCACTAGAATATAATTCGACATTTGAAGAATAGTTTTATTTGACTTGAATACTTAATTACGAATTTTATTCTTATTTAAGAATGATTACTGGAAATATAATGAATACGATTAGAAGATTTTAATAGTTCTGATTTGATTTTAAAGTCCAGAGATACCTTGTACCTCGTCCGGATTCGAAAAGCGACTGAACCAAAACTGCTCAGCGCCGTTCCTTATCAGTTCAGATGTGCGCATCACCTTCTCCACTCCCCTCCTCCCCGACAACTGTTAACCATGAAATGCGAAATATATAAAAACTGCGCATTGGAAACGTGTAATAAAATCCCTGATGGTGCTTTGATATTTCAAAGCGTAAAGCTTTGGATAATTTTTAAAAGTTTTAAATAAAGTGTAATTTTAGACAAACGTGTTTTTAAATCTAAATAGCAAATGGCACGTGTTTTAACTTAACTCTCTTTTTTAGAGATAATTTATATGACAGATAATGTAAAAGAAAATATTCGTTATTACTTTCCGAGCATAAATATCTAAAGAAAGCGTTATAATCGTGATTTGCAAAAAGGACTCAAAAACAATTGTTTGTAGAATGTTTCAAATTTATATTTCTGACTAACAGTTATGCACTTCAAATTTTTGTCTTGATATAATCTGCCCTTTTACTTACTATTTTACTCAATGTTCGTATGTATGTCTAAAATAACTGGAAGATTTGGAATCTATGCAAAATAAATACCATTAAAAATTAACGATTTAATGCCAGACATCTATAATTTTTTGAACATAAGATATATATTTATGTTTTAAATAAGCAAATATCTTCCTTTAAATTACTCTTCAAATATTCTTTGCTACTTCTAGCTGTAATTGAACTTTGAATTTTTAAAAAGCACTTCCTCTTCACAAATATAAGCTTTATATTGTAAATATTTAATTTCAAACAGGATATTTCTTTGAAAATTTAAAATATATTTTGACGGATTTATAAAAAAAAAAAAAAAAAAAAAAAAAAAAAAAGAAATACTTTTACATTCCTAACCATCACCAGAAGTCAAAACAGTGTGCATGATACGAAAATGTATGTTTAAAGTATGAATAAAGAAGTACTTTAGAAACAAACATTCTTCTCTTTATACGTTGAAAAGTGTTGCGTAAATGCAGGTGTTCCATTTCAAAGATCTCTTTTTAACGTTCATAGTATAAAGAATGTATTGTAAAAGAAACATTTCTAAAGTTTTATTTGTGACCATAAATGTAATAAAAATATATGATTTCTTCAATGAAGGAAATTTTCACAGATGAAATAGTTTCTAGTTAAATCTTTCACGTATTGTATTATTTTATTTGTAATTTTTATGCTTTGGAAATGTATATACAGCAAAGTTATTTACTCCATCTTAACGTAAAAAAGAATATTGAATTAAGAAATTTCACAAAAATAACTTTGATTCTCGTGTTTTTAAAAATTACAAAATGTGCATATTTTTCCTTTTTGTTTTCTTTTGTGAGATAATTTAAATAATACACAAAATAAAAATATCTGATAAAAAATAGTTCTCATTCCATAAAACAATTAATAAATATAGTTTTGTAACGAATCAGTTGGAAAGACCGGGATTAGTTGGCATATGCGGTTAATTGGTGCGCCGATGCCATGGAGTGAGAGTGTTGTATTCTTGCTAGAGTAGAGTACGCATATGTGTACCATTTACCGTATTGTAATCTGCTTGCCACAGTCAAAAAGGGAACATAAGTTTTTCATAGATTTTCTAAATGGGAGTGAATTTTTTCATTGCATTTTTTTTCATTGTTGTTGTTGTAGCTCTGGTGAACATACAGTTTAAATTAACGTGTTATTTACGAAAGTACCTGTGGTTGCATGTAAGTATTATAATCTTTGGTTTCTGATGTTTTTGATTACGTTCTATTTATTCCGTACTGGTAATGTCTTTGTCATTAGTTGGAGCAGCTATAACATAGCTATGTAATAGCTTGGTCTTTCTGTATGATAGTTTAAGGTTGCAGAACCTCTTCATCGTGAAGAACTTTCACACTCATTCCAAAAAGATTCTTTTTTTTTTTTTTTTTTTTTTTTTGACTGAGGAATATTAGTCTCAATCTACGGATTTTTACGATACCAGTTTTACGATAATTGGAAATTTATCGAAATCAAAAATTCATCGAAAATATAATTGAATAATTTGAAAGCGGTGTTAAATATATATATATATATTTATTTATCAGCACTAAACTAAATTCTGATTTTGCCAGAATTTCATTTTTTTTTTTTTTTTTTGAATTTTGAAATAAAAATTTCGCGTGCAAAATGATAATAAACAAATAAATAAGATTATAAATGGACAATATTTAATCTCGTGGACTCAGTTCAATGATATAATAAGAAAAAAGGACGGCATTAGTCTAATAAGATTATTGTTATTTTTATTTTTATTCGACTGTGCCCACTAACCATGGAAAATTTTATAAACACGTCATTAGGCCACGACGAATACACCAAGGGTGATCAAGCTCATCCTAATCACCATGGATGTAAAATAAACGACATGGTTTGGTTTTTGGTAATAAATCAAGCCCACAAGTATCCTAGGAAGATTGAAAAAAAAAGCTGACAATAGATTCAGGTGTCTAGTATGTTCAAAACATTCATTAACGATTTATTATTGGTTTAACGACATATAACATTTAAGCATTTTATAAAAAATAAATAAATAAATAAATAAAAAATTAAAAGAGAATAATGGCACATAATCTATATATATAAAAGAGTAAACTCACTGTTTCACTGACTGATTCACTCACTGACTCAACACGGTAGTGGCGATCCTATGGGCGATAGAGTCACAATTTTTGGTGAGCAGGTTGATTTTAGGAACCTGACGCTCACTAAGATGGGATTTTGCGAAATACCCCCCCCCGTTCCTCCCGGGGGGGGCAGAAGGCAAAAACCACCTTTATAAGCATAACTCGGCTCCAAATTGCTTCACGGTGAAGAAATTGCAGATGGGGAGACTAGACTTGAATACAAAAAAATTATTTTCTGCGATTTTGGAATTTTGGATTTTTAAGGGGGGTAGGGGGTAAAAATGAGATTTTCGTTGGTGCATAAGGCAAAAACACATTTATAAGTACAGCTCGGCACCAAATTACTTCACAGGGAAGAAATTGCAGATGGGGAGACTAGGCTTGAATACGAAAAAATCATTTTCTGCGATTTTGGAATTTTTGATTTTTAAGGGGGGAAGGGGGTGAAAATGATTTTCGGAGTTGCTGAAGACAAAAACACCTTTATAAGCATAACTCGGCTCCAAATTGCTTCCCGAGGAAGATATTGCAGATGGGGAGACTAGACTTGAATACAAAAAAATCATTTTCTCCGATTTTGGAGTTTTGGATTTTTAAGGGGGAAAAGGGGTGAAAATGATTTTCGGTAGCGCAGGAGGCAAAAACACCTTTATAAGCATAACTCGGCTCTAAATTACTTCACGATGAAAAAATTGCAGATGGGGAGACTAGACTTAAGTACAAAAAAATTGTTTTCTGCAATTTTGGATTTTTAAGGGGGGAGAGGGGGTAAAAAGGATTTTCGGGGGGAAATTTAGCAATATATAGATTTTCGATTAAAATTCTAGCAGTAATAGCTCAAAGATATATATAAAAAAAAAAAAAAAAAAAGCCAAACGTCTTCTTGAAAGTATTTGCAAAAATTGATTTTTTCCGATTTTCGATTTTGGGGGAGAGTTACGAAGGGGCAAATTCGACCCCCCCCCCTTCCTTTTAGAACTAAATTCATTTGTGGAAATCTATAGGAGCTGAGGTCACAAATTTTAGTGTGTGGCTTATTTACGTGTGTCCAAAACCCATTGTAACGGGATTTTGTGAAAGCCCCCCCCTCTTTACCCCTTTGGGGGCGTGGTGGGGAATAAAAGAGTAAAATCACTGATTCACAGATTCAACACAGCCGTGGCAATTCTATGGGAGATATACTCGCAAATTTTGGTGAGCACGTTGGTTTTAGGACCCTGACGCCCATTAAAGGAGGATTTTGCAAAATATCCCCCCGCTCCCCCTGGGGGGGGCAGAAGGCAAAACCTCCCTTATAAGCATAATTCGGCTCCAAATAGCTTCACGGTGAAGAAATTGCAAAGGAAGGGACTAGAATTGAGTGCAAAAAAAAAAAGCATTTTCTGTGATTTGAATTTTGGATTTTTAAGAAGAGGGGGAGGGGGTAAAAACTATCTTCGAAGGCAAATTTAGCAAAATACGGGTTTTCGAGTAAAATTGTTCCAATAACAGCACAAAGATATAGGAAATCGCCAAGAGTCTTCTTGAGGATATTTCCAAAACATTATGTTTGGTTTTTTGTGATATTCGATTATTATTATTATTATTTTTTTTTTTTTTGGGGGGGGGGGAGTTACGAGCTTGCAAATTCGAGCCCCTCTTTTAGCGCTAAATTCATCCGGGGAAATCTATAGGACCTGAGGTTACAAATTTTAGTGAGTGGCTTACTTACGTGTGTCTGACACCCACTGTAATGGGGTTTTGCGAAAGCCCCCTCTGCTCCAAACAATCTTGATGATTTTTTATGTGCGGGCTGGTTATACGTTCCCAACACGCACTATAAGGGGATTTTTGTGAACTTTTCCTTTTCCTACCTTTAAAAGCGGGGTGGGGGTGGGGGGGGGCAAAAACACGTTTTAAAGAGTAACTCTGCTCCAAATTATCTCAGGAAAGCGATTTTTTGATAGGTTGATTGGTTATGCGTACTCAACACAAACTAGAAAGGGATTATTTGGAATTCCGTGCTATCACCCCCTTGAGGGTTGGGGGTTATTTAAAACATGTTTTCATGCGTAACTCTGTTCCAAACTATCTTAGAATGGCAATTTTTGATGCGTGGACTGCTTATGCGTATTCAACACACACTACAAATTGATTTTGTGAAACTCCACCCTACGTCCCCTTAGCGGGGGTGGCTTGCATTCAGTTAAGAGCAGGCCGGGGGGGAGGGGCTAAAAAACACGTTTTAAAACAGAACTTTGCTTCAAATAATCTTAGAATCCCGATTTTTTAATATGTGGGCTAGGTATGTGTGTGCAACATGCACTATAAAGGGATTTTGTGAAGTGTGGCGAGTGAGAAAACTGCTATCGAAGGTATCGAGAACTTTAACTTAGATTTTGACTGATTTCAATGATTTTATTATTATTATTATTATTATTATTATTATTATTAATGATATGCTATTTTGAGACTTCATTTCAATATAATGGCCAGCGAAGCGGGCAAAGCCTGCTAGTGAAATATAAAAAGATATAATTGAAAGGCATTTCAATTTAACTCTAGAAATTATTTTTAAGACCAACTTTATTTTTTACATTTATCTTTAATATTTTTTAATGATAATTTATTACGTTTATGTATATAAAATTTGCATTCAAAAATTAAAATGAATTTAGTGCGAGTTATGCAATTTCTAATACATTTTTTACTTTATTTTCTTTAAAAGACTTATTAAGTAGAATATATATATATAACGCATTAAATAGAATATATATATTTAAAATGTATGCTTAGAGTGTTTCCTTAATTTTAATTCAAGTTCAAACACATTTATTTTGAACGTATTTATAATTCAACAATTACATACATTTATAAAAGGTTTTAAATAACATTGCACATTAAATTATCTTCTCAATTAAAGGAAACACATCCAGTGACATCTATGTAACTTTGAATATCTGTATAATTTAAATTACTTTTTTAAAAAGAATATATCTTATAAAACCTGTGGCGTCGCAGTGGAATCATTTTTTCATTCGTAGGCGATCCAAAATTAAAAATTTTAAGTGTCTGTCTCATTCTGAATTCCTATCATATATCTCAAAAATGCTGAAAAATATACTGCTCAGTATACTTGAGATTTTGGAAATGTTTTATGTCAATTATATGCACAATTTTCCGTAAAGTATCTACACAATTTTCCGTATATATATATATATATATACAGTGGGTTGCCAAATTAATGTAGACACTCGTAAAAATCAAATTATCGTGCTTTTTCTTCTAAATAAAAATACATTATATGGTACAATTAGTGTTTTTTACTTTATTTAATGTTAATATATGTAGTTAATAGCTATATAATAAAAAAATATAATAGAAAATAAAAAATGTAACATTTTTAAGGTCTTACTATTTGGTGACACTTCCTTCAGCTGATATTGGCACTTGAATGCGTTGCGGCATGCTTTCTATGCAGAATTTTGCACTTTATTTAATTAAAAGATTGTGGTACCAGACATTTTGAAGTTTTTAGATGAGTTTCCTCTTGTTTGTAATCATTTTCTTGGCAATTTCTCTTTTTGTAATTTTTCGAAAGTTTTCTGAAAGATTCATATCGGGCAAATTTCCAAGCCACGACACTACTTCAGTATTCTTGTCCCGTAAATTCGGTAACACATTTGGCTTTATGACAAGGGGCAGTATTGTGCATTAAAACGCCGTGCTCACCTTCGAGGAACCATTCTTCCAGTTGTGGAAGAAGGTGAATTCATAGAACTTCCTATTTTGATCCTGTTTCATAGTTCCTTGAACTATGTATTAGTGTCCTACACCTTTGGTATTTAAAATTGAGCAAACCATGACCTTAACTAGGTGTTTAACACTTTATATTATGCATTCAAGATGGAACTGTTCGCCAGGGTGCCGCCAGAAGAAATTTCTTTTATCAACTAAAATTTCAAAAGTTAACTCGTCTGAGAAACACACCTGAAATTAAAATAATTTATGGTTTAATTGCAAAAAACATTTAGAAATCATTGAAACTATTAATAAATATCATGTTTTGCTTTATTCCAATCTTCCACAGTCATGCAACGATGGTCTGGAGCCTAGGGAAGTCTTTTCTTTTTCATAGCCCCTAAAAGCTTAGGCTTGCGAACTGGACGATGGCCTGCCACGTCCTTTTCTGCCAGTATAAGCTGCAGAGTTCTTTTGGAAACGGCAATACCTGACTTCTGAACAATCTGAGACAGTGTAGCAGCACTTTTTTTCTGTTTCGTAAGCAAATGTACCTAATTTATCTGTCTGTTCTGGGTGTAGTCATATGTTTTCTATCACACTTCCCTGTTCTTTTTCAGTTAAAATGACGGGTTTTCGTCTAAATTCACTTTTATTTTATTAACAGGAGATTTAGAAACCCTAACAATATCTGTGACTTTCCTCTGCGAATGCTGTGAGTGCTGCAGGAGAGATTTTATTTCGAATTTTTTTCTTTGAAAAATGTCACTTCCTCTGACCATAGTAAAATTAAAAAAATAATAATTAAGTTATAAATATGTAGTAGAAATAAGTTTAATTGAAAATTAATAATCAAACTTTATTTTTGTTATTAAAGATGCGTCAGAATTCACACTAAATCTCATTTCTATAGATCCAAAATGAACGTTCAGTATTACACGTTGAGAGTACTTTGAAACATAAAATGGAGTAACTGTCACAAAAGTGTTGCTAATCTCAGCATGTTTTGTTTAAATCATTTAAAATAATGTGTAACATAATAAAAATTGATAAACATGTGTTCCAGTAACATAAGAACCACTTATAGGAATTATAAGTGGCATAAAAACGCGAAAATGTAAAAAAAGTTAAGTGTCCACATTAATTTGGCAACCCACTGTATATATATATATATATATATATATATATATATATATACATATATATATATAAAGGAAAAAAAAAACTATTTAATTTTCGAAAATGTATACTTACATTTTTTATACATTACTTTTTTACGAATGACTACATACATTTGAATTCAGATGCTTTTTCAAATTTCTCAAATGTTACTTGAAGAATGATCTTGAAACTTTAGAAATTTAAAGAAAACATTACACCTCATACTATCTAGCAAAAGACTTTTCCGGAATGCAGTAAAAGACTGGTAAAAATTAAAGAAATAATAAAATATATGAGATCGCCTTTAAAACGTAATATTTTAAATGTAATTTGAATGTTGCATAGCATTATGAAGCTTTTTATAATTATTTCTACTCATTTGTATTAATATAGAACACATGGTCGTCGATAAATATGGGATTCTTTAAAATATTTAAAAAAAAAAAAAAAAAAAAAAAAAAAAAAAAAAAAAAAACAGTGTATTAAACACATTGCAGAGTCTTTTTAGAAAACTTGACACACTACATTTAACAGAACATGCTGCAATTATAATATTAAAAAACATAAATATTTATTAAAATGCAATCATTTTTGATAAATAAATTTTAACTGCTTATGCGCAAAAAGTAAAAAAAAAAAAAAAAAATTAATTGTGCAATTTACTAGCTATATTTCTGTACTGATAAGTATAAAGGATTTAAGTCCAAAAATGTCCATTTTGAGTTAAGTACATAGTCAGACTCAGGAAAAAATTCTCTATCGATTGGTATAAAGGATTTAAATCCATGTCATTTAGTCTTTGAGAAAATCCAATGGTAAAAAAAGATTCAAGTCAGAAATTTAGCATTAATTTTTGGTATAAAATATTTAATTCAATTTTTCCCTTTATTAAATGAAGATTGACAATCACTGAATGGTATAAAGCGTATAAACCAACATACTCCCTTTTTCCTAATCGATTCTGCTCATTAGTTTTTAGTTAGTTTAACTTTATTTTTCGTCTCCTGAAAAATCAGGAATATGGACTTAAATCCTTTATACTTATCAGTACAGATTTATTCAGGTACTTATTACAAATCCTCAAAATATACTGTAAAATTAAAAAAAATATATATTGTCAATATAAAGAACTAAATTCCATTTCCTGACAAATTATTAATAATAATGATACTAATAATAATGAAAATATATGGGAGGGAGGGGGGAGGGTTTCGAATTTTCATTTGACTTAATCAATAAATATAATAGAATGTTCGTTGATAAATGTTGATAACCACTTTAAAATTTATTTGATATTATTTTTTTTAACAGAAATTCCTTTAATTCAACGATAACTTTTTGAAATTTCACGATCCTTGCTTGTGGTTTCTATATAAGTAGGTTAACAAATTTTTCATAATAAATATTGAAAGGGAATTTCGTTAAAACTTGCGGTTGCATAGTTAAAAATTATTTCGTAAAAATGCTGCGCTTTCATTATATATTTAACATTTTTATATTCTGATTGCAGTATGATGTATGTAAATTTTCCTTAAAAAAAAAAAAAAAAAAAAAAAAAAAAAGGTTTTGTATTGGGAATTTTTATACATATTCTTTATTCTTCTGGAGTTATAAGACAAATTTCCAGCATTTTTTGAGACATTTGACAAAACGTTTGAAATCGAAAGTACAATTTATGGAAATGTACTGTAATATTAGTGTGGATGTATGTGTATATGTGATAATTTTAAGCAAATTTATTATTTATTTTTCATTTTTATGGAAAAAGAAACTGAAGAAATGCATCCATAATGCTAAAGCCCAGAGGGCACGTAATTACCTTCTTTTCGATATTCTCCAAAATCAATTTTAATAAATAATTTGCACTATTTGTACTTCTGCAAAAAAAAGTAGAAGAAAGTTTCAGTATGGTCACAATATATTAGTTTTAAATTAGAACATAAAATGTAATTACATTTCAATTTATTTGTTGTGATAATTAATCATAAATTTAATCAGATTTCATGATTTTGTGGAAAGCGCATGTGTAAAAAAAATATATATATATATATAAATAAATAAATAAATAAGAGAGAGAGTGAGAGAGAGAGATTGAGATTTTTTCCCATGCATGAAAAATCACTATTTATTCAGCGTTTAAAATTTCAGACTTTAGTGATGTATTAAAGTGTTAGATTTTCAAAAATTAAGTAAATAAATAAATAAATAATATACAGTGAAAACACGCAATTTGATATAAATATGCAGTATTTCATTTATTTAACATCTATTTAAACGTAATATTCTTCTTTTAATAATAAAATTGGAGATTTAACAAATTTTCACTGATAGCACTGTACGCCGGAATACAACATCATTACCAGATATTATTATAGTAAATTGTCTTATTATATATATATATATATATATATATATGTATATAGCTATCTATAAATTATAATAACCAATTGCCAAAATTAATTTAACGAGTGGAATATTCCAAAATATAAATAAATAAATTAAAACGAATATGATTCCATTTAAAATACCCCTGAAAGAAAGTTATTTACAAAAACAATTGTATATATTTTCAGATATGTATTAATATAATATCTCAATAAATGTATCCCAAATTGATTTAGTGTCACGATTAAATCGAAAGAAAGTAACTATTGTATAACAATGTTTAAAATGAGAACTGAAAAATCAAAGAGCATAATTAAGCACAGAAAAATTTATTACTCCCAAAGGATTAATGCTTCCACTCTCATAAAATTACTTCCTACTTCGTATTTTCCCCCTCTTAATTCGGCCCAATAAAATGTACTAAAAAGAATAGCTATGAAATTAAGCAGAAATTTATTCTACGTTCAAAGTTAATATAAACGACAATGACATTATATGTTTCCCAAATTCCCGAAATATAAATTTCCGAATTTATCTTTAATAAGGCACCTATTCTTTAATTTTTTTTTCATTGTATATATATATATATATATATATATATATATATGTTCACAAACTTGAATCATTAAATTTCCTTTTGCTAATTTTTATTATGTTTCAGAAATAGTTTTGGAAATTTTGAGAGATATGTGTAAAATTACTTTATGCTTGTTTGATTATATCAATATATTAGAACATCATGTATAATGTTTAGATTTATTGAGTCTATATTAAGCTTGTTAATCTGATGCTAAAAACACAGGTGTTCAAAATTAATGTTTGCAAAATTTGATTTCATAATTTTAGCTGATGCATATGATTTTTGGTATACTGAAACCGGAAAAAAGGCCAATTTTTCCCTATCAAATACAAATCTTTGTAAATACAAATTATCCACCGACATAATTTCTTGGGTTTTCTTCTTTTATTATATGTTTCCATGATTAATTTTAATCATGGAAAGGTATTATAAAATTTACCACGTGATTATATTGGTGGAATTTTTAGAGAAGAAATTCTATGGGTAGATATCCTGTAAAAAAAAAAAAAAAAAAAAAAAAAAAATTATACAGACACGACATTATTTCATTATTTAAAACATGAAAATCTGACATTGACAGATTTTAATTTAGTGCCAGAGGCCTACTGCTAAACTTGTTAATATCGACAAATTCTTCTTTAGTTAATTCGTGACGATCTAAATTCCATGATAAAGTTTTCATTAAATCAAACCAATGTGTTTCAGCTGCAGATATTGTAACAAATATCGTTGGAAGTCCAAACTGCCTTATAGCCGCAAAACAACGTTTTTTCTCTTTTTCCCAATGAGGGGGAGGTGTGCCTTGGGGGGGGACTCATATCAAATGTGTGCCTTGGGGGGGACTCATGTCAAAGTTGTACCTTGGGGGGGACTCATGTCAAAGTTGGGCCTTGGGGGAATCATGTCAAAGTTGGGCCTGGGGGGGACTCATGTCAAAGTTGGGCCTTGGGGGGACTCATGTCAAAGTTGTACCTTGGGGGGGGACTCATATCAAAGTTGGCCTGGGGGGGACTCATGTCAAAGTTGTGCCTTGGGGGGGGGACTTCATTCAATAAATCCCCATTCAATAAACCGACTGAAATAGGCCCTTAGCACTATTAAGAGTGTATTATAAAAATTCGACAACGCTGTACCGACTGAAACCTTGGGGGGGACTCATGTCAATGTTGGGCCTCGGGGGGGACTCATTTTGACGTTGTGCCTTGGAGGGACTTCATTCAATAAATCCCCATTCAATAAACCGACTGAAAAAGGCCCTTAGCACTATTAAGAGTGTATTGTAAAAATTCGACAACTGTACCGACTGAAATAGGCCTCTAGCTCTAAAAAAAAAAAAAAAAAAAAAAATCCATGCGTGATAGAAAAAACTGCCCTCAGTTTCGGTTGCATCACACAAAAAACGTAAGATCAGCCAAAATTATCAAATTAAAACGTTAGATGTAGATTTATGTACTCAAAACATGCAATCAAGTAAAAAAATATAATGTAACTTAAACATAGAAATTTCTAAGCCTGTACAATAAATTTATTCTACGTTCAAAGTTAATATAAACGACAATGACTTTATATGTTTCCCAAATTCCCGAAATATAAATTTTCGAATTTATCTTTAATAAGGCACCTATTCTTTAATTTTTTTTTCATTGTATATATATATATTCACAAACTTGAATCATTAAATTTCCTGTTGCTAATTTTTATTATGTTTCAGAAAAAGTTTTGGAAATTTTGAGAGATATGTGTAAAATTACTTTATGCTTGTTTGATTATGTCAATATATTAGAACATCATGTATAATGTTTAGATTTATTGAGTCTATATTAAGCTTGTTAATCTGATGCTAAAAACACAGGTGTTCAAAATTAATGTTTGCAAAATTTGATTTCATAATTTTAGCTGATGCATATGATTTTTGGTATACTGAAACCAGAAAAAAGGCCAATTTTTCCCTATCAAATACAAATCTTTGTAAATACAAATTATCCACCGACATAATTTCTTGGGTTTTCTTCTTTTATTATATGTTTCCATGATTAATTTTAATCATGGAAATGTATTATAAAATTTACCACGTGATTATATTGGTGGAATTTTTAGAGAAGAAATTCTATGGGTAGATATCCTGTAAAAAAAAAAATCTATGCGTGATAGAAAAACTGCCCTCAGTTTCGGTTGCATCACACAAAATACGTAACATCAGCCAAAATTATCAAATCAAAACTTTAGATGTAGATTTATGTACTCAAAACATGCAATCAAGTAAAAAAATATAATGGAACTTAAACATAGAAATTTCTAAGCCTGTACAAGAAATTTATTCTACGTTCAAAGTTAATATAAACGACAATGATATTATATGTTTCCCAAATTCCCGAAACATAAATTTCCGAATTTATCTTTAATGAGGCACCTATTCTTTAATTTTTTTTCATTGTATATATATATATATATATATATATATATATATATATATATATATATATATGTATATATATATATATATTCACAAACTTGAATCATAAAATTTCCTGTTGCTAATTTTTATTATGTTTCAGAAATAGTTTTGGAAATTTTGAGAGATATGTGTAAAATTACTTTATGCTTGTTTGATTATGTCAATATATTAGAACATCATGTATAATGTTTAGATTTATTGAGTCTATATTAAGCTTGTTAATCTGATGCTAAAAACACAGGTGTTCAAAATTAATGTTTGCAAAATTTGATTTCATAATTTTAGCTGATGCATATGATTTTTGGTATACTGAAACTGAAAAAAAGGCCAATTTTTCCCTATCAAATACAAATCTTTGTAAATACAAATTATCCACCGACATAATTTCTTGGGTTTTCTTCTTTCATTATATGTTTCCATGATTAATTTTAATCATGGAAAGGTATTATAAAATTTACCACGTGATTATATTGGTGGAATTTTTAGAGAAGAAATTCTATGGGTAGATATCCTGTAAAAAAAAAAAAAAAAAAAAAAAAAAAAAAATCCATGCGTGATAGAAAAAACTGGCCTCAGTTTCGGTTGCATCACACAAAAAACGTAAGATTAGCCAAAATTATCAAATCAAAACTTTAGTTGCAGATTTATGTACTCAAAACATGCAATAAAGTAAAAAAAAAATTTAATGGAACTTAAACATAGAAATTTTTAAGCCTGTACAAGAAAATTGTTATTTATGAATTAAATTTGAAAAATATAGAACTGTAAAATGTGGGTAAATGATGGCATTAAAAAAATAAATAAAAGATATAATCAGATTAAATAACCTTTGAATCCTATTACATTAATATTATCCTATTTTACTATTATAATAATAATAAATTGGTTTAGACTTCATTGTCATTTTACCTTACATTTTATAGGTATTGAAGAAAAAACAAAACAATACAAAGGGCAAGGTGTAACTCCTTTGTAGGATATAAATTTATAAGAATTGTAGGTATTTGTTAACGGCAATACAATCATCAAGCAGAAAATATAATTTATGATCAATCTTTAAAATACAAAAAAAATATTTTTCGAGCTCTTTTAGAAGCACAGAGATATACGAGCTTCGCTCATGTTAATCAGCTAGTTAGAATTGCTTCAATTGCGTTCATAGTACACTTCACTTTTTGTATAA
This sequence comes from Salticus scenicus, assembly GCA_963930645.1. Lineage (NCBI taxonomy): Eukaryota > Metazoa > Arthropoda > Arachnida > Araneae > Salticidae > Salticus > Salticus scenicus. The sequence continues at coordinate 216,732,553 of OZ005653.1, read as the reverse complement.
ATAAGAGTAAGTAGTGATTAATTTTCATTTAAAATCAACGTAAATTATATTGCCATTAAGTACATAAAAAACTAAATTTTTGTAAAACTCTAGTATTATTATTATTTTTTCTGAAATTTTTGGTCATGCAAATAATTATATACAAATATCTCTCTCAATTTTCATGATAATTTTTTGGGGTTTTATATGTTTAAATCTGTTGATTTACTAATAATAGAGGAATGTAAATTTTATTTTATTATTGATTAGTTAAAACTTATTCAGTAAACATGCTCTTTTATCTCAGATAGAGTTTTTATATTTTAATTAAAGTAGGTTGTTTCTACTATACAATGTCAAAATTTTAAAATATGATACATAATTTTTTGAAAAACAAAATTTGTTTTATAAACAAATTTCATGCGAAATATCTTCTGTATCGTTAAAAAAAAAAGTTTTACGTATTTATGGATATATGTGTTCTTCTCATACAAACGAATATAAGTAATTCACAAAAACATTTTCATCAAGTGTCACAAAGCATTTCAAACATAAATTTTTACTTTGTGTTGCGGATAATTTTTTTTTTCTTTAACTAGGTACTATTCACTCTCTTGCTTTTAGAATTAAGTATTTGCTGAAATATTTTAGGCATATTTTAATATTTAGACCCCAGAAGTTCTTGAAGAATCAATCAAGACTTTCACGGATATTCAACAAAACATCTGAATTCGAAAATGCATTTAAAAAAATAAATATATATTTTTTTTCTTTAATCAGTTTAGAGATTTCTACTTGATGTATAATCGTTATAAGGATGAATTGTTTTCATTATAACAATGGCGGCAGTGAAACGGGCGATTTTGAAACCTCCACCAGCAATACAAATTTTTTCACAGCGATATAAACGAATTACAACATGAATTTACAATGCTTGCAATTTGTGAGGAATGACAAGTCGCAGGGCATGCTTGCGTGCAGAACGCTTGGGACTTCGGCTGAAGGCTTCTTCCATTATTGCAACATTATCTGGTGTGCACTCGCGTTTCGCACTTCGACCCCTCTTTCTCATCACATTACCCGTTTCCTCGAATTTCTGTACACACAATTTGATAGCATGCGCCGACGGAATTGGGGCATGACGTGGAAAATTGTACTGAGCACGAAATCCACGTTGGACGGCCACGTAGCTGTCGTTGTTTTTGTAAAACGCCTTCACAGCAAAAGCGCGTTGTTCACCGGTACACGAGGCCATCCAAACTGAACACCGATATCAGGGTCAATGGCAAATGTTTGTTGACCAGATGGCACCACTCTCGTCTTCTGATTCCTAACGTAACTTACTATTTCCAGGGTTTCAAAATCGTCCGTTCCACTGCCGCATCTGTTATACGACATTTGAATAAAAAATGTGTAGTTATTGCGTTAATATAATAAAAATATATTTTTTTTTAATTATGTGTGAATGATTTGCATTTTTAAACGATTTTCTATTTTAATGAAACTTATTTTTTTTTAATATTAGCAATTATCATATGTATTTATAAATGGCATCACACATATGTGTAGTAAATCTTCGCAAAATAACCCATATTGTTATATGAATGGAATTTTGCTGCTTTTGAGCAGTATATAATTTGTATTAATTTCTATAAAATCTTTTAACTCAATATGTATATATTTTATGAATTATATATTATTTTTCTAAATAAATATGATACTACCAGGTAGTTTTGTGTTTTTTTTTACTAATAACCTTCTATTTAAAAATTAAACTTTCTAACCTTTCTGCATCAACTATCAATATTTCCATTCTGTATGAAATATTTATTGAAACCTTGCTAATTTAAGTCTTCTTTCCTTGTGTTCCATCATTATAAAAATGAATTAGTAATATTTTACATGATTTTAGAATTTAAAAAATGATATTACGCTATTAAATTAAAAATTCTTTTACTTTTATATTTCTAGTGAATTATTTTCATTTTCAAAATATTCTTTTTTTTTTTTTAAATTAAATAAAATTATTTGTGTATAATAGTAACTGTTATGTATGTTCATGAACGACATAACCTAATATGTACTAAATTTGGGTGAATTAATTCATATTATAGTATTATATAGAGGGTTATTATTTTTTTAGAATGACACAATTTATATTCACCTACTGCTCGATCTAAAAAACTGAATGACACCAAAATCGGTACAGAGACCAAAAAGGACGGGGGAATTAGGATCCCCCGAGAAGATTTATCGATGAAATACTGTCGGTACACAAACAAACATACACACGCACATACATACATATATATATAATTTAATTTAAGCATTTTTTTTTTTTCTGGATTCAAAACCAAAATCAAATTATTCGTTTTAACTATCTACTATTCAACATAAAAATGTGAAGCATAACTATTAAATTATTATGTGTCACATTAGGTTTATTATATTTTATTTTAAATTGCTTAACAATGCACATATATTTCATAGTTTTCCAACAAAAATATCCAAATAACTCATTTAATTAAAAAAAAAAAAAAAAAAAGATAATAATAACTATGCATTTTATTTTAGAAATCAAATATCTTAGAAGAAAACGTTTACGTTAACTGTACCTTTTCATCGACGATAGGCATATATGATTACTCTGAATATCAGCACTTTAAGTTGTTTTGAAATTTATGCACAGCTTTCACTTTGGAATACTCAATAAATATTTGTTCAATATTCAATTGCCTTAAATATAACTTTTCATATCTGCTTTCTTTAATATATCTTTGGCGTGGATGATAAAATTTGACAAAATGAGCTCTTGGTATAACATCTGGACTATTGCTAATAGTCCTTTGAATTAAAAAATAATAACGCAAATTAAATAATATAAAAATTATTTTTAAAAAGGCACGACTAAAATAAATAGATCATTTGTCTACCGAAACAGCTAGAAACGTATGATATATACGCATTATTTTCACGAACATCACCGAAACGGGTATCACTTGTCATTAAATGGCAGAATATATAGTTTAAATGCAACGACTGTTTTTAAAAAAATATTTTTCTGTCAGCGTAAAATACTAAAAACTGATTACACGCTAATCCAAAAAAGATTTCATTTTAATAATTTTCAAAATATGCTAGCATTTTAATATAAAAATTTAAATATCTGCTTTTTTTTTGTGTAATATGTAAAATATGCGATAGCTATGCAACGTTGTTACCAAAATGCACGATCATTTCGATGTTGGTATACAAAAATTAGTTTTAATTGCAACGAATTGCTGTAAAAAATCATATTATAAGCAAAATAGACAAAATTTCACTAAAAATCGAAAATATTCGTATATTTATTTGCAGCTTATTGGAAGCGTAATACGTGATTTTCCTAATTATTTAATAGTCAGAATTACACTGATTTCGTCCAAATCAGTATTTTTTCTCGATTATTCATAAAATTAGACAAAACAATTTATGCAGTGAGTTAACTTAAGTTCTAGGTGCTTTTTTTTTTTTTTTTTTTTTTAATGCAAAAATTAACAAAGAAAGCTATAAATAAAAATAAAATGCACTTTTTAAGAGAAATCAACAAACATGTATGTATGTATGTATATATATATATATATATATATATATATATATATATATATATTATTAGCGAAATATTTGCACAATAAATTTGCAGATTTATTTAACTTTAAACTAAAAACTGTAACTTGATTCTAAAATTTTGCTTTTTTGTTGTATTATCACTCATAAAATATCGCATTATGTATTTTATTTACATTAAATTTCACATTCAAAAAGGTTTGATGTACAGTAATAATAATTAACATTTATAAAAATTGACATTGAAGTAAATGAAGTATTTTCAATAATATATTTAAACAAATGTTTAGCTTAAAGAATTTACAAGAAATAACTGTTATAGACATTAAAAAAAAAAATGCAGAAGGAAAAGCCATTCTTCGTGATTTCCAACTTGGATCAGAAACCCATAAAATTTATATTTATTTCTTAGACGTACACTTTCCGCTTCGATTAACCAAAATCTTCTAAACTATTTTTGTGGTTTTGGTCTGAAATCTGGAGAAAATAAAACGATTTTAGAAGAACGATTGATTACCAACATGTAGAAAGAATTATTCTAGGTTAGAGAATTTTATTAATCTAAAATAAAGAACAGACATAACAAAAAAAAAAAAAAAAAAGTCCCACCATGTCTTTAAACTTTTAAACCTTTTTTACTTTTTTTTATTTTTGCATTCTAAAAAATATACGAAATATAATATACTGATTTTACTGAAAAAAATTCTCTATCTCTTTTTGTATATATATATATATATATGTGTGTGTGTGTGGGATGGCCGATTGGTGTGGGCTTTTAAAACACAAAACTACTAATTCAATTAATTACTAATCATTTAAAATTTAATAGAAAATTAAGGTATTATATACAAATATTTACAGTATTGTAGTTCAAATTCTTACTGAACGGCCAACTATAGCAGTTGCATTTGTAATTGAAAGTTCACAGTTTTCATTACAAGAGAGTTATTCGTACGTTCCGTTTCCGATTTGAACACTTTGGAAAAAATACGCGGTCTAGTATATAACTCCGGCACAGCTAAAACGCGTCGTCTAAAGCGCGAAGTACGATCGTCGATGTGCACTCTTCGCCGTCCATCCGCCAACTAACTTTCGAACTCCGAACGCTCTCAGCAGACGTGTGTTCCGGAAGTAGCGTCTGTCTAACGTCACAGTTACATCCTTCCGGCAAGAGTCTGCGCTCTTCGTCAATCGTAACGGGAAACTCAGCTGTTTTGGAGCCAGCTGTTGCAGGAAGCGAGGGCCCGTTACTATGAGCTCGGGCATCCTGCGTCGACTGGTCCTCCAGGCAGCCACACTGAAAAATACAAAAGAAAAAAAAAACACAAAAGCAACACAAAATAATAACAAACTTATTTACAGTACATTTTCAAATTTGATATTTTTTTTTAATTAAGTGATCCCTCGTCTGAGGAACTTAGCATGAGTGGATGTGCAATAGGAGCCTTCATGGCATCCATCTCTATTTACATCACCAATATTTTCATTTTTTATTTTCACTGTTTTGCAGTCACAAAAGTATATCAGTTTTGGTTTAATAGCAACTTGGTCGCCTATTGTACCAGTTTTTGGTGCTTGTCTACACAATTTATATTTTGATTTATTTTTCTTTTTAACTTTGATAAATTGTTCTTGTACATGTGTACGCAAATCTGTAATCTGGGACTCAAAGTCATTTTGGGTCTCTAACTCGAGAACCTCTAATTGATCATTTATAGTTTTAGCGTCTTTTAAGGCCTCTGCAGCATCTTGTTCGGTCATAAAGTATATAGTAGCACTTTTATGTGCAGGGAAAACTTCTAACTGTATTTGCACAGCTTTAGGAAATAATGCAGCTATTTCACTAATTGTAGTCTTCAATGGAAGTGATGGAATAAACAACTTTCTCAAATTTATACCGGCAGTCTCTTCTTTTGGGAAATTCTGTCTTTTACAATCAATGGAATCTATCGTCACTGGCTTTTTTCTCAATTTCATTCTTTTAAGGAGTTTAGAATTTTCTTCAACTTTTTCCTTCAACTCTTTCAGCTCTTCGGCTAACTGCGAAATTTTTTCTAGTAGGAATTGTTTTTCATCTTTCTTCGAATAAGTGTTTTCTTGATTTAGCGACTTCATTTGGGCAATATTCGTCAGACTTCGTCCCTTTCGTCGAGGCTCCTCCTCTTCCTCACTATCATCATCTATTTGGAAAATACTCGTCTGACTTTGTTTCTTTCGTCGTGGCTCCTCCTCTTCCTCACTGTCATCATCTTCACCATTATGGTCCTTCAAAAGCATCTTCTTATCGTCATCACTTTCGTCATTTTCGTCGTGGTCGTCATTTTCACTTACGGCTTTTTCGGAAGATTCTAATGATTTTTTTGACAGCATAACAGATTGAGGGTTTTAAATTCACATTTTCCAACACTAATTAATGTTTCATTTATTTCTGGGGATTTCTCAAAAATTTTGTTTTTACAGTTAATGAGGGCATCAACAACATTCGTTTTAATTTCTTTATTATATGCATTTACTGGAAGAACTGTTACTAAATTTACTTCAAGCGAGCTAGATTTATTTTTCATAAAGATACCTTTTTCATTTATCGTCGTTTCACTTAACATTAACACTTTCATGCCAATTATCATGTCATATGGTATTACATCATTGTTTACAACATAAATATTAGTTTTACCTTCAAATTCGTCAATTGTCAGATCAGCATCTAATGAACCTAACTGCTTTATGGAACTTTTCCCGATCCTCTTCAAGCTAGTACTGATAGGATTTAATTTATTAACATTCAATTTAACAAAAGCATTCTTTCGCAACAGTGTTGCTTCACTTCCCGTATCAATTATACCTGTGAAATTTACATTGTTCATTTGTATAAGTTTATTCATGTTTTGATTTACGCCAATACACAATGCCTCAACTTCGGGTTTTGAACCCGGACATTCTGAACATTTATGTCCAAATCGTTTGCAGGAAAAACATTTAAGACCTTTCATTCTATGAGGGCAGTCTCTAGACAAATAGTTTTTATCGCCACAGTTATAACAAAGTTTGTTTACTTCACTCTTAGGACTAAATTTTTCATGTACGTTATGCCCTATGTGTTTCGGTTTTGAATCATCTACTTTATCAAAACTAAATTTATTTTTCTCATTGTCTCTTTTAAAAGCTTCATATAATTTAATTTTTTCTTTGAAATGATGTAAATTTCTAGCCCCATACAACATGATTTTATATTCGGATCTGTCATTAATTCCTTGGATCACATAGTGCATTATAGAGGCATCATCAATGTGCCCGTTCTTGCATAGTTCACGCATTTTAAAAAAGTATTCTGTAAAGGACTCATTGCTTCTAATTTTCCTTTTACTTAAGATATCATGCAATGAGGCAGACTTAATTTCAAATTTAAACTCATCAATAAGCGCTTTTTTAAGTTTTTTGTATGTAAGTAGCGCTTTTTCAGACTTTATAAATAGCAGAGCGTTTCCGCTCAAAGATCGTTTACAAAAAATAATTTTCTGCAGTTCATTAAGATTAAACATTTCTGTTAATTCTTCAAATTCAGTAAACCACTCGATTATGATTTCATGCGGCTCACCGCTAAATTTTGAAATACTATTTTCAAAGTCATTGAATGATACAACTGCACCATGTGTTCCAACATTCTTACTATTTTCACAATGAATGTTACTCTTTTAGTTTTATCATAATTATCAATAACATTATCATCATTATTATCATTATGGCATTGCACCGAGGAATCAATTTTCGTGACGCCATTATCGTCACTTTCCGATTTGCTTTCGGATTCACTGCTCGATTCGCTCTCGGAATCATCAGCATCCGAGTTGTTCTCAGAATTTTCCTGTTTTAATAATTCTATATCACATAAATTTAACAACAATCTATCTCTTAATTCTTCTTTGCTCCCATCAAAAGGGACATTTAATATATTACAGATTATTATTAATTCATTTAGTGAGAAATTATCGTCAATCAATTTTTGTTTTTGAATGTAGTTTTCGTCGTCAACGGCGAAAGTGAATCCTGTAAACTTTTTTCTTCTGCATCTGGTCATCCGGTCACCGTTGTTATCGAATAAAAATCGATGCAGAATTTTAACTCTATTATATTTTCCTTGTCCTAGTGCAACACCAATTTTAGGAATGTTCCCAAGTGAGACCATCATGCAATCAAACAAAATTTACGTACCTTCGTAGAGCAGAAACAGCAGGTGCTTTGTTGTTCTAAACTCAAGCAGGTTTCGTAGGCGCTCTGACGTACCTTTGCAAAACAGGAACAACAGGTCACACTTTATACACTTATTTATCCAGCGAGAATTTAAATCAGGCAAAACATTCTGTATTTTAACCACCGTTCACAACATGATCAAGCATGCGAAGAAATGTCGACACAGTTCTTTTAATGTTAATAAAGTAAAAGTCTACTTAAAACACAAAGTTTATGTTTTAAAGTTCAGCGAATTAAAAAAAAATAGTTCTTTTTTTAGTCCAGGCGCATCATCATTTGTAGAAATACAGTTAATTCAATCACAGTTAAAAAAAATAATAATAAAAGTTCAGTTTATCAATCTATATTTTATCAGTCCAGGCGCATCCCACTTCTGACTTTTTGTGGAATGGCCGATTGGTGTGGGCTTTTAAAACACAAAACTACTAATTCAGTTAATTACTAATCATTTAAAATTTAATAGAAAATTAAGGTATTATATACAAATATTTACAGTAGTGTAGTTCAAATTCTTACTGAACGGCCAACTATAGCAGTTGCATTTGTAATTGAAAGTTCACAGTTTTCGTTACAAGAGAGTTATTCGTACGTTCCGTTTCCGATTTGAACACTTTGGAAAAAATACGCGGTCTAGTATATAACTCCGGCACAGCTAAAACGCGTCGTCTAAAGCGCGAAGTACGATCGTCGATGTGCGCTCTTCGCCGTCCATCCGTCAACTAACTTTCTCTCTCCGAACGCTCTCAGCAGACGTGTGTTCCGGAACTAGCGTCTGTCTAACGTCACAGTTACATCCTTCCGGCAAGATTCTGCGCTCTTCGTCAATCGTAACGGGAAACTCAACTGTTTTGCAGCCAGCTGTTGCAGGAAGCGAGGGCCCGTTACTATATATACATATGATTGTTAATATCAAAGCTACCCTATTTAGGCATACGTAGATCCCATTCTTATAGACGTATTTAATACATGCGATACATGAAACATGGGGGAAAAAGACAGGCAATAAAAATTAATGGTTCAAAATTTGAGCGATAGATGGTACTTTTTCTACAATGTTTAAAAGACATAATTTCAATTTGGAGTGCTTTAAGAAAATAATAGTTAATGTCATAAAATCTTCATTTAACTATGCATATTAAAGAGAAAGATCGATCGTTTCAGATCAAGTTGTTATTACCAGAATGGTAGTAATATTTTAACTGTATTAAGGAATAATCTATTTTTTGGAGGCCAATCTTAAGAAAGATGATTATTAAAATTAAAGAGACTGGGAAGTAGGATATGATACAAGGAAATTTACGAAAGATGGTGTCAAAAAGAAAATGTGCAAAAGTCATTTTTCAGGGGTCGAATGAGCGATTGCATTGCCCGCGGATATTTTGATCAAAAGAAGGCGAGAAATATCAATGTATATTTTCGGACCACAACGTTGGTCTTGGACACTACGATACAATGCATTAGTAAATCGTATGCACTTTAGATAAAGGGAGAGCTAAATGACCTGACACAAGTCTTTACGTGTCGAAGATTATTGGGAATCGGACGTTCTTTTGTTCTAGGCTATACGGCTTTTTAAGCAGTTTCAACTGAAGTAAGTTTCTGCCCTCTCCAACGAAGCATGCTCAAATCCCGCGTATTTTCATTTTTAGTAATCATATTTCTCAAATCCTATCTCGATCCTATCTTCGGGGAATGATATAGGATAAATTGGTATACGGCGTATCAGCATGCAGGGCAAATGGAGTTGATTGCTGTATACTGAAGATGGCTTCCTCAATAACAGCTAAGGCTACAGTAGGATCCATATTGGGTCCACAAGAATATTGGTTAGTACTGTATTATTTTATTTGTTAGATCACTAGCAGGCTACGCCCGCTTCGCTGGTCACTATATTTAAATGAATTTTCAAAAGAATTGGATCAGTATTAATTTTTACATCACATTACAAATAAAAACTTAAAAAAAAAAAAGAAAAAAAAAAAAAACACTAAAATCGCTTTAGATTTCGCTTCTTCGGGTACCCGTTGACTAAGGTAGCTCTTTTTTCTACCCGTACTGCATCGGGTCCAGTTTACCACTGTCTACAGACATGTCTTTCCCGGGCAATTCAATCTAGGTATTTATCGACCATTTGTGGATTTATTGTTATTTAAGAACTATGATTTTAAAGATGACTGTATCTCAGCATCTATTATATATTTTAGTTTTTGAACCATGCGTTTTATAGCCCCCGTTATTTACACTATATTACGATTTGATTCCGACCAGTGCAATAAAATAAAATAAAAAAAGTAGATTTTTTTTAAAGGAATTAAATACATGAAAAACGAATTTTAATTAGTTTATCCTTTCTACTATAAACTAACATTTTTTTCACACAATAAATATTATAAATAATACCAAAAAAAAATAGTAAAAAAAAAAAGGATTTTTCTTTTAAAGGAATTAATTTAAAAAAATGAAAGATAAAAAGTTGTTATAGTATAAAATTTATACATAAACGTAACAATTTGTTTCTATTGCATTACCATTTGATTTTCAATAAATATAATAACAATAAAAAAAAGAAAATAGCCTTCAAATGAATGTATTAATTAAAAAATGAATTGCATAATAGCCGTTGCTAAGATACGCAGAGGATTACAATCGAAGAATAAATTCATGAAAAATGAAACATTAAAGCCTATATTTAAAATCGAAAAAAAAAATTCGAATTCGAAATTCGAAAAAATCTCGATGAGGTGCACACCTGCAAGGTCCCACGTACCTATATGCCAAATTTGGAAGCTCTACGATCAGTAGTGTGGGCACCAGAACGCAGAAAGACACACACACAGACACATACACACACAGACACACACACAGATACACAGACACTTCTCTTTATTTATATAGATTATCTGACAGCTTGGAGAATTATAGTTACAGTGACTTTCGTATCGAAAGATAAAGATTGTATAATTTTACATTAACAATGGAGAATCTATTGTATAACCGTGTTAGTTTGTGGATTAAGCGGTGATAATTTTGTCTTCAGGATTCTCCTGTAATATTATTCCTCAAAGGTCTCAAAACATGCTTTTTATGCAAGCATTTCAAACGTCGACATACTCAACATGCAGTTGAAAAATGACGACCGTTCTTATAAAATAACTTCATGAATATATGTATAAATATTTCTCCTTCCGAAACCAAGAAGAAAAATAAAATTATATGGCATAGATTACATTCCTTTAATAACACTCCATATTCTTCTAATCATTTTTATTTATTGCATTAAAAGCGCCATCTATCGTCCAGACATTGAACTATCATTTTATATTGCTGAATTCCGTTCTCCATGGTCCAAATAAAACATATACCAAGTTTCTCTAAATACTTTTATATAGAACGGGACCTATGAGATCTATCATCCCGGTCATTCTACTCAAGATACAGCCGGCAACAAAATTATCTGATTGCTAGCAATAATTCCTAGCGCTAGAATAATTTTGCTGCCGACCACCCAGTATAATTATGCTGTATATTCAAATGAAATTATAGGAATTTAGGAATCTCCTATCAGTGTATCAAAATACATTTCAAACGCATATTCCACTATGACTTAGGTTTTGGTTTATGAAAAAATAAAAACAGTTCATGTTTTGGACAATGGGAAAAATAGGTTTACCATAGGTTTACCATACTAATTTCCATAAAAAAAAATTTATTTGGCCTTTTCTGCCTGTGAGTTATCTTATACGGCAATTTTTATTTTCAAAGAGGACTTTTTTGAATAAATTGCAGAAGTGCTTGCGCTTGGTTGTATTCGCACCCGAGATCTGAGGGATAAGTATCCAAAGACAAACTTCTGGACAAAACGTTAACCCGTTGTTCATCGATAAGCTTTGATTCTTTATCAAAGGAACAGCGTTGATGGCTTCGCTACAGTATTCCTCTTCCCGGAGACTACTACTTCGTACGAACGATATTACTCCTGTTGACGCTAGCAGTTACAAGATCTTGCTGTCAGGTAGCCGTCTTCAATGTTGCATGACGTAGTGCATGACTGGCTTTGTGTTGTGAATGTTTCACAGGTATTGCTGCTAGGAAAATGCGGCACTGCCATCTATTGCCATATATTAATGTCGATAATTCGTTGCGAGTTCCGTTTGTGCGTTCGCGGTTACCATTGTGGCGACACTACAGGACTTCCCATCCCATAGTGTACGCCGTCGTACGAGCGATATTACTGATGTAGACGGTGGCGGTTACCATATCCTACTGTCAGTTGGCCGTCTTTAATAGCGCACGTTTTTGTTTAATAGAAAACGTCCCATTCGCAAATTATTGGTCGTGCAGTATCGCTAACATAGTCATTTTTTGTTTCTAAAGGAAAAATTTTGATTAAAATTTCTTCAGCTCAATGAATTACAAACGGCTTACGTACTTCCCAGGCTTTTCAGAAAACATTTACTGTCCCGGAAACGCACAATTATTCTATCAAAATTTCAAATGAAAACGACTTCGTTGCAAAATTGTCATCAGTCAAAATGCCGTGATGACGACAGAAGCAAGGTTGTTTGTCTTATAGAAAGACTTGATGAGTAACGCTCAAATTAATATAGTAGATGTCATAGTCTTTTTCATGAACAAAAGAGAAAGTTTTTCACGTAGGCAAAAAGGCAGCTTTATTCAGCTTATTGTTATCTCAAACTTTTGAATTGACTTATAAAATATGCCAATATCACAAATTGTCAAATACGTTTAATTTTCTAAAAATTACTACAACGCATTGGTATATATATATTAGGGTGGTTTGAAAAAAACTTTTTTTTAAATTTCAGATCGCTATAGTGCACAAAAGTTGCCATTGGTATAGACATGAAAAAAGCACTAATTATTATTTTTTTATTAATTTGTCTTCCGGTCGCGCAATGCCATCGAAATTAGCAAAAAATTGTGAAAAACCTTAATTTTTCATAATTTTTTAAGCACGCCAGATGGTTTTAATTGCGTTCCTATCCCATGAATTAACTACTAAAAGTATGTAAAATCAATATATATGCACTTATTATACATTTGTTTCATATCTTCCGGTCGCGCAACATAGTACAAAATGAGTAAAATTAGTTGTTTTTGCAAAATTTCGAAGTTTGACTGTTTAGTACATTTTAATCATACGACTTTTAGAGATGCTATAGTTTAATTCTATTACAATAATGTATTTAAAATCCATGCATATAAGATAAACATGGCTATAAGATAGACGCGACGTACGTGACGAATGCCAGCGATGCGCGCGCATCGCAGCCAGTCGCAGTCATTATCGTTTCCCGCTATTTACTTCAGTCTGCTCATGCAGCTAGCTCGAATCAGTACTAGATTGTGTTGTACTTAAGTCCTTATTTTTCTGTCTACTTTTGCGTTCAGTGTTTGTAATTGAATACGACAGTTATTGATACAATGGATGTGAAAAGAAAGTTGGTATAGGTACAATAACTAGAAAAGGTTTGAGTGCCCTATTTTTGGTCACCCACGATACTTGTTACAAAACAAGCTTCATACTCATGAAGATGTCCTTCGCTGCTGCTTTCAACAGAGATTCAACCTAGTTGTAACAATAAACAACAAGAGTGTATCTTTTTCAAGAGTAGCCTCAACAGCGGCAAAGAAAATTATCGGTTTATATGACAAAGCCTCGATCCCAACTGTTACGGAGTACAGAGTCATCCAGCTAAACAGTTCTTACTACCAATCATACAGTAAACTCAGAAAGTCGTTTCATCGTGACAAAGATAAACTAGCATTCAAACTTAAACTTGACAATTTGAAGAAGAAATGATGCTCTCGTTTTGATATCGCGGCGTGTAAATGTGTAATTGTTGCTAATGACTGTTCATGTAAGAAATCTCCAGATGCATGAGTATGCCCTCTAAGTGTGAACTGCATTTGTGAAAGAAGAAACAAAAATTCACCTTTGGAATTAAAGTATATGTACTTGCACATTTACACGCCGCGACATCAAAAAGAGAGCATACTATCTTCTAGAAATTGTCAAGTTTAAGTTTGAATGTTGGTTTATCTTTGTCACGATGAAACGACTTTTTGCGTTTACTGTATGATTCGTAGTAAGAATTATTTAGTTATATGACTCTGTACTCTGAAACAGTTGGGATCGAGGCTTTGTTATATAAACCGATAATTTTCTTTGCTAGTGTTGAGGCTACTCTTGAAAAAGATACACTCTTGTTGTTTATTGTCACAGCTAGGTTGAATCTCTGTTTAAAGCAGCAGCGACGGACATTTTCATGAGTAGGAAGCTTGTTGTGCAACACGTCTCGTGGGCGACCAAAAATAGGGCACTCAAAACATTTTCTAGTTATTGTACCTATGCCAACTTTCATTGGTACATTCATTGTATCAATAACTGTCGTATTCAAGTACAAACACTGAGCGCAAAAGTAGAATACGGACTTAAGCACAACACAATCTAGTACTGACTAGAGCTAGCGGCATCAGCAGACTGAAGAAAATAGCGGGAAACGATAATGGGTCCGACTGGCAACGCTGTGCGCGCATCTATTCGTCACGCCTATCTTATAGCCACGTTTATCTTATATGCTTGGATTTTAAATATATTATTGTAATAGAATTAAACTTTAGCATCTCTAAAAGTCGTATGATTAAAATGTACTTAACAGTCAAACTTTAAAATTTTGCAAAAACTACTAATTTTGCTCATTTTGTACTATGTTGCGCGACCGGAAGATATGAAACAAATGTATAAAAAGTGCATATATATTGATTTTACATACCTTAAGTAGTTAATTCATGGTATAGGAACGCAATTAAAACCATCTGCGTGCTTAAAAAAATTATGAAAAATTAAGGTTTTTCACATTTTTTTGCTAACTTTGATGGCATTGCGCGACCGGAAGACAAATGTATTAAAAAATAATAATTAATGCTTTTTTCATGTCTATACGAATGGCAACTTTTGTGCACTATAGTGATCTGAAATTTAAAAAAAAAGTATTTTTCGAACCACCCTAATATATATATATATATATATATATATATATATATATATATATATATATATATATATATATATATATATGTATTCATGTATGTATCTAAGCGTGTATATAAGACGATGGGAGGAGAAAACTCAGACTGTTCAATTTTCAGTAATATAGTAAACGATTGAAACTTTAATATATATACATATATATATAAAGGGAGTGAGATAGATAGGTAGATAAATAATTCATAGTAAACACTTATGAAATCTCTTGATCGCTTTTGATTTTGCCTAATTTACTTTAACTTCTTTAATTAATTTAAATTTCATGTAACTTGGTTCCTTTGAATTTTCAGTAAACATACATTGTTTTTAAACGAAGATTCATAATAAAAACATCAACAGTAAATATTTTCTGATAATTCATATCTTTATATCATATTTTTATTTAAAATGAATGTTTATTTTGTTGCTATTTGTTATCTAAAGACATATGTTTAGTGAATAACGCTTAAGCATATATCCACAAAGAAATGTAAGAATGAGAAAAATACTTAATTTTTATATCTAAACCTATCTTATATTTTCTATCTAATAAAGCGATTTAATTAAACATTAAATGTATGATGATTCATAAGTCTTAGGATGTTTTACGGGAAATACAAAACACATAATGTAAGTCTGAATTTAAAAAAAAAAATAGTTCTTTTTTTTTTTTTTTTTTTTTTTTTACTTATTACATAACATGTTGAATTCTATAAAATTAAAAATCTCGATACTAAATGTCTAAAACACTTTTTATTTACAAATTATACATTTGATATTTTTTTCCTTCATAAAGATCTGAAACTTACATTTTTTAAATATGTACAGTTGTGGACATAACTATAATACACCTATCTAATTTGACAAATAGTCAAAGAAAAGATTCAGAGCTTAAAAATGTTTTATTAAATACGTCAAAAACATAAATTTATTCTGTTATCATATATAATTATTTTATAATAATGATATTTTCATACAATTTAATGAAAAAACTTTAAAAAATAATGGACAAAATTATAAGACACCAACCGTTTTTTCGAAATACAGTGGTCAACATAATTAGCAGACACTAATGGTCTAAAAGAAAATCCTCTAACATGGTTATTCAATATTTGGTGGTGCCGCCATTGTTTTTTATAGCATGAAAGATGCGATTCGGCATCGAATCTTTCAATTCTAACAAAATATCGCAAGACAGTTCTTCCCAACCACATTTTATAGCATTTTTTAGGTCTTCGCCACATATAAAGTGCCTCCCATTTCGGTAAACCGCACGAGCTAAGATTCCCCACAAGTTTTCGATGTGATTTAAGTTTGGGGAGCGAGAAGGCTACGAGAGAAGATTGATACTTTGCTCTAAAAGCCACTTCTTTTTTTCGTGTGATGCATGAATCGGCGCATTATCGTGCTGGAAAGTGTAGTTTTCGCCACAACGAAGTTCACTGTATATAACTAGTTGATTTTTAAGAAGATTCTTATACTTTTCGGAATTCATTCTTGAATGAACAAAAACAATACCCGTTTTCCCTTGAGCCGAGAATCCAGCCCAAACCATTACTAAGCCTCCACCCATTTGGCGACTAATTAGTACAGGAGACTTCCGTAAATCATGCCAATAATATTGAAACCCGTCAGGACCATCCACATTAAACTTTTTTCATCAGAAAATAACACAGAGTACCATTTAGAGGTCCAGGCCATAGTTTGTTCAGCGAAGTTTAGACGCTCCATTTTGTGCCGGCTTAGAAGCGGTGGTTTTTTCTTCAGTTTTTTATATTTCACACAGGAAGCATTATGCAACACCTTGCGAATCGTTCTCCTTGAACTAATCAGTTTCAAAGCATTTTTAATGCCTGTAGTGTTCATCTTATTCTGTGTAGTGAGCGAAAGCACATGGCATCTGTCTCTCGAGGACAAGCAAGGAGTACGTCCAGATCTTTTAATCACCGATCCATTAATTCTTCTTTTCAAAACATTTCTAATTGCACATCTAGAGCGTTTAATACCTTTTGAAATATTATTAATTGAAGCACCAGTTCCATTTAATCTCTAAATTTCGCGAATTTCACGTTCTTTTGATTCTGTACCTCGTGGCATGTTTGTAAATGCGTGAAGTCGGTTATCGTCTGCTTTAGTTATCTGCTGACGTCATAACAGCGTGCAGAAAATTTGCATATTGCACAATATTTTCTAAAAAAGCAGGTGTTTTAATTAAACTGTCAGGATGTCTTATAATTTTGTCCATGGTATTTTTAATTTTTTTTATTAAACTCTATAAAAAATATCATTTCTGTAAAACAATTGCGTGTGATAACAGAATAAATTTATGTTTTTGACGTATCTAATAAAACATTTTTAAGCTCTGAATATTTTCTTTCACTATTTGTCAAATTAGATAGGTGTCTTATAATTATGTCCACCACTGTGCTTTGCTAAATACACACAATCGTTTTCGAATATAAAATAAACTATACTTTAAAACAAGAAATTATCATTTTTCTAAATGTAAATATATAAATATGTTGATTTCATTTTTCTTTTCTAAAATTGTCTTCAAGAAGCTGCTAAAAGTTCTCATAAAATACTTTTCTTTTTACAAATAATGTTTTATAGGAGCTGTCAAAATATTTTAAAATATTGTTCAAATGTTATTCTTTTATATGCGCGTCTTGTTTTTGTTATATTAACAATATAGAAAAAAAATGCCTTCCTTTTTTTAACCTTCGAAACTCTTGTAAACACCTAAGAAATATGCTATATCACTTTGCCTAAAAAATTGCTTAAATGTAGCAAAATTTTATATAAGTTATATTTTTTATATTATCCTATTTTGAAACAAAAAAAAAAATAATAATAAATAAATAAAAATAAAAAGCTTCTTGGATGTTATTTCTTTCTAGGGTTTTTAGTATTACTGGTTCTTTTCTAGTCATAATCAAGGCTAATAATATAGCACTATTTAATTGTACAGTAATCGTTTTTAATATAAGTATAAATAATTACAAGATAAAAAGAAATTTTTATATACCATGCTGTTAAATTTTCTGTTGGATCCAATAAACGCTACCGAGAGCAGCGGGAACCCAGAACAATTCGCTAAAAGTATTAAAAAAATAATTGTTATCGTGTTTTCAGTTATTATAAAAGTTTCAAATAATTAAAAATCGATTGCAAGCTTTGTACTGGTAATGCTGCCGAATTCAGCAGGTACAAATGTTGATTAAAAGTATTTAAAAAATGCATTTTCACCGTATTCTGAACTATTCTGAAAGTTTCAATTTTCTAGCTACCAGGGAAGTTCTTTAAATAAATTTTATATTAAATGACATAAACACTACAGGGACCTAAAACAGTTCACATGCAGCAGGGATCTAAAACAGTTGACTAAAAGTGTTAAAAAAATGTATTGTCTCCGTGTTCTGAGCTATCCTGAAAGTCGGGAAGTTAGTAGAAAATCGTTTGTAAGATTTGCACTGGATAAACAAACAAACAAACAATCAAGCAAGAATCGGAGTTAATAAAAACATGGTAAAATCCATATTAAATACAGAAAATAATTAATATTATAATAACCAATAACAAATAAAATCTTTATACTCACAAAATAGATACCAGCACATTTTTAATCACTATCTAGACAATAAATATTTATTTAGAGACAAAGAATCAAATTTATTTTTAAGAAAAAAAACTATTCAAGTTGTTTTTCATGCTTCAATTGTTTCAGAGAATAATTTTTATAGATGAAATTTTAAAAACAAGAAATAAATGCGATACTATAAAACATTTTAGTACTCTTAAACTAAAACTCCTAAACGAGGACATAGTTTCAATATCTATTATCTAAAAACCCATCTAAATTGTTATAATACTTTTGAACTTTTATTGTTTTCTAAAAAATAATTTGAGCAAAAATTCTTAATGGTAAAGAAAGACATTGCTTTTAGATTGCTTTTACTTATAAATAATAAAGTCATACAGGTAAATAAAGTATGTTTGCAGATTTGTGTCGAATAAAAATTTTTAGAAAAAAATCTATATATTAATAATTGTAAAGAAAAATACGTAATATGTAATTAATATAAATACTTTATAACAAGCTTTAAACATTTTTGAATTTGAAGAAAATAAGCCTCGTTTAAATAGGTATTTGTTGTGGTTGCACGGCTACACTAAGTTCTTATCCCTAGAAATATTTATTGAGAATTGAAAAATATGTAGATGCAATATGTTATTGATAAAAAAAAAGTAAAAATATAATAAAAAAAAAATAAATAAAAGGAAAACTTTACGAAATAAAAATCATCATTATTAGTTTAGTTTTTAAATCTCATTTTTTATGGTAACATTCCAAAACATAACATTTATGTTAAATAAAGATTATTAGAAGTAATATATATATATATATATATATTAGAGTGTCTCTTAAAATATAAGTTTTTTCTTTCTTTCTTTCTCTCTTTCTTTTTATAATATTTCTTTTCTTTAATCCGGTGCACATACCCTGTATTTTTTTCTATTTGACCCTAACCATTCTTAGCAAAATATTAGCTATCGGGGATATTGCAACGCATGCCAAAAAGATGAATAAATCCTAATATCTATATTAGGATTTTCCCGTCAATTTGACACGTGTAAACGTTATTCCACAGACATGAAATTTTGTTAAAAATTGTTTAGTACCAAACAGAAAAAAAAAAGTAGAGGTATGCATATTCACATGATTATTGTTCTAAACTTCAACGAAACATTAAGGAAAGGAAGAATTATGAAATGCATTGCTTCTATATAATTTGATATACATTTTGATTTCTATATTTTTGGTAACATATTTTCTACAAAAACTTGTTCGTTATTAAATTAATTTATTATCTACGTAAAAAAAAAAAAAAAAAAAAAGTGACAACATGTATTTTTTTTTATTTATTCATTTTTTTTAAGATCAACCATCACAATTTTCTCATAGTATTTTCCAGTTAAACTAATTGCAGATAATTGCTAGATTTTTTTTTTTGTTTTTGTTTTTAATAATTTTTCCAAATTTTAATGATGGTACATCTTTTGGAAAAAAATACAAGTTTCTCTCCGACTATGCAAAATAGATAGGACCTAAATATAATGATTTAATGATAGATATACATTTAAAAAAATGTAAATGTATAACTAGAAAATGTATTTATTTACATTTTAAGCAAATGCCTATCTTTCTTTCAAAGATATTCTGCTCACACTCTTTGATACTAACAGCTATATTTGATTTTTGCTTTTTTAAATACACTTCCACTTTATAAGTATAAATTATAATACTTAAATATTTAATTTGAAAAAATATATATATATAATGTGCTACAGGTATCGACATTTTTTCCCAAAAAACTCTTAAATACTTAACCATCATCCTAAGTAAAAATACTGTGCAAGGTACGAAAATATATGTTTAAAGTTTGAATGAATAAACTCTTCAGAAACATACATTCGTCTTCTCTGTATGCATTTAGAATTGTTGCATAAATGCAGGTGTTGTATTTCAAAGAAATCTTTGTTTGATATTCATAGAATAAAGAAAGCATTTCAAAAGAAACATATCTAAACTTTTCTTTATTATCATAAAAAATAATAAAACGGAAAAAAAAATAGCTATTTTATTTATTATACTGTAGTTATCATTATTATTATTATTATTTTAATGAATAAACTTTTCTACAGTCTAATTAGTTTCTAATTGAACCTTTGATTATTTTAATATTATTTTTGCTTTTTAAACTTTTTAAATCTTTATAAACCAAAATTATTAATTTTTTTTAACATGAAAAAGAAAACTCATTTAAGTTATTTCCAAAGTACAGTTTAAATATTTGTATTTTTAGAAATGACAAAATATGCTTGTATTTCCGGTAAATTTTTGTTTTCTTTCGTGAGATTTTTTATGTAGTGCAAAAGGTACAAAAAAAAAGCGTAGACATGTTTTTTTGTTTTTAACAAATTACTAATTATTACTGATCAGTACGAAGGTAAAGAATTAGTTGGCATAAGGTATTAACTGGCTCAAATTTATTATCCGACTCCATAGAGATAAAGCGCTGTCATCTTGTTAGTGTGCAGTATTTGTAAAGGTGTATCCACCGCAGA
Source organism: Salticus scenicus (assembly GCA_963930645.1). Taxonomy (NCBI): domain Eukaryota; kingdom Metazoa; phylum Arthropoda; class Arachnida; order Araneae; family Salticidae; genus Salticus; species Salticus scenicus. The sequence continues at coordinate 216,711,540 of OZ005653.1, read as the reverse complement.
AACTTCAGTCTGCTTGCAAGCCTCATGAAGGAAAAATATATGTCTCATTGTTTTTCTGACTAGTGAGTCAAATTTTTCCTCGCAAATTTCTTTGTTCTTGTGAGCATGTAGAAAGATTTGAGACGCTGCTTATGGATGTTTTTCAAAGAATGGTTAATTGTGATTGCATGCAAGTATAATATTTTTTTTTTATGTAGGGTTGCAGAGGAATCTTGTTTCGGATACGTCTGTAAGGCTAGTTGGCATAGTCAAGTATAAACTCAGTTGGCATAGTCAAGTATAAAGTCAGTTGGCATAACTATGGTATATCTTGGACTTCCATAATGATAGTTCTGTATTACTTTTCTATCGTAAAGAGCTTTCACTCTCATTAAAAGAAGATTGTGAGGTTTTTATTCGACAGTTTCCACTAACTCCGGGACATCTCATAAATATTCCAATAGGCCACATTTAACAAGACATACGACAAATCAGTCAAGAGTGATCGTACCTACTACTCACCTTTGAATGTACATAAAATGAGGTGATACAGAAAACCCGCTACTATATTCGGAAGTTTGAAGAAAGGCATATTTTCTTCGAATTTATTGGTCAGAGAACGCTAATTTTTGCATTTACGATTAATGTTTTTCTATGAAAATTTAACACATTTATATAAATAAATTTTGCTTTCAAAAATAAAAGTTATTTAGTGTCAATTACGCATATTCCGTCATTTAATTTTTTTTTCGAAAGACACTTTAAACAATATATATATATATATATATATTTCTTTTGTGCGTGTGTATGTCACTGAACTCTCCTAAACGGCTGGACTGAGTTTAATGAAATTTTTTGTGTGTCTTCAGGTGGATTCGAGAATGGTTTAGATTTACAAATGAAAGTTGTAACTTAATTAGTTCTTTCTTAATTAATTTTTAACCAACTCTTTCAACAACTTTTCCACCTAGATGGCGTGAGTTGTCGTAAACACGATGTCAGAATTTATTTAATGTTGAAATGAAAAATGAATTTTTAACCGTATCTTACGAAGTGTTTAAAATATTTTTTCAAAATTGATATTTTTAGAATCGTAAACGTATCTTACGAAGTGTTTAAAATATTTTTTCAAAATTAATATTTTAGAATCGTAAACATGATGTCAGAATTTATTTAATGTTGAAATGAAAAATGAATTTTTAACCGTAAATGTTTAAAATATTTTTTCAACGTTAATATTGTTAAAATGTTAAAATTAGTTAAAATGGTATATTCTTTTAAAAAATTCGTCAATTTCCGACGGATTTATTTTATGTTAAAATGAAAAATAAATTTTTAGGCCATTATTATTTGTGCAGATGGAAAATGTACTAAAAGTTTTCCGAAAAATTTCACGATCACAAATGTTGACGGATATCCAATATATCGTCGAAGAAATCCCGATAATGGCGGACAATCTTATCATCTATGTCGGTCATCTATGTCAACAACATAGATATTGACATTGATAACCGTTGGGTGGTCCCATATTCGCCTCTGCTGAGCAAAACATTCAATGCTCATATTAATGTTCAGTTCTGCAGTTCAGTGAAGAGCATCAAATACATTTGCAAGTATGTGAATAAAGGCAGTGATATGGCTGTATTTCGAGTTGAAAATACCAATGTGAATGCTCCTCCGGTGAATAACAACGATGAAATAACAGTTTACCAAATTGGCCGGTACGTCAGCTCCAATGAAGCTGTTTGGCGTATCTTTGGTTTCCCAATTCATGAACGGGATCCAGCAGTTCTTCATTTAGCCGTCCATCTTGAAAATGGCCAGCGCGTATATTTCACGAGCGAGATAGCGATTGATCGTGCTATAAATCCACCAAAAACTACACTCACCGAATTTTTTGAATTGTGTAATCGTGCGGATGCTTTTGGTGCTTTTGCACGGACATTACTCTATTCAGAAGTACCACGCTATTTCACATGGGCTCCAACAAAAAAATGGATGCCCCGCAAGCAAGGCACGCCGATTGATGCATGTCCCGGTTTATTCAAATCAAACACCTTGGGACGAGTATTTACAGTCAATCCAAGGCAGACTGAGTGCTTGTATCTTCGACTGTTTTTGGTTAATGTCATCGGCCCTTTGTCATTTCAAGATTTACGTAAAGTGAATGGACAACAGTATACAACGTATAAAGATGCATGCCTTGCGCTCGGCTTGCTGGAAGACGACAACCAGTGGGAGTGTATGCTTGCTGAAGTAGGACTGAACTGTACAGCAAAACAAATTCGTCTACTATTCGCTATAGTGTTGACTACATTTTTCCCGGCCCGAACATATACATTATGGGATAATCACAAAGATTCAATGACTGATGATATATTGCATCAACATCGTTCACGGTGCAATGAGCTAACGATAGTATTCAGTGACGCTATGTACAATGAAGCATTGATTGCTATTGAAGATCTTTGCATTATCATTGCCAACTTACCACTCAGTCATTTCGGTATGCATTCAACAAATCGAAATGCATCTGATTTAATAAGCACTGAATTGAATCGTGAACTACAATACAATACTGTAGAAATGGCAGCGATTGTTGCTCGCAATGTCCCACTAATGAATGAAGAACAAAGAACCATTTACGACCGCATCATGCTCGCAGTTTTGGCAGGACAAGGTGGATTCTTTTTTTTGGGGGGGGTGCACCAGGTGGAACTGGAAAAACATTCCTTATTTCGCTAATTCTCGCCGAAATACGATCAAATAATGGCATCGCATTGGCTGTTGCATCATCTGGCATTGCGGCAACTTTATTGGATGGAGGCAGAGCAGCTCATTCATTATTTAAACTGCCACTAAATATTCAAAATAACCCAGACGCAGTGTGCAACATAAAAAAAAAACATTTGTCCATGGCCACAGTGCTGAAATAGTGTAAAATTCTTATCTGGGATGAATGCACTATGGCACACACACATTCGATTGAGGCGTCGAACAGGACATTGAAAGATATAAAAAACAACGACAAACTATTTGGCGGCACTCTGTTACTCTTTTCAGGTGATTTCAGACAAGCACTTCCCGTTATTCCGCGTTCAACATACGCTGATGAGATCAACGCGTGCTTAAAATCATCGTCATTCTGGCTTAATGTTGAAAATGTACAACTGAAAGTAAATTTGTGCGTCCAAAAGCTTCAAGATCCATCCGCTGAAACATTCTCAAAACAATTGTTAGATATCGGCGATGGAAAAGTTACTACAGATGAAACTGGATGCATAAAATTACCGACCGATTTCTGCACTATCATTGATTCTCAAGATGCTCTTATTGATCAGATATTTCCCGATGTACACAGACGATACACAAATCATGAGTGGCTGGCAGAAAGAGCAATTTTAGCAGCAAAAAATGTGGACGTCAACGAATTGAATCTCAAGATACAACATTTGTTACCAGGAGACTTGGTGTCATACAAATCTAATGATACAGTTTGCGATGCCACCGAAGCTGTAAATTATCCAACAAAGTTTTTAAACTCATTGGATTTACCAGGCATGCCACCGCATATTTTACAACTGAAGGTTGGATCTCCGGTTATTTTGCTTCGTTATTTGAACCCACCACGGTTGTGCAACGGCACGCGATTAGTCATAAAAAAATTAATGAAAAATGTTATCGAAGCCTTCATTTTAAATGACAAATTCCGAGGTGAAAATATATTACTACTGCGAATCCCTATTATACCCACAGATGTGCCAATTCAATTTAAACGCCCTCAATTTCCAATTAGATTGGCATTTGCAATAACTATCAATAAGTCTCCGGGCCAAACGATGTCTGTCTGGGGCTTAGATTTGCGCACATCATCATCATGTTTTTCACACGGACAATTAATTATACGTGGCTCTCGAGTGGGCAAACCATCCAGTTTGTTTGTATTGGCGAAAGATGGGATAACAAAAAATATTGTACACTCTGTTGCATTAAGGGATTGATATTGTTTTTTAGTAATATTGTTATAAGTAGCGATATGTATATAATTTTAAAGAATCAATTTTAATAAATTAAAAAAAAATAAATGATTGGTGTTTTGTTATTTTTATATTCTTTCACCGGTCACAGCGCTCCATACATCTTCCACTTATATACCACATCCTTACACACTTACAAAGTGTTAGTTATTTTTTTCTAGCAAAATATTCTCTAGAAATAATTTATATGACAAAACAACGTTTGTCGGGTCAACTAGTATATATATATATATATATATATATATATAATAAGAAAAAATATTTAAAATATACACTTAAAGTGTTTGCTTATTTTTAATTCACTTGCAGACTATTTTTTTAAACGTATCTGTAATTCAACCATTTCATATATTTATAGAAGATAGCTGAACAGTTTTGCACATCGCTTTTTACAATAACAGAAAACACATCCAAAGAAATTTATGCAAGTTTGAATAACAGCTTGAATAATTCTAAAATACTTTTTTAAAAAGAATATGTTTTACAACACCTGTGGCATCGCAGTGGAATCATATTTTCATTCGTAAGTAAAACAAAATTTTAAATTTTAAGTATCTGTCTCATTTTGAATTCTTATCATGTAACTAGAACTCGCAGAAAAATGTACTTCACAATGCTGGAATTTTTACAAAATGTTTTCAGATCATATTTATCACAAATTTTCATAAATTATAGATGGGAAATATGTACCATATATATGGAAAATATGAAATAACATTAAGTTATAATATATATTAAAGAAAAGAAAACTTTTGTGAAACAAATTGTGGATGATATTTGAAAACGAAAAACAAATTATTTCTATTTCTAATGACATGATTTATTTTAAAAGTATTTGTGGATATTCTAAATATTGATTTTAAACATTATTATAAAATATATTCGTTAGTTAACATTTAATTTTGAAAAACACAGATTGCTTCAGATAAGCAATTTTCTTTAATCAAATAATCATATATATATATATATATATTTAATAGATTAATCGCTAAGCTAAGATGCATGCTTTATTTTTATGTTTACATATTTATTTATTTTTATTTTATTCTATTTATTTGTTCCGTTTTGTTTTCTCTCCGCTAATTTCCAATTAGGTGATTGTCATGCAGTTGGGCGCATTTAGCGATCATTCCACATGGCATGCATATCAACTTACTTTTTGTTTTTAATTATGAAATAAATATGTATTCTTTACATATCTACATCTATAAAAATAAAGAGAAGAATATATTGGTACATCTGGGTTTGTATCCGTGTGTTTGCGTGGGTGCGCTCTGGTGCATTGACTGTTGATCACAGAGCTACAAAATTTGGTAGATGCGCAGCTGAAACCATGCAGGTGTGTACTTCCTCGAGATTTTTTTCGACTTTCGAAGGTGCATTTTAAAAATAATTCATCTTATTATTATTATTATTATTATTATTATTATTATTTATCCATTGACTTTTTTGTTTAATTTTCTAAAATTTAATCTTTCATATCAATCGTCTGCGTATCTTAGCAACGATTATTACGCTGTTTATTTATTTATTTAATTTGTTTGTTCATTAGAAAGTGTTTCTTTTTTTTTTAATTATATTTATTGAAACGAAATGGTTAAACAGTAGAAAAAGAATAAATACATTAAATAAATAATAATAATAATAACGCTTATGTTTATGCATAACTTTTACAATATTACAACATTTTGTCTTTAATTTATTTAGATAATTCTTTTGAAATATATATATATATTTTTTTTTTTGGTCGCATTTATCGGGAAAAAAAGTGGTAATGAAATGAGTACAAATTAAACTTAATAAAATTTATTTATGTATTATTCATTTAATTCAATTTCTTTTAAAGGAAAATGTACTTAAATATATATATATATATATATATATATATATATATATATATATATATATATATATATATATATATATATATATATATATTAAACTGGTATGAAACATTTTGTAATAAAGAGAAAAAGCAAGGGCTATGAAATACATCCATCAAAAACTAAAATATTTGATAGAGGCTGAAATATAGTTATCTTTAAAATTGCAGTTCTTAACTAACAGCTAGCAGCTCCAACTATCGTCGATAAATACCCAAATAAAAGTAATTACTGTAATTGCCCGGGAGAAACTTTTCTGTATGCAGTGGATATATGGACCCGATGCAGTGCTTGTAGGAAGAGAGCTCCCGTAAGCAGCGGTTACTGAAAGTCAAATTTAGAGTGGTTTCAATATATAATTCTTTTTTTTTTTAGTTTTTATTTATAAAGTGATCTAAAAATTAATGATTCAATTGTTTTCCAAATTCATTTAAATATAGTGATTAGCGGAGCGGGCGTAGTCTGCTTGTTATTGAATAATAAAATACTGCGCAATATCTTCTACCAAAATGGGAGACTTTGCGCTTTTGCTATTTAGGAGGGATTGATTTTTATAAAATTCTGTGCTAATAGGGATTTCACAACTAAATATTAATTACAAGACAGTGAGGATGGGTTTGTAGAATGTTTGGTTATACGCCAGGAAATAATTTCTACAAGTGACCTGACTAATTCGACCCATTCAAGAAAGGCGCATCTCTCTGGAGTCTGTCCCCATAATGTGAAGTTGAACATTATTAGAGAGTTGCTCGATCCACGAAAGCCACACCTGTGGTAGAATTTACATTTAGAATGCTAACGTTAGCCTATGGGAAATTTATCACAAATTATTTAAATGTTATTGTATATCTGTTTAGTTTTGCAATATTTTCAAGTATAATGCTGAAGTTTTGTGCAGGTGTGGACTTCTTAAATAAAAACAACAAATTTGAATGCTAGCCAAAACTATCAGCCTACTCAAACTAACTTCTTTTTATGAACTGTAATCGACTAAATAAAAAAAAAAAAAAAAATTAAATTAATGTAAAGTTTTTAAAGTTTAAATAAGAAGTTTCCAAACAAAGACAAATATGGGTTTTTAATGTTTTTGTGTGGAAGATTTTGAGAAAAAAACTTTAATAAAGAAGAAAAGGTGGGCGAATTCTGGGCTTAAAATTGGGCGGAACCAGACATATATCATTGGACACTCGGTTTGCTACTTGTCTTTCTTGCTCGAAAATGCACATACAGTGTATAATCTGTCATAAATCGGTTAACTTGCATCAGGTTCTTGGATGAATGGTGTCCCATTTGCAAAATTAATTACACCGATTGTTGACAACGGCTAATTAGGTCAGCAAACAAGACAACATTTAAACTGAAAAGGAAATGTACTAATTGCTATAATACTAAAGAATTAGAGTTTATAATTTAAATTTAAATACCTTATATTTATCTTTTTCATAAAAACGAATATATTTCGGCGTGCTTATCGCAGCCCTCTTCAGCGTTGAAATGATGACTTCATATCGCCGGCACCTCCAAAGTAAACATTCTTACTTTGTTAACGACCGTGAACACAGCTTAATTCTTGAAGATTGGCAACAGCTATTTAACCCGTTAGTAGTAGCTATCGACAGCGACACCTATTACAGATTGCGAACTTTTTATTTAACTGTCACCAATAATTTTAAGAAGTGATGTGATCGACGTAAAACCGATTTTATTCGGGTTTTATGTATATCAAATTCCACTAATAAAAATTTTTGGTGGCTATTGAATAAAAAAATCTGGAAAAACTGAAGGATGGGCGGCAAATCGACCAACTAGCGACTACTAACGGGTTAAAAATCAAGAAATGAAGTAAAGTTCGAACGACAGAAAGTGGGGAAGGTTTACTTTGGAGGTGCCGGCAATATGAAGTCGTCATTTCAACGCTGAAGAGGGCTGTGATTAAGCATGCCGAAATATATTCGTTTTTATGAAAAGGTAAAATATAAGGTATTTAAATTTAAATTATAAATGTACCAATTTTATGTTAAGCGTTTTATCTTGTAACTTAATGTTATTTTGTAATATTTTCTAGTTTTTTACTTATTATTATTATTATTATCATTATTATTTATAACTCTTTAATTTTTTTCTTGAATATATATATATATATTAATTCTTTTTATTTTTTATTTTTCTGATTTTTCAATTATTGAATTGAAATATCCACTACCAATACAAAAATATTTCTTTAGAAATGCCTTACTACAATGTCATTGAAGTGCAATTATTATTATTAATAATGTAGATATCATTATAATTAAATGCAATCTGTCCTACCAATGTACGCAGTCACTCTTGCCCTATAAGAAGAGATTGCGCAAAATAACACTCTTGGTTTTATTACAGCTGTTGTTTTAAATTATAGCAAAACAACAAAATAGTAATGGAAATACATAGAAGAAGTATCAGTTCAACGTTATGAGTCAATGTTTTGGAAATATATATATATATATATATTTGGATTTTTTTTTTTTTTTTTTTATGTTGGACTGTGCACAAATTTCCCTAGCTTTACCATATTTGTTTTGATTTGTTCTATGTTAAAAATATATTTGTGTAATATATGTACAATTAAAGAAAATGTAAAGGAAATTTGTATAAATGTAATAAATATATATACTTATTTACTAACTTTTCATAAATCACTAAACCATGCGATTTGAGATTTCATTTTGCATATTTCAAAAATTAATTGAATTAATTAATATTCCAAAATTGAACATTTTTTGAAAATTTAAGAGTGTAAATAACATGTTACATTTTATAGTATCAGCAAAACGTTTGTCGAGAATGCAGTAAGGGTACCGGCAAAAGTTAAAGAAGTAACAAAATGTTTGTGATTGCAATATGAAAATTGATGCTTTAAATACGTTCTGGAAGTCGCTTAAAATTATGAAATTTATTCAAAATATTTGTCTTCATTTTTTCGGTGAAACTAGCACACATATTAATGAAATATAAAGTTTTCTTAAAAAAAAAAAAAGTGCCACTTTTATTCATTTTTATTTACTTATTTATTATTACTAATATTATTATTTGCAGTGTATGAAACCCTTTTCAAGGACACTTTTTGAAAACTTCGCAACATACTACAATAAAAACATTAATAAAAGAAAATGAAATTCAAGTAATAATAAAGAATTTTTAACTCATCATGAGCAAGTAATAATGAAATTTATATTGATTAATTTGTTAGCCGTATGTATTGAAATACTAACATGAGATCCTCAAGAAAATACCGTAAAATTAAAATGTATATATCGTCGATATAATATACCTAATTTCATTTCCTCCCAAAGGAAAAAAAAAAAAAAGAATCAATACCATGCAAATTCAAAACGTTACGGAAAATAAAATAAACAGATTTTAAGTTCTAAAAAATAAAAAAAAGTTGTAGGGCATCATCGATTTACGACGAAAAGACAGTTTTTAGACATTATTGCTAAAAATAGAACGCTTAAACCATGCAGTTGTTTGTCCGCAATTTCCTACACTGTGCGCACTTGAACTATGTTGCACACTTTGGAGCGTAGCGGATGACATGTATACTCTGTGGTTCAAAGGACTGTTACTGTAAGCGGTCATATCGATTAGCGCAAAGTCGTTTCAACAAACTTCAGAAAGAAGAGTGTTCTTAATTTGAGCTATGTGTTGTTGTTGGTGTTTGTAAGCTTACAACTTCGTAAGAGAAGCTCTAATTAACCGACTTCAAAAAGGAGGACGTTCTCAATTTAAAGCGTATGTTTTTATGTTTTTGTTTTTGTTTGTTAGCTCATAACTTATGAACGTATGATACGATTTTGATACTTTTTGTTTTATTGTAAAGGTCTTGGTCTGAAATAGGTCCTCTTTTATTATCTTTACGATCAAAAGAAAATACAGGGTGACCCAAAAAGTCAGTCCCAAATATTTAACCGTTGAACAGCTGCAGCTATAGTCATAAAACTCGTATGTAGATGTAGCAAAGTGGGCATGTGCTACGCGATTCAACCACCTACAGCGCCACCTGATGGAAAACAGTGGAGTTAGCGTTCATACCTCGGAAACGGTTCAAGACAGGGGGAAAAAGTGAATTATAAAATTACAGAGCATCTTCGATTTAGTACGAAAATATAGTTTAGACATTAATGCTAAAAACAGAACGCATAAAACGTGCATTTGTTTGTTCACAATTTCCTATTTTGTGCACACTTGAACGACATTGCATATGTTGTAGCGTAACGGGTGACATTTATGCTATGTAAAATTTAAAGTATGGTTATTGTAAGCGGTCACATCGTTTAAAGCATAGACGTTTTAAACCGACTTCATAAAGGAAGACGTTCTCAATACAAACCATGTTTCTCATTGTTGTTGTTGAAATTTGTTAGCTTATAACTTCGTAAGATATGATTTAACTTTAATATTTTTTTTGTTGTCTTAATGATCTTGGCCTGAAATAGGTTTCATTAAGATATAAACAAATTACAGGATACTCACAAACGTCTGTTCTCACTCTAACTGCTGAACGCATGCAGCTACACTGGTAAAAGCAGTATGTAAGTATCGATGTTGTAACTTCTGTCTGTCAGCTGTGATACATATTTTGCTCTTTGTTTGAATTTTAGGCTGCGCAATTTCCAGCGCTGCGGGTGACACGTACTCACTGTAAAGTTCAATATATATGCCTAACAGAATTTTTGGTTACGAGTATAGCGTATCCGTTCTTTACATTTTTAAACACTTTTTAACTTAACGTATTTTTATTCAATAGATAGTTTTTAGCTCATATCCGATAAAGGCAAGAAAAGTGACACAACTTAAATATGCAGCATTTGAGAAAAATCAACTGAAAAGTAACTTGACTAGCATAAAACTGGCACAACTTTCTCTCGAGTGGATAACTTTCTAGATGGAGTTGTAACATTTTTGTTCACATTGTGTGCATTTCAAATATTTTTCAGTGACATAAACTATTTTTTGAGTTATGTCACTTTTCCAGGAAGTTGTGATTTGTGAAACCGCCGTCGAATGTCTTTTGATGTTCTAATAAGTTTCCACTGAAAAGAGAAAAATAAAATATTTTTGTAAAAAAATAGAACTGACTCCAAAATGCAACTACTATTGAAGCAACTTAAAAAAAAAAAAAAATTATATGAAATGAAACTGTAAATTGCGCCGAAAAGTATAAAATAATTTCCTTCGTGAAACAACCTATAACACTACAATTAATCATAACTTTTGAAGTAGGCGCAAAATTAAATGAAAATGGATACCTTTATTCAATACAAAAATCAAATTCTATTTAAAATACACATCTCACATTGTCACCTGGAAAACGCAGCCGAAAACTACTTTCATTCGAGAAAACAAATAAGACATCTTAAGCAGCAAAAGTTGGCGAATATGCTGGTATCTGACGTCCTTGGTGAAAGAGAAATCGCTAAATTATCGGGCAAACATATTTAATTTCTTTGGGATATCATGATTATTTTGATAAGGTATATTAAGAGAGTAATCAAGAATATGAAACAACACTTCGTACAGTATATATTATGAAAATATACATCTTGTGTGTATATTTTTGCATTACGTTTTGATCGCCAAATCCAAAAGCCACCAAGGATGATAGTTATACCAAATTTTCAAAGGAAACTCTAACTTCGTAGAAATATAAATACCGCATTATGAAGAATGTTCACTGTTCTATGTAGATGTTACTAATGGACCAATTGTATCCAGTGATAAAGTAATAAAGGAAACATGAAAATGGATCATTCGAGACAACAGCATTTGCCGCTACCGATCTAAAAACAAACCTTTAACAACTAATTAAATTTTATTTAATTTTGCGCCGACTCTAAAAGTTATGATTAATTGTAGTGTTATAGGTTGTTTGGCGAAGGAAATTATTTTATACTTTTAGGCGCAATTTACAATTTCATTTCTTATCCATTTTTTTTTTTTTTTTTTTTTTTAGTTGTTTGAATAGTAGTTGCTTTTTTGAGTCGGTTTTTTTTTTTTTATACAAAAAGATTTTACTACATATATATGTTGTAGAGAACGTATTGTTTTCGGATAAAATTTTCGAAACGGAGTTTTTATTATATTTACATATTTTGAGGTCCCCTGAATCCCCAAAACATGTTTTTAATGGTAATGTGTGTGCGTCTCTCTCTCTCTCTCTCTCTCTCTGTGTGTGTGTGTGTGTGTGTCTGTGTGTGTGTGTCTATGATTGTTTTCAGAATATCTCAAGAACAACTAGCAGCAGGATGGCCAAATTCAGTACTATAAATCTATATGATATAAGGATGCTACACTAATATTTCCATTGAGATCAACCAAATGATTCGTGTACAGGGCCATCCAAGATAATTCAAAGACACTATGTATATGGGGGGAAATTTGCAGTAAAGTGTAACATCTTTACTACTCGCTGTCGTAAAAAGAAAAAAAAAATGAATTGTACATTATTTTTATATACTTGAAAGCATGTTAGTGGAGATTGAGGTATGGAAATCATTCATCCTAAAATATTTGGATATATTGGGACTGTTCTTGAAAATTGCTGGAAATGTTTTACCACCAGAAGTCAACCACTAGAAGTCAAAATAAAAACAGTCTTTTGCGTTAGGTGTTTTTCACATAAAACGAAACTTAAGTATACAATGAGAAGTTCACATAGTTTGTAGACACTATATTGGGTTATCCAAAAGAAGTTGAATGTTTTTTTCCTATTGAATGAATATGATGGAAGTCCTTTGCTACATTTTATATGTGAACAAAGCCTGCACATTAAGAAAAAATACTTTTCAGTACCATACAGTAAACATTTTTTTTTTTTTTTAAGTTCAATTTTCAAGAGCGTTTTTTTTTTTTTTAATTATGTTTTGAGGTACCCTGATTACAAAACTCAATTTCTTTAGCGGTTAATCTGAACGTATACTTTACCACTAGAAGTCAATATAAAAACAGTCTTGAGTTATTTTAAATAAATATGAGGAATCTAAATGAATTGAGGGTTGAGAGGATGGTAACCCCCTCAAACAGAATTATATGTATATAAAATAAAATGTTTTGAAATCCATTTTAGATTATTTTTAAAGTACATTGAACTTAATTATCTTACCTTTTTTAAATTACAACTTAATCTGTAATTTTTCTTTTAGCAATGAAATGGAGGATACTTTACTTGAAAAAGAAATTAAAAGATAAAACCCTGCAACATTTTTTCAGTTGAATATAACAGAGCAGTCTTTAATCAGGGAAAAAATTCTAGGTACGTGTGCATCATTAAAACAGTAACGGTGCCTACGCAAAATTAAAAAATTACTTATGCGCACGACGCCCTCTGTAACATTTTACTTTACATTTCGGAATAGTTTATACTCTACGCAATAGTGAAGAACTAAAATTAAAAAAAAAAAAAAAAAAAAAAAAAAAAACAATTAAAGTAGTGAAATAATATTGGAAAAGTATATGCATAAAAAAAGTTAAATGTTTGGTTTCAATTCAATACCAGTGCATGTTAATTGGACAACAGGAAAATAATTTTTGGCTGTGGAAATAACTGAAAACAGCATTATAAAAATAACATATTGCTCGCAATGTATCAGTCGCCATAAAAGCGTTACCAGTGGCCACTATTATTTTTTCAGTTCATGAAAAATACTAAAATATTGTTTGGCACACTTACATACACATATCCGAATATTAATATGTTGCTCAAACATAACGTGCATGTTATTATACAAATCACATTCACATGCTCTTAATATAACACATATCAATTACTTAAATTTTCCGTGTGATGAATATACATTTTTATTATTTTTTAATACAATTAAAATAAGTGTAACTAAACGCATATTGCAACATAATTTTTAATTAATTAATATATAGTGATATACCTTATTTATATTACAAAATGTGTATTCTTATAGCTACATAATTAAAGAACTTGAAATCATCACGTTAAACAAAAATGTATTGAAATTTACATATACAGAAAATATCTGAGAATTACAATTTATATTTTAACCACGCCTGTTTATTCATGGGAATAATGAAAATTAATTTTCACAAGTAGAACTAATATTTAGATCTCATAAACTGAAAATGATAAACCGCATGAACATGTAAAGTGTATTGCACGGTCTACAAATCACTATCTTAACTTAAATGTACGTTCTATTCTAAATTTTAGATACATTTTAATGAGGCAGAAATGCCTTTCTTGGAAATAATTACACATCTGGATGTTTATAATTAAGTCAGGTTTCAATACAAACAGGCATTTCTGCATTCTTCTGCTACTTTTGCTAATACAGAATAAATATATTCTAATGAAAACACGATTCTTAAATAACCTTAATTTCTCAATGGTAATTTTCTAGAATACGATAGGTAAACATAGATAGGTATTCATAGATAACATTTATTTTAATAATAGAGTTAGAGAATAACTCAGTGTTTGCAAATACATGTGTTGCATTATTTATATTAATGAGGTAAATATTTTATTTATTTCCAAACATTTTTACTGCTAGTTATGGTGAATTTAAAGAAGTTTTCTATTATGTATGTGTGTGTTATGTATATTTACATTTGAAATTGTTTAAGAAAAATCCCATCACGTATCTTGTAAAATAGATTTTTCAAATAAATATTGAAAAATATTAATTTAAGAAATGGTAATAATTACATATAAATGTTGAATATAAATATTTATAGAAAATTATATTAAATTCAAAATGTAAATTTTGAATTAATTAATTTTGTTTTAGTTAATTAAAAAAATCTTAATACAGATTTTAATTCATCTTATTTGTGTTATATGTTACAGAAAATATATAAATATTAAAAAAAAAAAAAAAAAAAAAAAAAAAATAGATATTTTAAATTAAAATAAATGTTAAAGAAATAAAAGTTTTCTTTAAATTTTAAATAGTTAATAATCAATATGAATGAATAATACGTAGCTTATAATGTAATATGTACACATACATTCATATACGCATACATACATATATCTACAGGGCTTTTATAATTAAACTTCTCCTAACGGAATGCCACGAAATTTGGTATATAGACTGTACACAGAGATGTGCTCACGGAATTTCGAAAAAAAAAAAAAAAAAAAAAAAAAAAAAACTTCAAAATATCCACCAGAGAGCGCTTTTTCCAGAAAAAAAAAAAAAACATTAAATTTAACACAATAAATGATCAAAACGAAATACCGTTACAATATTAACATTTATTGACTCGCTTTTGATCTTTTTATCATCCATTTTGGTCGTTTATTGTGTTAAACTTAATGTTTTCCAGAAAAGGCGCCCTCTGGTGGGCATTTTAAACTAAAATTTGTTTTTCAAAATTCCATAAGCGCATCTCGTGTATAGTTTGTATAACAAATTTCGTTGCATTCCGTTCCCCCGTTTGCGGTGTACGACGCTGTTTATAGGGGAAGTCTATTTATAACCACCCTGTATATAGGATTACTTAATCTGTAATTATAATTAATTTTATCAAATTATGTTATTCATAGTTATTGAATTAAACAAATGATGTGTAATAATATGATACAATAACTTATAGATATGATACAATACTATATGATACTTATATGATACAATACTTATAACTTTTGTATATTCCATATATTCTATTCATTAATTTATTATTACCTATAAATTAAACATATTAGATAACATTTTTATATATTTCTATTATCAGTATATTGTGAAATAATATTAAAATTTCAAGAAATATTCATTAAGCATGGAGTTGATTTTTTGCTGCGATATTGGTTAAAAATATTGTTTATTTTAGTTAGTGTAATTTTTCTATTAATAATATAGTAAAACCAGTGCCATGTTTAGATTTTCTTCATATAAAATGTTAGTACCATACATACACTTATCTTTCATTTTTCATCCAAAATAAAAATTTATGTTCTAAACTTCTGTAACGATATATTTTAGATTTTTTTTTAGATTGTATATCTAAATATTAATAGGCAAGCATGAAATCCATGGGTCCCTTTTTAACATTTTAACTATGGGAGTAGAGAGTTGAAAATGATATCATTCGAAAGGTATGGTTAGCCAGATGAGGAAAATACAAAAATTATTTTCTTACGATGTCAAGAAAGTATTTAAAAATACTTTTTTATTTTTTATGCATTTTCCCCCATTTTTCCCTCTCATACACGTATTCTTTTACATTAAAAAATACCTGAAGGTAGAAAGTTGTTAAATCTGGCAATTTCATAAAACTCCAATAATACCATAGACACAGTAATTTGTATAATGTACGAGTAGCATCACTATACGCAAGCGAATTATTGATGTCACTGGCCGTCCGTTTAGCCACGAAAAGAGTTCCTATATTAATCGTCCATTGGATTTTTTTGTAAAATATTATTAAAAATTAACGGAATTTATCTCCCGATTTTAATTCCCATATTTGGGTATAGTTAATATAAGTTACTGTCTACATGTGTTAGATAGAGTTATTTTTGCTGTAAAATTGAAAAAATTAGAAAATCGCCGAATTTAAACATAAACATTTCATTTAAAAGGGTGATATTTACACAATAAATATCCAACTAATATACTAAATAAAAGGAAAATGGTAAATATTCTATCATAATTTGAATTTAAATTTGCTTTCAAATGTCTAAATAAAGTATCTGACATAAGATACTCATATGTTGCAGCTTGCAGCGGAATAGATTTGATATCTGTCGTTCTCGGCGAAAAAAAGAGAAGAAAAAAGATTGCCAAATTATCTGGCGAACATATTTAATTCCTTTCAAAAATCATGGTTATTTTAACAACGAGTATTAAGAAAGGAATTAATAATATTAAACAATATTTCATACAACAGATATTACGAACATATGCATCTGGTATGCATATTTTCGTATTACGTTTCGACCGCCAAATACAAAAAAAAAAAAAAAAAAAAAGGACGCAGAGTTTTGAAATTTAAAATTAAAGTTCTGTCAATTTGACAGCAAAATAACTTAACCTAACACGTCTGCACGATAACTAATTTATAATTGCACCCAAATATGGTGATTAAAATCGAGAAATAATTTTCCTTAATTCTTTTTTTTTTTTTTTTTTACAAAAAATCCAATGGATAAAACTGCTCGGCATGCAAATTGCCCCCAGCACCCTTTTTGCAAATTCTTATGTAAAATGACCTCCTGAATCCGAATATTACGTCCATTTTGCCCTATCAACCACCGTTTTTTAGGGACGACCCTTTATTTTTATCATTTTTCGGTAATTTTTCAACATATGCGGCAAGGTGAAATTTTAGGGGGGGGGGATTTGTCACTGAAGTTATGTATTGCATTTCTTACATATATATATATATATATATAAATATATTATTAATGTTGTTTATTAACTCTTTGTGTCCCAAATTATTATATTTTTGGAAAAATAGTTTGAAATTTTTTAATTATATTTCTTTATGCATGAGAATCATCTCATATTAACACTTTCGCGACCGCATGATTTTTAATTTTTGACAGTAAGGTCCGTCTATGGGCGTTATTCTCCCACGTTACAATATTTCAGAAAAAAAAAATCTGTATTCACATTTTTATTAGAAATGAATATATAATTATATTCTTTCTAATCAAATTTTTTGTATCCATAGTATATTTCATTGTAAAAATGTGAATATTGGTTATAATTTAAGAAATAAATAGCACACAAATTACGAAACGCCTACTGGTGGAGTTACAAATGAAGTGAATCTATGCAAGCGGTCGCGAAAGTGTAAAATTTAGCTTAAAAAAGTGGTTTTACTACTAGCTTCTGCATGCATAAAAAAAAAAAAAAAAAAAAAAAAAAAAAAAAATGGAGAAAATACGGAAAATTTTCGATTTTCGGTTTTCGCTGTATTTACATGTTTTGAGCTTTCTTTACGTTTCATTTAACTGAAATTGACTACTTATTTTTAAAAATGTGTATTTATTGCTAGCTTTTGCATGCATAAGAAACAATTAGAAGGTACGGAAAAACTTTTGATTTCCGGTTTTCGATGAATTTACATGTTTTGGGATTTCCTTGCATTTCAATTAACCTAAATTGACTACTTATTTTTTAAAAAGTGGATTTATTATTCTTTCCTCTGCATATAAAAGAAGAAAGTATAAGATTCAGATAAAATATAGATTTTCGGTTTTCGATGAAGTTACATGTTTTGAGATTTCCCGAACTTCATTTGACCATTTTTGCAAAATATCTGTTTTTCTGAGTTCAAACACTGTACTTTACGAAACAATGGAATTAATTTAACCTAATTTGATATTTGGTTGAACCTTGGTTTGACATGGTACCGATTAACTTTTGTGCTGTATCACCCAAATATTTCCACGCTGCGATTTCCTCTCATTTCAGGAAAGGCTTAACATCTAAAAACTACCAAACTTATTGAAATATATTAGGTAAAACGCTGCTGATTCAGATAGAGTGCATATCGATAAACAATTGTCGCAGCTGTGTTGCAATTTAATTCCGTTTTGGACAAGGCAATAACTTTGCTTTGCCTTGCTTTGCAAAGAAGTGGTCGAGTTCTGAACACTGGGCGATACTAGTTTTAATAAAAAGAAAATAAGATATAATGACAATGAAAAAATGATTAGTGTTTTATTAATGTAAATTAAATGTACAACATCACAGTTTTTTTATTGTGTAGGTTTTCTTTTTTACTTTAAATGTGTTTTACTTTCTCAAGGGAATATCAAGTTAATCAATCAGATTAATTTAACCAACTGAACATTCCAGAAATGAATGGTTTAATATAACATATTCCCGAATTCTTGGTTATATGGAATATTTTAATTTCTTTTTTTTTTTTTTTTTTTTGCTTCATTACTCAGAGTGGGTAATGACGTAGTAGATTCATTAAATATCTTATATGGAGTGAAAAATTCTGCAATTTTAACCCATCTGTATGGTTATTGAATTTGATGAAAACCTTTTGAGACATTTTAATCGATTTTGGCTTTTAATTTGTAATATTTTGCTACTTTATATTCAGTAGAAAAAACTGTTCTCGTGAAGATTTTTTTTTTTTTTTTTTTTTTTTTTTTTTTTAAGTGAAAAAAAAAAAAAAAAAGATACTAGCTAAAATTTCAGTGATAGAGGGTCTGTTACGTAAACAAATTACACATTTTCGTAAAAAACTGTATTTATTTGCTTGTAAATCTTTACAGGCATATAAATTCTTTCATATGTCCGCCATCACTACAAATTGCAGTTTGTAAACGGGTTACAGTACCACTAACTGGAGCTTCAGTTGACGGTTCTTACCTGAGGATGAAGATTGTTACTGATAACACTTTATCCACTAAGTCAGTATTGCATTAAAAACTTCATGCATGCACAAATAGCAGGTAAAATAAGAAATAAGGTGTACTAATCGTAAAACAATGCAATTTATACACATAACTCACTAGAAGAATGCACGTTGGCTTACCGGAATACTATAACCATCGCCATTTAAAATATGATTTATTATTGGCACGAAGAAAAAAGAAACGACTGTAGGGAATTTGCTGAGTAAAATTATAGAAATAAATTGAAGACTGCCCGTTATAATACCGGAATCTAGAATACCAGAATCTTCGCTAAGTCTTCTATATAGATCGAAGAACATAATGGAAGCATAGATATAGTAATAAGACATTGATTGATCATGGAGGGGGGAAAATGATGCTTCTTTTCTCGGGAAAAATCTCTTTTCCCGAATAAATTACACACAGGAATACACACGGATAATTTAGTAAATAAAATTTTTGAATAATCTATTTACTAAAGAAGAATGAAAAACTCCAGATAAAGTTTCAAATTCGTATTTCTTTTTTTCTTTTTTTTTAATGGCTGATTTTAGAACTTTTTTCGGCATCAAAAATTTCTGCTCGATAACATGGGGATGATACATTTATATATATTACTATATCTATGAATGGAGGTAATGTTTAATAACTAAATAATAGGCACATGCTAAATCAAGTAATGGTAGTGGGGAAAATTTATTATATGTCTGTGTTAATTGTAATGGGTACATGGGAAAACTTAATATCGTGCTGATTTTTAATTTTTTTTAGTATTAATATTCATTTTATTTTACCCTCTTAGTATATATCTTTATTATTATAATAAACATGTATATTATGAGAATAATTGCCATTTTTTGTATCTGAGTTAACAATTTTGTAGGAAATTAAAAGAAAAAAAATTTAAATATTGCTATTTTTATCGTAACTATTTGCCCCACATTAGTTAAATTCGCCCCGGATCGGAAACGAACTTCGTTTTCTTCTTCTTTTTTTTTCGTGCATTTGATGGATGAATAGTTTTGCTTTACAAAACAGAAGTTATAATGAAGAATTTGTAAATATATTGAAAGAAAAATATAAAAATTAATTTACAAACTGGTCTAAGTAGCTCAGAGCTTCATTATTATTATTATTATTATTAGTAGTAGTAGAAGTAGTACTTTAAAAATAATATAATACATAAATCATGAAAAGTAACTAATATGTTTATACATATATAATAATAAAAAAAAAAGAAATACAAGAAGAAGAATCATTAGAAAATTTGCATTGGTACAAATAAAACAGCATACTTAATATATATATATATATATATATATATATATATTTAGTGCTCTTACTGAATTAATATATTTTACAAAACTTTATATTTTCGTATACGTTACACACATATTTTATAGAAAAATTCCACATTAGTTAGATTTTTGGCTAACACAACTTCATCAACATGTGCATGGAATTGTCAGAGGTACTTGAAAACATTGTAAAAAAGAATAACAAACGTATGTACTTTCCCGAAAATCTCATTTTTATTCACAAGTATTCTGAACTAAAATAATACATGCAATTTATTTAACTTAAATTAGTTAAAAGTACTAATACTTGAAACAGAATTACTCAATTCTAACTTAAAATAAAATGTTTTGCAACCGCAAGGAAATGAGGAAAAATAAATAGAACTGTAACAAAACAAGTCATTACCCAGGAATGTGTTTGTAAAACACCCATTAAGGCACTTTGCTCAACCAAATAAAATCTACTTATCATTAAAGATAACACTCCGTACAAATACTTCAATTAACATAGTATTGTACGGCATTAAAACTTCTTTTTTTAACTCGGTTTAAATATAAATATATACTTTTTAGTTAAATAAATAAGACTGTTTAATGAAAACTAATTTTCACAGGAAAATATTTAGATTTATAATTTTTTTTCTTTTTTTTTACACTGCTTTAACTTTTAATTTAATTGCTTGTAATAAATATGCTAAATAAGGTTTAGGATATTTTATATTAATATTCGATAGATTTCTCTTAACTGAAATAAATATTTTAAAATAAATTGCATGAAATCTGGTTTTGCTAAATTTATTTAAATATATAAATTGCAATTTCTGGAAGATGTTTTATTTTAGCTAAAGTATCTATATTATAGAGTAGGAAAAAAAACAATAAACTATTTCAGGGCACTATTTATAGAGATTATGGATTGTTATTACAGCTTGCAGTGTGTGTCCCCTGTTGGCAATATTTGTTACTAATTTTGATATTTATACAATGGAATTTATACATTTTATTTATTTTTGAAAAGTTATGCATTTTGCAAAGACTTTCTGCTTGTTTTATCTTTCACATGATTTTTGTTTTTGAGATATTTTATTGTTGAAATCAAAATGCGTTTTGTGGACATCCTATGTTATATTTGAATAAAATAAAATCGAACTGAAATCGTTATTTTCATGCAGACTATAAAGCGCACACTTTACAATAACATAAAATATTAGTTGCTATTTTTCTTCTTTTCAATATTGCTTGTTATTTAATTGAAATATACACAGGGAAATCATTTATTAATTGAAATTATTCCATTAATATTATATAATTTTAAAGATACTTGCACTTAATTTGATAATCTTATTATTATGTTTCAGTGCTTAGTACAATGTCATATTTTTCTCCTTTTATTTTTAGATAACATAAAATTTTAACATAATGGCATACCGAAATTCACAAAAAAAGGAATGTTAGAGGTTTAGCTTCTTGCAATCAGTTTATATTAAAGAAATGGACATATATGCTGTATATCGTAAAGATTTAATAAAACACTTTTTGAGTACGCTGTTTGAAATACTTATAAAACACATTTTTATCAACATTAAGATAAACAAAAACAAAAATAATCATCCTTAACACAATTTACATCTAAAAGTAGGTATCTACTTAATTTACTCTCCGAATAAATCTTAATAATAGCCAAAGAAATAAAGCGATCCAACTTCCAGAAGCAAAAATTAGAAAGGTAATAACATGAAAAGATTTTTATTATTTGTTGGGTTTATAAGGAACTGCATTACGGCAGTAGCTTGAAAGTATGGTGAGAAAATTAAATTTTTTTATATATCGAAGGGATATTCCATAACACCAAATCTATCTAAGGTCATCTCTTAGTTGCAACAGTGATCCATGGCTTCTGTCCAACACTTGACGATCCATCTGGATCTACATTTGTTGCATATTTCTCCTTTGATTTAAATCAGAATTGTTTTATAACAAGCTATTGCAAGGTAGTCAATATACGAACCTATACAAATTTAATTACGTAATTTTTTTTTTAAATTATATGAAAACTTGTCTATGAAGATTAAAATAGTAAACAAAATTATGCTATGTAACTAATATACATTATTCACACACGCGGTACTTATCAGTATAACTTTGCCGCATAACACTGAATAATCCTCTATAATACACTCAATGTTATACCATAATGGTACCTACTGTAATTAATGATTTTCGCTGCTGAATGATATTGTATAAATAAACAATCAAAAGTACTTTCGATAAAATGTTACAAAATGTTGTTTAACTATCTAGTGGTACAAAAACATCCCAATAAAATGGAAAACTTTCATTTCCTTAGATACAATACAATATTTCTGCATTTAATTTAGCTATTTGATGAACCACTTATGACCACT
The DNA here is from genome assembly GCA_963930645.1 of Salticus scenicus. Lineage (NCBI taxonomy): Eukaryota > Metazoa > Arthropoda > Arachnida > Araneae > Salticidae > Salticus > Salticus scenicus. Next base: position 216,688,563 of record OZ005653.1, on the reverse strand, counting down.
AGGACTACTGATGTTGAATTTTGATACATCTGAGGATATAACCCATATCGGATATAGTTAGACCCAATTAAAGCGCTATGAATTTTATTTATTTATTTATTTTACAGTAAGTAGAAGCTTATTCCCTGTAACCTAAGCAACATTGAAATTGAATGTTTAAGAAGAAATGTATTGCTTACATTTACTCCATACTATGGTTTCAATACAGGACTGATATATGTTGAAATTGCTTATCTGTTTATAAATGACAGACGAAAGAATACAGTTATGCAATAGGTTCTTTTTTTTTTTTTTTTTTTTTTTTTTTTTTACTCTCGTTTAATGAGCCACATTCACCGAATTTTGTGAAGAGAGAAATACACTGGGTAGATAGAATACATTGGTCACTGGAAAAATATTATAAAAAAATTAAGAAAATAGCTTTTTTTTTCTGTTAATTATGGAAGAGAACGAAAAACTGTGTTTAACTGCGTTCTTCTTGGACACAGTGTTCAAAATAAGACGACCAAAGATAATAAAATTCATGCTTTAAGTAAACTTTCGAAATTAATAAACACCGAATTCATGAATTTAGAACCATAAAATTATGAACAAGTAGAAGAGAATTTTTTTGTTTTCTTTCTGAAAATTTTTATACAGTAAAAATTATAATTTAAAACTTCAAATCGTTTTATTCGTTTACTGTTTCTTTTAAAATAAATTATTATAAACATTATGTTTTTAGAGAAATTTACATTACTGAAAAGCGGCTACAAATAAGATATTATTATAGTACTTATAATATGCCTGTATTATTATTATATATATATTTTATTTATTTTTTTTTTTACTTCATTTCATGCCACATCGTTAAAGGAACATTTTTTATTAGTATTATTATCAAAAATGTTTAATTAATTAGTAGTCTAATGAGATTTTTTTTTTTTTTTTTTTTTTTTTTTTTACAGTTATGTTAAAAAATACCCTATTTAATTATTAAACATGTTATTAAGTGCTTAAATTTCACATTTATTTTAAAATATACCACGAAATGCATATAAAAACTTATATTTTAATAACGGTGTCTAATAAATTTATTAATTATGTGTGTTTGTAAAGAAATAAATTAACGCTTAATTTTTATCGTATTATATAAAAAAAATGTATTTAAAGAATTTTAAACGAAACGATCATTATAAAAATTGTAAAGTGTTAAACAAATTATTTTTAACAAATTGAATTTCACTAAAGGAAAATTTAAAGCATTCTGTTTTCACAAGTATCTCGTTATAACGTTTTTTAATATCTTAATTAAGTAATAGACTTATTTATTTATTTATTTATTTTTTTATTAAACACAATTTTAAAATTTCAAGTTTTTTTTTTTTTTTTTTTTTTTCCCCAAGAAAATAACTAATATCTTAAGATTACTAATAAATATTTTGAAAATATTCTGAAATTTATGATATGATGCAAATAGAATAAAAAAGCGAGAATAAGAATTTTTATGCACGATAATAAATAATTAAATTTTCGAAATCCATAAAACGTAATTTGTACTTTTTTTTTTTTTTTTTTTTTTTTTTTTTAGGAGACGCGATTTAAATAACAAATGTTATTTTTAATGTAAACATAATGTAAAAACTAATAATAATAATAATAAATGTTAAGTCCACAGGTCCATAGTTTGAAGCAACCTAAAACAAAGACTTTGCTAAACAGGAACAAAACATTCTTTTTTGCACTCTGAGAATATAAGTAAAACAATATAATTTCAAACGATTTAAATAATTGCGCTAGCAAAGACATATTTTCAGAGAAGTGTATTTCGGACATGGAAGATATGAAAGATAGCAGGTATTACGATAGTTCCTCAAGTAATTCAAGCGAACGAATAGTGACAGAGAGCTCGTAAAATGACAGATCTAAACGATGTCAAAATATTAGAGAATTTCCACGCCACTTTGCCATCCTGATTTTTTTCTCTGTAAGATATGTCGAAAAAATTCAAAATGAAAATATCGGTTGAGAAAGGAAACTTAATTTAAAAATAGTTGCCAAAGTACAATTGTTAGTTGAAGCCTAAAATTTTGCAACATAGATTATTAACAGTCGGAAATGATTTACAATTGCATCAGATAATGATATCGATTTAAATAAATGAGGTTTTAAATAAAAAATAATGTATTGAAATTACCATGTGCCCTTGCTAAATGCTGGATTATTGTTTAATTAACCCCAAGAATCTGATAAGCCTCTCTTGAAATTTAATAAAAATTATATCCAAGAAAGACTAAAATATATAGTAGCGTAGATCGATCAACCATGGCGAGAGGTTATTGTGTTTCTATCTTAATTTTAATGTGGAAAAGGTCAATGTTAAATACTTAACTAGTAGGTATTAAATAAAAACTAATGTATTGCAATTACCATGTACCCTTGCTAAATGCTGGAATATTGTTTAACTAACCACAACAATCTGATAAGCCAATCTTGAAATTTAATAAAAATGATATTCAAGAAAGACTAAAATATACAGTAGCGTAGACCCATTAACCATGGCGCGAGGTTATTGTGTTTTTATCTAAATTTTAATGTTTAAAATCTCAATGTTAGAAAGATATCTTAGATATGTATTTTAACTATTAACTTCAAATGTTTAGCTATTTAACTTTAGTTATAAACTTTATATACAAATTTAGCTACTAATATCGTTTCATAAATCACAATTGTAATTATAAAGATTAATTAATTCATTTAAAATCACATTAGCTAAACTTAATTTAAGCACACATGGTAACGGAAGAGAAAATGCAATATCACATTTCAAAAACTATTAGTTTTTATTAAAAACAAACAAAATTGTTAATATACAGGAAATAATCAGTTATGCCTCTCACACGACTTTATCTAACCCAGAATGTCAGTACTATAAAGGTAGATTACATACTAAGTCTTAAATCTGTAGAGTAAGATAATAAACTTCAATGTACTTTTTAAATAATCAAAAATAGATTCAGGAAAATTTTATTTGACATGTAAGGAAAGTATCACCCCCTCAATCCCTTGTTCAATTATACACTCCGTCTCATATTTATAAGGACACTTTATGTTTTTAAATAACTAATGTAAAAATAACTGTGAACAAGATTAGACTAAGTTCACTTAATATATCTAGTATTCTAAAAACAAAAACTGCTATAATTTTTTTTAATATAAAACAAAATTAATAAAAAATAATGCAAAATAGTTTTTCTCCACGTTTTTAGATGTTCATAATTAAAAGGACAATCGAGATTTTTGCGTTTTATTTAACTTACTATCGGTTAAATTACAGTTGACATGCGAATTTGTTAACTACTGGGCTAGATTAATTCATATATAAGTCTTAAATTTTTCTTGGACGGACATTACAGATAATTCCTCGAAAAAAAAAAAAAAGAACGTTCATGTAGTGAAGTATGATAAATGTGTTTTTTAAGTGGAAGGATAATTTCAATCCATCGAATTTCTAACGAAATTCGAAAATCTAAAATTGCTGAAATAAATGTGATCAAACGTTGAACTTCTGGTATGATAGGAGAGAGATCTAATGCAATATCAGAGTTGTTTTTCAGAGATCGAAGACTCATAATTCCTTTTACTGTTCTATTCATAATGACTGCTGCTAAATTTGCTCGTAATTTTTAACGAAAGGTTGGGGTCTACATTTATGCATGTTTAAAATGAATAATAATATGTTAAAATGAATAAAAAACCTGTAATAATCAATAAGCATTTAATGGGGGAAAGAACGTCTGTGTTAAAGTTGAATAAAGACATTAAATGGTACAATGTTGCACTTTCGGAAGAAAAACATTTTATTCTTGATTGACCAAATGGTTTTAACAGTTACTGGCATGATCTGAAGATAGCGAAAGACAGAGCAGATTTTTTAAAGGCATATATCAGTCGGGCATTTTAAAGGTGGATCTATGGTGCTCTGGGGAGCTGTTTCTACTGAAGGCAGAATGAATTTAGTAATTTTTTCTATTATTATGAACATCAAGAGAATATCCACAAATTTTAAACGTGGAATTTGCAGGCTCTTAAGCTTTCTAATTAATGTACAGGACCTCACAAAAGTGTTCTGACAATGTCACGGGGTCATTCAAACGATGTTAAATTTGGAACAATTATTAATTTTAAACGCAAAATAAGATGAATAGTTTTTGCTGGTGTATTCAAAGTGTATGGTTCGTTTACAGAGACACACAAAAGAATTTCGTAACATTAGAGCCAATGGACCAATTTTTATTTAAGCGTGCACTTCAATGCGTTTATCCTAAATTGAACTTAATAAAACTAACATACATTATAAAGATGCTTAAAATCATGTTTACTCTTGAAAAGGGGTATTTATGGACTAAATAATTCATGGGACCACACAAAATAATTCCGAGTATGTACTGTAATCATCCAAATGATGTCAAATTAGTTTTAAAAATTAATGAATTATAATGAATTAGGTTTATTCTTATTATTGGCGTTTATAATGATTGTGGCTATTTTTTCGGGGAAACATAATAGAATTTCCAACTATTACGGTCTATAGTCGGTATTTCTTAAAAGTGTATTTTAACATGGTATTCTATTCCCCATCAAATATAATGAAATTTTATTAGAATTTTAAAAGCATATTTCCCTGTTGAAAATTATGGGCATAGAATTGGTAATTAGTTTAAAGGTTACGCAAAATATTTCCGATAGGCTTTTTTTTTTTTTTTTTGTATGAAATTTGGTAGTTATGGAATTTGGTACTTATGAATTTCAGGAAAATAATCTAAGACCGACGTTTATTAAGAATACATACTGTTGCGCACTTGGGATTTCGTAAGTTGTCCGAGAATGAAAGGCGAAACTTGCAAAAATTCAGTGATTTATTCACAGAAAGTTCCAGAAAAATACAGGTCTATAAACCAAGTATCAGCTTAAATTCAACCAGTAAACACGGCTTAAACAACAGCCGTTAACAGCAAAACAACAGTACAAACTCTTTAGCGATAACACATAAAATAAGTCTGATTCAAAGAGGCTCTAAGCAAAGCGAGCATTTGACGAAACCGACACACATCTGAGACTGACCGCCTTGGCGAAGAAAATGCTCCTTTTATACTTTTCTATCGAACCCATACTGTTCTGGAAAATTCTCGTGTCTCATCAGCCAATGAGATTAGAGCTTCCATATTTGGTATATCCCTAATAAGGATTTTCTCGCGAAGGTCGCCAAAAAATCGCCAAGGAGGGAAACAATCGCCAAATTTGGCGGCAAATCCATTTCTTCCCTTATTGGAGATTTTTAATGCATTTTTAAGGGAAAATTAGGCTATATGAACGCTAAAACGACTAGAAATGCACAAAATTAGCATTTTATCAATTTACAAAGCCACGTTGAAAGAATTTATACAAAAATAAATACAATCATTTAGAATTCCGTAACACTTTATATTATATACAGATAGGTACACAAAGAGAGATATAGCGGGGTTTGAGGGGGGCGTCAGTGTATCTGATTATGGTAACAAGTCGATCGAATCATTATATACTATTATATAATAAGGAATAAATAAAAATGACCTATTGAATAATGTCTGATGCAAATAGGATGTTGAGGCTCCTGATCTGCAGATCCACTAGTTAACAACTTGACCACAAAGCCTAGTGCTTAAAAACTACTGCAAATAGAATGACTGGATAAATATAAATCTACCAGTCACCAGTCTGGTACTGCGAGTTACAAGTCCTCCTTCTGTCGGTAATTCAGCAATTTATATATTTTCGTCTGCTTGAATTTCAATACTCGTACAACGCCGTCTGGAGATTCCGGCGACGAAAACGCTTCAGATTCAGGAAAGGAAAAGATTCAGAAACTTGCGGTTTGCGTTCAACTGCGTATACAACTGCATTCACAATTACGAGCGAAAAACAAACTGTTTGTGGGGGGCATTGAACTTTATCTACCTTTTAGCATTATGCTTGTAAATAACTGTATATATTTAATTGTAAAAGTGTACTTTGTGTAAAGTAGATTTAAAAATAAAATTTACAACACTAAAAATTATTGAAATATTTCTAAGCCTCCCCATATCGTGAATATACGTAACTTTATTATCATTTACATATATATTAAAGTTTTTTATATTTAAGAGTATTTTAAAAAAATCTAATTGCGTGAAATACATTCATAAAGTATACACTTAAAAAAAAAAAAAAAAAAAAAAAAAAAAAATATGTTATATTACAGAAGATTCCTGGCAGCAAAGTTGTCAGAAATTATCCTTTATGATAGGAAAAAAAATTGTAGACAGAAATTTTCTGAAGTAACCAAATAATACATAAAAGTATAAGCAATATTTGGGATGATTTTCTTAAGCTAACTTTAAATTTTAAGGTATCTAAATGAAAATGTACTGAAATAATCAAACAGGTCAAACTGAAAATGTGAATAAATGGGACAGGTCAAACTGAATACTAAGCATTATATCTTCAAAATATCGTAAAATGTGTATTAACATTTTAGCATTTGTTCATTAAGTTTGGTTTCAGTGTTATTTTTGAATGATTGTGGCAAATTGTGACAAAATTACAAAATATTGTTTTAGATAATATAAGGGAAATCGCGGAAAGATGATTTTTCTAATTTTGTACAATTTTGCACATCTTAATGAAATTCTTATGCATGAATCGAAAAATTTAGCTGTTATATTACAAAATCACGTAAGGTTTATTAATTAGATGCGTATTCTGGTAACATCAAAAACACATTTTCTGAAATCTTGCTGTATTAGCATGCCTATTAGGGTTATCTGGCATAACGTAAACTGATCAGTTCAAAAAACCCTTAACGGCTTAAAAGTTTGTGACGCCGCTACTTTATGGCTATAAGAATTTGAAATATGAGTCTTAAAAATAATGATATCAAATTTTAAGTGACGCTTTGCAATTAGTTAAAGTATACATAGATTTTCATATTTGATCATTTACTTTTATCTTTTATTTATATTTATAATGCAAACGTAATATTTTTAACTTCAAGATCAGACAGATATATAAAATACACTCACTAGATGCTTTTTAATTCGTATTTAAAATTCAAAATAACAGTTTTAAAAGGAATTATATAAAAATTCCAGTGGCGCCTCGGTGTTATTTTAAAAGATATGTTTTTAGATTCCATTAAAATTACTTTTGTTTTGTCTAATAAAGAATATTTACACATTTAAACAGTGCTTTTAATTTTCAAATATACTGTCAAATAATTAATACTTTCACCGAGTTTGCATTATAAAGTAAAATTATTTATTTCAATAAATTGATTTATCTTTTGCATCACGCTATCCAAAACATAGTATCATAGTATCCAACTAAGTGAAAATTTGCTCAAAGAGGTAGTGTGACGTAAAGAAAACATTTACACAAATTTTACTTGCAGTTTTGGATAGCGTGACGCAAAAGATAAATCAATTTATTGAAATAAATAATTTTACTTTATAATGCAAACTCGGTGAAAGTATAATTATTTGACAGTATATTTGAAAATTAAAAGCACTGTTTAAATGTGTAAATATACTTTATTAGACAAAACAAAAGTAATTTTAATGGAATCTAAAAACATATCTTTTAAAATAACACCGAGGCGCCACTGGAATTTTTATATAATTCCTTTTAAAACTGTTATTTTGAATTTTAAATACGAATGAAAAAGCATCTAGTGAGTGTATTTTATATATCTGTCTGATCTTGAAGTTAAAAATATTACGTTTGCATTATAAATATAAATAAAAGATAAAAGTAAATGATCAAATATGAAAATCTATGTATACTTTAACTAATTGCAAAGCGTCACTTAAAATTTGATATCATTATTTTTAAGACTCATATTTCAAATTCTTATAGCCATAAAGTAGTGGCGTCACAAACTTTTAAGCCGTTAAGGGTTTTTTGAACTGATATCATTACTTTTTAGTGGTTTTTGATCAAGAAATTAAAATAAGTCCTTCTGGCTCCTAGGAAGGGTAAACTATTTTATCTTTTCTTATGAAGTTCCCACCATTTTTTTTCCAAAATGGCAGCTACAATTTATTAATGGACTTAGTGGATTTATTAATGAAGGTTTGTATATATGGAGTTTTAAGCAAATCGGTTCATAAAACCTTTCTAATGTAAATTTGAAATTTTCAGTGTACTAGCACAGGGAAACAAGAGGGTAGATTAAGTTGGCAAATGAACATATCAAATACATTTCTAAGATAAATCTACACTACAAATTTAGTGTGAATTAATTTAGTATTTCAAACGTTATCATACTGACAAATTTTCAAGTAGCCTGTCACTTGGAAACAAAATGGAGAAGCTTCGCACTAGAAAAATTTATTGACTGGGATTCTCAAACTTAAAAAAAAATAAATAAATAAAAAATAAAAAAAATAAGAAAGAAAGAAAGAAAAATAAGTGGATAATTTCAAATTTAGGTTAGAATTACGTAATTTACAGTTTACAAGTTTCTTTTTAGAGAATTACAAATTAAACAATTACAAAAAAAAAAAAAAAAAAAAAAGTAAATATTAAAAATGGAAATTTGTATATTTTGTTTCCCCTTTTGAGGTAAGCTCCAATATTCACAGTTTAAATTTTCATCAAAATTGCAGGTAAAAATTACTTTATATATATTTTCATATAAAACGTTTGGAGGAAAAAATAGCCAAAATATAAATTAAGCTTTACATTTCTATAATTTTAAAAATAAGATAAAATCACCCGTAGAAAAATTTTATGGAAAATATAAGTTAAGCTTTAAAAAAAAAAAAAATTCTGCGTAAAAAATCTATTTCATAAATAAATTTACAACTACAATATACAAAAAACCCTCCTTTAATTTTAAATAATTATTTCTACATGTTTCGAAGGAATTAAAAGTTTTTTTTCTTTCTTTTTTTTAAGAAAAATAAATAAATGTAGTGGCGCCATCTAGTAGTTTAAAGTCATATACATATATATTTAACTTATTATTATTATTATTATTATTTTTCCCCTTAAAAAAAAAAAAAAAAAAAAAAAAAAAAAAAAAAAACTTGTTTAAAAACAGGTAGAAATAGTTATTTAAAATTAAAGGAGGATTTTTTGTTTATTGTAATTGTAAATATATTTATGAAATAGAATTTTTCATGCAGAAATTAATTAATTAAAAAAATAAAAGAAAGAATAATATTTTTTAAATACATTAGGATTTCAAAGTAAAGATGTTATTTATTTATTTTGACGTGTTTTTTAATAATTGCTATTTGACATATTTTTCATGAATTTTAATAAAATTCATGAAATAGTGTTATTTCTAATAAACACTGTTTCATCCCCTAGTCATTATTGCTTTAAATAATAATAATAAAAAAAATTGATTATGTTAATATTTAAAATACAGTGGAACCTGTCTAAAGTGACCACCCTAGGGACCGGCTAAAATGGTAACTATACGCAGGTGGTCTCTTTAAAATTGGAAGATGGTCACTTTAGTCAGGAAATTGGTCACTTTACTCAGGTGGTCACTTTACCAAGGTGGTCACTTTTACAGGTTCCACTGTATGTATCATTTTAAAGTCTGAAAAATAAATAAATGAATAAACTCTAACTGTATTTTCAAAAGAGATTTTTAATTTTTAAAAAGAAAGTACATATATATATGTATTTACGGAAGTGTATATTTTAAATAAAAAACGATAGATGGCGCCAAAACTCTATTTGCTGTTTTTTTCCCTTCTCGACGCGGAATGATACATGAATATGAATCGCTAATCATTGAGCTATTATAAAATCGATGTTCATGAATGATTAAAAATTTTTTCGCTTTAAAAAATTGTAAATTCATCATTATTTTGATAAAATGGAATATCTAAAATTACAAATTACTTCCTTATTTAAAATATTATCTAAATATTTTTGTGACTAAATATGAAATTTTGAAATCAAAAATATTTTTTTCATAACAGAAGAGAAAATATATTTAAGTGAATTTGACTTTGTATATATACAATAAATATTTTAAACATTTAATAAAGTACTTTTGCGTTAAAAAAAAATCTAAATAATTCATTGGCTGCATTGAAGTCGGACAATCAACCAGCCCACATACCTTACAAGAAAGAACCGCATAACAGCGTTTTCACCCGGAGAAACACATGTAATTGGCGGAGTAATATAGTTCCATATTTAAAGCGATTTATATAAAAAACAAGAGTTTTCCTGAAAAAAACGAAAACGTTACTAGATTCAGAAAGATCCTATTAACAAAATGTATTAATTATATGAAAATCCTTCGAGCCGTTTTAGAGATATTTTTTCAGAATTTGAGTCCATTACAACCTTACACCTTAATTTTTCCTTTTTGTCTTTAAATTGAGATTCAGATCTCAAAACATATTACATGTAGAAATGTAAAATTTTCAGGATAGATTAAGACCGAAGATAAAAGATTATTTTGAAAAGATCAGATCAAAATATGGCATATTTGCTGAGATATTAAGGGTCGGCTTTTACAAATCTCTTTGATGTCAAACTAGCCGTATATATGAGTTCGCAGCGTCCCGTTTCTCCCTCCACTTGCGTCACTCAAAAAACTGTCGTTTTTCATGATAGGGATACTTAGGCAATACACAGCAATTTTTCTGGGGGAAAAATAAAACAAAACAAAAAAAATTTCATTTTATTAATAATTACCCAAATATTCCTACTTAAATATATAGACAAATAAGAAATTCACCAAAAATATTAGCTGCCTTTACTTCAAATATATGTAGTACTTATACAAAATCTGAATATTTATGCAATGCTTAATATAAATCATAAAATTAGGAGTTGTGCTACCGTTTATTTAACAAGTGGCTTCAATTCGCACAATTTTACTTTCATTTTAAAAAATTTAATGATCCTGTTCTGACTACCTCCACAGAAAAACCTTAGTCAGCATTTTTATTTAGTTGATGATACTTGTATAAACTTGTCTGGTTATTTAACTCTCAATCTGACTGAGAGTATTTAACTGATACTGATACTGTACCTGATACTGTAATTTAACTCCTCAACGTTCTTTTTGGGGGCATTTCTATAACTAAAATTGTCTATATTAAAACAATATTCAAGAATTTGAAAAAAAAAAGTATAAAAATAAATAAATAAGGAAAATTAATTCCAGAATGTAAGCTAAATGACGAACCGATAAATAATAGGTATATTATTACCAAGTAGCAACTTCAGGAAACCAAGTATCAATTTCACTTACATCAGAAAAATTTAATAACAGCTCACGATATTAAAATCTCTGCATAAACCGTTCCGTAGTGTTAACACATAACAACAAGTCTCTATTCAATCATAACACACACCATTAGCTGTAATCAGAGGCTCAGTGACAGCTCTTAACATCAAGCCGCTTGGCTTGGAACTGTTTGCAAAGACCAAAACGGGATTGCTTTTAGAAACTTCTACTAATCCAAAATTTTCTGGTAATATCCGTAATAATCGAGATAGAGCATAGATATTCATGTAATGATAATAAGTATTTCTTTATCAAGAACGGGAAAATGTCACCAAGGAGCTATAAATTTTAGCCATATTTGTCACCAAGGCTACCTACACTGGTGATTAACTTTAAATTTTTTTTAAAGGAAAATGTGTTATATTAAACTAGCTAAAAATTCAGATAATTAACCTTCTATAAGCCGACAAAACCTATTTCAATGAATTTATAGAAAACTATCTACTAATATTTATAAATTCGTAACAATATCTAATTTCAATAGATTACAAACTATTATATGCATAAGAAAAATATTATTAATTTCGTTAAAATTTTAGACCTTCTGTTTTCCTTGAAATAACATATTTTGCGATGCCCAGAAAGTGATTTCTCTATTTTCGGAATTTTTTTGTCTGAATGTGCATGTGTTTGTAGGTATTACAATTTTTATGCAGACTGTATCTCACGATTCAATAAACGAAATTTAAACAATTTTTGTATTTAGTTCGAATTTGTCTTGATGGTTACATTTGGAGATTCATTTTTCAACAGGTTGCTTTGTTATCCGATTTTTTTTTTTTTTTTTTTTTTAATAATGTTTAATATGGCAGTATAGGACGGAGTTTCTTTAAAAATATGTATACTAGAGTTGTCTTTCGCTACTAGAGTTATCTTAGTGTATTAAAAACAAATATTTATAATAACAAAATTTAACTAGAAAAACTTACAGAATATGCTGGGACATCGCACTCCTTTCCCCAAGGTTTAAAAATTTTCAGTATGGATATCTTTCAAAATAATTCGTCAGTTGATTTGAAACGAATGGTTGAAGTAAAATTTTGTAATAAATTTATAAAAATTTATAATTTTTTTCCTTTAATAAAAAAAAGAAAGGGATTTTCTAACATATATCTGTATATATCTATATATATATCTATATATATATATATATATATATATATATATATTACATTTAATGTTATAATTCTCTTAGTTAAAAGTTCTCTGCATTGATAATAAAAAATATTTTTCATAAATAATAACTAAAAAATATATTGCGGGAAATTTTATTGGAAAATTTAGAAAAAGTTTTTACGGTTACCACAATATACCGGGTGATCCAAAAGTCAGGACAAACTTAAAAAATAAATAATTCGAAAACGAATCAAGATACAAAGATACGGTTTGCACCAAACGGATGAAAAAGAAGCCGGGTTTTGTGTGGCTACGAAAAAAAAAATAGTTCTGTTGGCGACCAACAGATGGTGCTGTCGGATTTCTGATGTAGGATTATGCAAAGCAACAAACGATATAAAAAGGAACAACTACAGCAGGTAATGGTAGTCGAAGCTTATATGCATCGAAATATCGCATTCTCAGTCGCTACTTTAATCACGCATCGCCTCCGAGATCTCCCGATCTGACAACTTGTGACTTTTAGCTGTGGGGATTCTTAAAGTCAAAAGTGCACCGCGACCTACCGGCATCACTAGCAGCACTGAAAGATGCCATCCGCCAAAATGTGTCTGCCATAATGCAAGAAATGCTACTAAATTCTGTGAACGATGTGGTGAATCGTCTCACATCTGTACTTCTGAATGATGGACATTGAACAGTTACTGTAGTATTACTAATTAACTGTAATTAAGCTGACTGTAATTAACTGTAATTAAGTTGGCAACATTTGTTTTTCATTTGTAAATCAACTTTTGGTGAAATAAAACACTATAACGCCATCTGTTGGCCTCCAACAGAACTATTTTTTTTGTTTGCCACACAAAACCCGATTTCTTTTTCATCCGTTTGGTGCAAACCGTACCTTTGTATCTCGATTCGTTTTTGAATTATTCAGTTTTAAAATTTGTCCTGACTTTTGGATCACCCGGTACTTGTTTCAAGATATTTTCGGATGATTTTCTTTTGCTGTCTTCATTAATACCTTAATTTCGTCTATAAAATTTTCTAAATTTAACTTAACTGCAATATTTAGGTTTTAATGTAAAAGCACGATAGAAAAAAAAAAAACTCCATGGCGTAAATTATGAAAATAATTTGAAATAATTGATTAAAAATAAATTTGTGTTTAATATTAATATTAATATTTCATTATTCACATTATTTGTGTTTTTTCTAACCATTTACATTTTAATAAATAATATAGCATCTTACTTGCAACCACTGTTTACCACCTTTCACTACGCTTGTCGAAAGACCAAGCATACAAGTTCTCATTATTTGGCATAAAATATTCAGCAACTGGCATAGTGAGAGCGTCGAAAGGCGTATTTTTTTTTTTTTTTTCGTCAGGTAATTTCTGAAGCCATCGGAATAGATAGTAATCCGATGGAGCAATTTTAGGTAAATATGGTGGGTAATTTAAAACGTCTAGCCAAGCTCATTCAACTTTTGTTACGATACCATTGCCGTATGCGATTATCATTATCTTGATGGGACAGAAATATTTTTCTGTTCGGATACACCGGCCGCTTTACCTTGATGGCACCATTTAATTATCAATATGTTTACAACAGGTATTTGAATTGATGGTTTGGGCCTCTTTAAGAAGCCCATAGTGCGTTGGACCCCTTCTATACCACCATAATTAGCATTACATTCCGTTTATGAAGATCTTGTTTTGCAATGATTTGGTTGATTCAGGTTTGCAGTAAACTATTTTTTTTTCTTTACATTCTCATGAAGGATCGACTTTTCATCTTCCGTAATGAGCTTGTCCAATAACGGCCTCATATTGTGCATCAGAAGGAAAGACGAGAAGATTCTTACACCATCCGATAAATTTCTTTCAGTCAAATTGTGCGGAACCCAAATACTCTGCTTCAAGACAAATCCAAGATGTTTGATGTGTTCCACCCCTAACAGCACACATATCCATAGTACATCCTAAGGATGTCCATTAGACGTTCTTTCATCCATAGCATATCCTGAGGATGTCTTGGGGAATGAGATGTAATGTTAGGGACAGCAGTCGATTCGTGGAGTCTGAGTAACTTTCAAATCTCTCCAGTGATTAGATGTAGTTTACTCTCCAACATGGACTCCAAACTGTCAGTATCAACTATGGATGATAGCCCAGATCGACGACCTTCTTTGAGACTAAAATATCTGGAAAGAAAATTAACAAAACAATTTTTTGGCTGGTACAAATATTTACAACTTCGCTCTTAACTTGTCACATAAGTTTTTACCAGCAAGCGATTCATTGCTTCTTCTCTGGAACTCATAGCATACGCAATATCTTAAATGCATTTCAACCACGGCCACTTTATCCGCTCTGTACTTTGCGACTAACTTATATAAGGTTTTGAAAGTAATCCTCTTGTTTATAAATCTGTAGGAATTAGTTGCGGAGTACGATTTAAAATATAACACATAAACTATTTGAAACTCAAGATAGAAAACGTGAAATAATGATTTTCTTTTTTTTGAATTTGCAATGATTTAAAAAAGTAGAATTTGTAATATCTGAGCAAATTATCCGCAATTAGGAGAGCAATAAAATAATTATAAAGAATTAAACGAAAACTATGAAATTAATTGAAATAAATTGCTATTAAAATTATATGTATATATTTAAACCATAAAAAAATATCAAAAATGTGTAAAACAATACTAAATAGGAATATATATATATAAAACCTTCTTTGAGGGATAATTAAAAAACAAAAAATAATTTATTTTTCACAAAACACATTTAAATGTAAAATTACATCTTCTATGTAACGTATTTAACGTCCCCCTACCTAAATAATTGAAAACCTTATATGATTGTATTTTCTGCCATTAATACAGCTCTATATCACCTTTAATATTTTTAAATATCATTCATAAACTTCACAAGTTTCTACGATAGCTGTTATTTTTAAACAGATTATGTTTTGGTTAAAATCAATTATTTGATTAAACTACAATATAATTATCAAAATGAAAAACACACTATTAATAATTTTAAGTTGTATATATAAAGAAGAATTAACTTAAGGATTTTTGATACTTCGCAATTCTATCAATTTTACCATTAAATTTTATGTTCATACAGTAAGTTTATATTTGCCTCTTGAATAAATAAAAGTTTTAATGGGGTCGCTTGGGCTTTCTGTAACATTACCGATGGTACATTTAAATGATAGAATGTATCTAGATTTTTGTTCTTCGATTTTCAAACAAATTTCTTTTTTTTCTTTTTCTTTTTTCTTTTTTTTTTTTTTTTTTGCTTTGAAATTATACCACCCGCTTATTTATATTTGAAATTTTTATAATATAAAATTTTATGCATTATTTAATTTTTAAGATATAAAGGAAAATACACATTCAAAGGAAAGAATGTATTTAAAGGAAATATACAATCAGAATAATTCTTCCTGGTCAAGATTAAATTAATTTAGTTCATTATTTGTAATAAATACTGTTATTTAATATAGAAATATAATATACATGTGTGTAATTTTATAAATGAAACATGTTTTAAATTCAATGAATAGTTAACAAATTAGTTGAAATTTAAGGAGACATAATTACGTAACAATTATTTTTAATAATCTAATTCGACTGGACAGAAGAGTGAGAAGGTAATATGAACATTTTTGAATTTTAAACTGTTGTTCTTTCCAAAGACCTATCTTTCCAAAGACCTATTTTCTATCCAAAGACCAAATGTATTCTCATTAAGATAAACTATTTTTAATCGTATAATATGCATATGCTACGGTAGAGATACTGTCCCGAATGATAAAAGAGGACCAGTAACAATTTAAACCAAAAATAATGTTTGGAAGTATACTATAAAATACAATGCTGGACGTGCGCTACTTGTTACGAAACTTACTATAATGACGTGTATTCATTTATATGTTAACAACACGTATATTCGGGATTCGTTTGTTTAACAAAAATGCGTAAAATATACTTAAAAACTGGTTTATTTAAAAAAATTAAAAAGCTTCGGCATATATATATATATATATATTTCGCTTAAACTTTATTGTTATTCCATTTTCAGAAAAAGAAAGTTAACTACATGACTAGGCACTTTGTAGTAAAATAGAATATAAAAACGTTATACCTGGTAAAATATGAGCGTTACTAAATAACTTTTACCTTCTTGTATTCTTTTGCATAAATTGTTACTTTAAAAAACTATCAAAAATCATAAATAATCAGAAAGGTTGATGTTCAGTGCGTTTAATGTTATACTACAATTAAACATTTGACAATTGGTGAATGTTTTACAGAAATTACAAAAGGATATCGTCGATAGAATTAAGTGAATTTCAAGAACTTTTTTAGAGTAGCAAAATGAATTTTTTAACAGATAACTTTGTTTTGAATGAGTTAACATTAATACATTGTACGTTTACTTTAAAAAGCAATATATAATTAAAGAGTAAAAATTAGATTTTATTTAATGTATTTACGAATGTATTTAAAAATATTTCGAAAAATAAATTTATTTTGTATATGAAAAATAAGATTATACATGATTGTTTAGTTTTAAACATTTATACATAATAAATTGAATATAATATTTATGAAATTGTATATCATATTTTCCTCACTGCCAACTTATGTAGTCCTTTGTGTTTTGTGACGAATGTAATACTGCAGTATTTTTAATAAAATGTTTGTTTCTTTAACTTATTGTTATATTTCTCCTTTTCTCTCGTCATTCAAATAACCCAGTTATCGATTTTAACATAAGATGCTTATCAGAGTTTCACAAACTTTTGAATTTTATTGAAATATTTCATTCATCAAAGTGCTGTAAGCCATGATAGTAAAATTTTATGATTGAACAGTGAAACGAAATTATATTTTCGACTTTCACTGGACACATTATAGAATATGTTTTATGACATAAGATATTAAAATTCTTCGGTTTAGAAAGAAAGTAAGTAAATCAGTTTAAGGTACAATTCAGATAAACTAAAAATATTAGTGGATTTAAGAATCAGGAGCAACAATGTCTGACTTTCATTATTAACACATTCCTTTTTATTTTAAATAATATTATATATATAAATAAGGGTATAATTAAGGTTTTAACGAAGACAATAAATGAACATTAACCGAAAATTGAATTGAAATCTGTAAGCTGTCGCAAATTAGAAAAATTCTTCTATATTTTTCGATACAAATTCGCGCAGTATTATTAGTATTATTATTTTTTTTTAATTATTATTTTTAAGAAATATTTTCAGTTATCAATGCTGACAATTTTTAACACAGAGAAGTATAACACTATATGTCCAAAAAAGTAATTTTTCACTATGTAGAAAATATCCTTTTTACACTATGTACTTTGTAGAAAAATGTCTTAATTATTTCAAGAATAAAATCGATAATTTTGTTTTAATTTATAACAAATTTATAGATCAACCATACATTGGCAAATTATTTTGAAAGGTGTCCATATTGAAAACTTTCAAACCATGGGATAGCGTTGCCCTATTAAAATTTTTTCTAGTTAATTATTACTATTACAAATACTTATTTTTAATGATATATTTAAATGCTCAAAATAGGTATATTATACACATTTATATAAAAAAATTACCATATACTGCCATATGAAACCGAATTTTAAAAAAATGGAATGACATAGCCACCTGTTGACAGATTAATCTCCAAATGTAACCAGCATCAGTTCAGATAAAATTACAACTCAATACCAAAAATGTTTGTGCTTTCTTTATTGGATCGTCAGATACAGCGTCCACCTAGTTTACGATACACATAAATACACATACACACATTTTCTGAAAAAAAAAAAGGAAAAAACATTTACAAAACAACTCAAAATGTGTAAATTGAAGGAAATCTGGAGGTCGAAAAAATTATCATATTCGATACTTATTTCTTATGTTTATAGAAGCAATTAATATACAGAGAGTATATATTTAATATTTGCAAAAGATATAATTCATATTGTTGCAGAATGTTTGTCTTAACATATTATGTTTACATTGTTTTCTTTGGTAAGTGGAAGCATTCTATTTAATTAGGTAGGGAAATACGAAGCAGCTGTAAATGTCAGTGAAAAATTACGTTTTAATATTTTTGTTCATCTCTAAGGAACGTTTTGAGGTTTCTATAGTTACACAAATGTAAAATTACTTGTTATGTCTTTTTCTGATGCATTTTCAGATTCATGTAGTAAATATCATTGTCCGTTTATTTTTTATTTTATTTCATTTTATTTTTACGAATGCAGCACATAATAAATAGCATAAATTTTATATTACAGAAAAACACAATAAACGTTTCGTTGAATAAAATAAATAAACAGATAGATAAATACATGCCACAATTTAAATCATTGTTCCTCTTAAAATACATCGTAGGAGTTTAATTCATGTGAATTGAATTTTTTATGTGAATATATAAAAATTTTATAATATGAAATATGTAAATTTTAATAGAATATATATGTTTTTTTGAAAGGTGCTATTCGTTTTATGATAAGGATAGCAAGTCACCATGATTTCGAACTTTATGATAAATTATAAATTGATAATTATAATTGATTTATTTTAAAGAATATATTAAATGTTTTGTAATTTGTATTTATATAGTAATATACAAACATGAAATATATCGTACGTTTTTAATCTATATGTAATAAGATAAGTGTTTAGCCTCGTACAAAAGATATGATTAATTTAGGTGAACGAAAAAATAAATAAAACTTATATAAAACCTAGGAGGCAGAAAAAAGTACATTTGACGCATTTTATCATTATATAATATACCTCTATTATACTGATTGGATTAAATATGTTTTAATGGTTTATAGCTGTAAGGATGTTACGTATAAAATTATCGATGTTTACTAATCCAATACCTATTTTTCAGAAAATACTATTTTGAATACTGTCACCGATTATATTAAAGAAAAAAAAATCTGAAAGAATGTATATTAACACATACTGAAAACACAATACGTATAATTAAACAGATTTATAATCATTCATGATATAGTTAAATGTTTTTGTTTTGTTTTGTGCTTGTCATAAAGTTAATTCAGTTACGAAATATGCATATAGTAAAATTCCAGCTATAAAAAAGCAGAAGCACCATAGAAGAAATAAAAATATACGTATATTCACATAATTAGATTATTTTTGTATACATCGTGCGAAGAATCTTACATTTAGAGCTAAGAAATTCTTGCTGAAATAACGGTTAAATACAAACAGGATACCGTACATGTGAATAAAACATTTTGGGTTGATGGAATTATATGATAAAGATCGTCAATCATAGTTGATAGCTAGAGATTCTGCACCAGAGTCACAGCATTTCATAAATGGTCAATTTAAATGGATGAGGGATCATGATGACCTGGACAACAATCAAAAACTATCTGTATTGAAACTGGATGAAAAATGGCGTTACGGGAGATTCAAAGTAAAATCACAGAAACTGGTCTGAAAATATATTGCAACGAAGTGACGGTTGTAGATATTTACTGTAGTGCGAATATGATATATCCGTGGAAGATATTAATAAATCAAATTCCTTTCAGTGTCATAATCCTAGGTGATAAGATCATAGGTTCGATAAAAATTGCAAAATGGCAATGTTGTTCTCCACGCTGACTACACATTTAGATACATTAGTGATGATGATATATGTAATGTGGGAAACCGAATTAAAGCTCAGCATACTGAGAATATTGCTGCAAACAAGGTCTTTCAGAACGTGGCTTGGATGCACAATCCTTCAAGGTCGATCCGTCAATAATAAGATTATAGATGACGTTTAGAACCGTCCTGAATTCATTTATTCTACATACGCGCATGAGAGTTGTGATATGTTAATCAATGTAAATAGTAATATCGTCGAATGATAAATAGCAATTTAAATAATTCTCGTTCTTACACTAATGAATTCAAATCATACAGGTAGGCGTTACTTCTTCTACACGCTATATAACACTATCTTTCTAAAGAATTCATAATCCTACGTAATATTTAACTGAGAAAATTGTTAAATAAACTTCCTTTTAGTACAAAATAGCGATTATGCTTCTCCAAAAATATGTTTACATTTGAATAATTTCTACATATTTGAATTTTAGAGAAATTTCCTAATATTTATGTTTTTTATAGGAACACTAATTTCTTGATGTGAAATTCATCAAATTGAAAAAAAAATAATAATAATATATATATATATATATATATATATATTTCCTTTTTTTAAAGAAAGACAAAAAAATAAATTAATTAATTAATTAATAAAAATAAAATAAAATAAAACAAATGTAATACTAATGTCTTATAGAAGAATTTCTTAAAATATATGCTTCAAAAACAAGTTAAGGGTAATTAAACCGAAATCTTATTTTCACAAAAAAAGAATTGCATGTTTTTATTCAAATATTAAAGTGATCGTTTTTAATGAATAATTTTCTTCATCCTACATTTCATTTTATATAAAGATAAACTTTAATAATATAAAAAATTATTATTTTTCTTTATTTTTTTTTCTTTATGCGCACTCGCATAATTAAAATTTTGAAACATAATATTGTCTTAAAAAGTTAACTTTACTGAACTTTAAAATGTATTTACGAAATCATTAATACACTCATGTTTGTGAAAATTGCAACACCAAGATGGAATAGAAATATAAGAATGATATTTATTTGGCACATACATTATAGTAGGAAGAACAATTGGTTAAGTTTTCAAGAAGTTTTGAGTAATATATCCTGATAAAACAATACATAAAGCAGCTACCTCTAGAAGCAATAACTACAGTTTTCTGCCGAGGCATTGAATCGAGCAGCAAATGGATGACATATTTGGGTACAGCACTTCATGAAGCTTCAGCAGGATGCCACAGTTCATAGACCGTGACTATAAGACCGTGCATGCTGGTGAGTGGTGGCGGGCCACTCGCTTTTCAACTATTAAACAGTCACTTTCATTGGTGCGAGATCAGGAGATCCCGCTGGCCGGAGCAACAGTTGAACACATTCAGTATTATGGAAGGTCCAGACAATAGAGACAACTTATTGCCGTGCATTATCCTGTTTAAACATTTTGTTATGGTGGCCTTCCATATGCATAAAACAGACCTACAGGGCGGAACTTAACTCAAATGGTCGCTGTTGAGAGTGCCGGGAATGCGGAAAAAGAAGTAATCGAGAGGTGTATCCAATGGTAAACAATACCATCGCTACAAGGGATGTACAGAGTGACGATGTCGAATTCCAGCTGGCAATGTGCATTATTCACAATGCCGTTAAATAAGGATAAGGCAATCCTGATGCTTTAAACAGGATTGTGATTTGTTTGAAAGGCGACATTACACCATCCTGCGTCTAAGTTTATCGTTGATCACACATTAAAGGCGCCTATATAATTGATGCAGTTTTGAGGGTAATCAAAATTTTGGTAGCCGCATACTGGGTCACTAACAGGAGTTATGGTATGCGATACCATTGGATACACGTCTCGATCACCTCTTGTTTTTATTCCCGACACTCTGAATACCAGCCATTACAATTCTGACGAGTTAAGGCCCGTCGATGTGCTCTATATTCAAGGCCTCCGAAGAGCAATACTTAAGCAAGACAATGCACGACCACAGGTTGTCCTTATTGTCCGGACATTCCTTGTTGCATAATATGTTTAACTGCCGCTCTGACCAGCGCGTTCTCCCTATCTCGTGAAAATTACTGTTTAACCGTTGAAAAGCGACCCCCACCGTTCACCAGTGACTACGATCGATGAATTGTGCCATCGTGTTGAAGCATCCTGAAATGCTTTACCCGTACATGTCAACCAATCGCTGTTTGATTCATTGCCTAGGCAGATAAGTGCTGTCATTGCTCCCAGAGGTCGCTGCTTTATGTACTATTTTCTCAGTACATATTACTCCAAATTTTCTGAAATTTTAATCAATTTTTCTTCCTACCATAATATATGTGCCCAATAAATATTATTTTGATATTTGCATTCCTTCTTGGTGTTGCAATTTTGAAAATACATGAGTGTATTAATGAAATTTTAACATTTTTTTTTTTTTCAATAAATGTGCGTAATAGATATATATGTGTAAAAGCCGAAAAAAAAGGATATTTTTAACTGGTTTACCAAATTTTGTTCCAGCAATTTTGACGTTGATGATTCATTATGTTATGGAAAACCAGTTTATGCTAATGAAGACAAAATATTGATATATGAAAACTGCCAAATAGCAACTCGTGAGATCACTAAGAAACCGATTAAAGTGGAGAATATATAATTCAATAAAATATTTATACAATATAAGAAAATCGTCTTTCATTTTCAAAGGAAAAACGAAATTATTTTCCGAACAACCAAATAAAAGAACTACTTTAATGTTGGAATTTATTTTTGTCTGGAATATTTAAAAAATATACATAAAAATGAAATGTGAAAATATTCGAAACACAATAATTGCCACAGTTTCTAAAATTCATATACAGGGGATTATAAAATTGCAAGTGGATAAATCTTTATATTAATAATTGCTAAAAGTCCATTTTTAACAGCACTATATGATGTCAAATGACATTCTAGAAATGTATTTATGAAAAAGATTTTTGTTATGTTTTAAATATTTTTCAGTTGTAACCGCATGCATAAAAAATTAACAGATAATATCTGGAATAAATTTTGTAAGACTCTCTTCCCAATGCGTGCAGTGAATAGTTTTCACATTGAATATACATAAAATAATGACTAAAAATAATTTACTAAAAAAAAAAAAAAAAAACTATAATGTTAAAATATATGTCAAAACTTCCTAACAAAGGAATCATGAAAATACCAAAGAAAATAAAGTATATATGAGAAATACAATTTACAAAATTTCCATTTAGCTACAAAATTTTTATTAAAAAAATGACCAAATACTTTATTGCCAACAACCTCTCAGACATATCTAAACAACTGTTAATGTATTTGGAAGCATAATTCACCAGGATTCAGGACTCAGTACACATTGCTGTTCTGACTTTCCGTCTGATATGAAACATATTTCAATCATCTAACAATTGTGTGAAACTAAATCATTTAATTGTGCTTTTTGCTGTGATAAACCTTTCTTAAGCTTCATTTCTAAAAACATCTGGATACAGCATATGCGATCATGATCATGTAAATATCCTAATAAATGCGTAGAGTTCATTTCCGCTAAGTCCTCTTACCGATAATTATACAGGGCGTTTCAAAACTATTGGGCAAAAATTTAAGGGGTGGTAGAAAACATCTAAACATGCCATTTTCACCATACAATGCATGGGCGGAGCGCAAGCGGTGACCGCTAGAGGGTGTTGTAATTGAAGGTATACAGCGCGCGTTTTCTTACACATCGTCATTTCTACCGTGGATTCAGGCATGGCGACATACAGTAATCAGGATAAGGCGGACATGCATTTTATGTATGGTCTGGCGAATGGGAATGCTCTGGAAGCCGCAAGACTGTACAGGAAGCGTTTTTCGAGAAGACGCGTGCCAGACCGAAAAATACCACAACAGTCTTGCGGCTTCCAGAGTATTCTCATTTGCCAAACCGTACATAAAATGTATGTCCGCTTTTTCCAAATTACTGTATGTCGCCATGCCTGCTGAAATCCATGGAAGAAATGACGATGTGTAAGAAAACGCGCGCTTTATACTTTCCATCACAGCACCCTCTAGCGATCACCGCTTGCTCTCCGCACAGGCATTGTATGGTTAAAATGGCTTGTTAAGATGTTTTCCACCACCCCTTAAATTTTTGCCCATGAGTTTTGAAACACCCTGTATTTACATTAGGATTGCAAGGATTTGTCTTAAATTACAGGTATATTTAACCATTTAACGAGCCGTGGTAAGTATACTTAACAACTATCCATTTTTAGAGGGTAGGCGTGATAAGCTATTTTATTACGCCTGTCATTTTCACTCTTCTAAAATACTTGGAAGCACAAGTAGAAAGAACAGTGTTCGACACTTCGTCGATTTGGAAAAAAAAAAAGATACTTAGAGTAAAAATGGTAGGCGTAAAAAAGTAGCTTATTATGCATTTATTATTTAAATTTAATAAATATTTTAACATAACAATACTACAAATGGTCGGATAAAGGGTTAACATGACGGATTTCAACAAATTTTTGTGTTGTGAAACTCTGCAGCAAAATAATCTTCATTTTATTTAGTTATTTATATTTTTATTTATTTTTAAATATCTGTAGTGGAATGTTAAAGTTGTTGGTTAAATTCTACTTGTATTTTCAGTTTTCCCTATGGCATATTTGTAATATCAAATGATATATGAAAAAAAAAAAAAAAAACTACATTTCATAATATATTTATTCAGAATGCAAGTTAAATTTTAACTATATCATATGAAAAACAGTACTAGAATAATTTAAAGTTCCATACAACGATATTTTTTCAGAATATTTTTTCAATTAAATATACAAAATAAAGTTTCATTTATTTAGTTTAGTTTTCAGGCACATTAAAAAAGATAAAATAAAATCTGATGTTAAGAAAACGTAACACTATTATTATCAAAATTGGTTAAATGAAGTAGAATATTTCAATAAAAAAAGGAAACCTTATTATTTTTAAATGAAATATAAGAAAAGCTTTAAAAGTAAACACAAACGATAGTAAACGGAACAACAATTGTTTAGTGTTTTATTTTAAAATTGTTATAGAAAAATGTGCTATTTATCTTTTGTGTGGGATGTAAAGAAAAACATTATTTTAAATCTTTTAAAATGTATCTTTGGTAAATGACAAAGGTAAAATGTATAAATTGTATGTTAGAAAGAAATAAAATATGTTTTTTCTAATATGTAATTTTTTTAACTCTTTAGATTAAATTTAATGTTGGAGAAAACTAAAAGTTATTTATGTTTTTTTTTTTTTTTTTTTTTTTTTTTTTTTTTGTAATAATTAAACTAAAAGTTAACATTACTTATTTAAAAATCTTTTTTTAATAAATTTAAAAACTGTGAAATAACGAAAAATATATTTAACAAATTGACAGTCATTGGTTCCTTAGGCTTTCAGTTTTAATTGAAAGGAAATTCTACACTAAAACATTCATAAACTTAAAAGTAGTAAAATATAACATTTCAGATATATATTAATTATGTTCATCTATAATAGAAATCCAGAATTTTTGAAGAAAAGCTACACTTTCGAGTAAAGTTTACATTTTACTTAATGTTATGATTGTAAGTGAACCAGAGAATAATATTTTACCGTTATAAGACTTTTATACTATTTTCATGTACAGAATGTTAGCAAAGATTCTTTTTTGTTGCATTTTCATTAGACCTTTTGATTGTCTCTACCACCAAATTGTTACAGGAAAATATGTGGTCAAACATCTATTTCCCATACATGAAGTTATGTAGGAATTCGTTAGGTATTTCCTAAGACGCGTGATAAAACGCATTGTCACATTATTTTGTCATACATCTATGTATAAGTTTGCATGAGTGTGTGTATCTTTAGAGTAAGATTAAAATAAAATCTGGAGTGACTCCACTCGACTTTCCGAACATTGAGTAATTAACAGTTTTGTAGATAAAGTAAAGAAAGAGGAGTTGTTAAACAAACAAAAGAGAGAAAACCATAATAGAGTGTTTGAGTATTTTTCTCCATCTATTACACGATGTTTTTTTTAACGCTACTGAACTTTGAGCCCATAGATCATAATGATAAAGAATTTTTCGTTGTGTCCCTGTAAAAACCTATAAATGCTAGATTCACCAAAATGCATATAGTTAGTGCAACAGTGATTTATAATACTCATATAAATTTTCAGCTCAATTCAATAAGGCGT
Source organism: Salticus scenicus (assembly GCA_963930645.1). Classification (NCBI taxonomy): domain Eukaryota; kingdom Metazoa; phylum Arthropoda; class Arachnida; order Araneae; family Salticidae; genus Salticus; species Salticus scenicus. The sequence continues at coordinate 216,662,195 of OZ005653.1, read as the reverse complement.
TTAGATGCTATCGTACTTTTAAAAATTTAGTCCCATAGGGCATAATGATAAAGAATTTTTCTTTGTGTCCCTGTAAAAAAACTGCAAGTGCTAGATTCACCAAAATCTATACAGTTAGTTCAACTGTGATCTATAACATGTGTACAAATTTTTTGCTCAGATTAATAAGGCGTTTAGACGCTATCACACTTTTAAAAATTTGGCCCCATAGGCATAATGATAAAGAATTTTTCTTTGTGTCCCTGTAAAAAAAGTATAAGTGATAGATTCTCCAAAATCTACACAGATTGAGTATTTGTGACCTATAATATATGTATAAATGTTTTGCTCAATTGAATGAGGCGTTTAGATGCTATCGCACTTTTAAGATTTTGCTCCCATAGGCCATAATGATAAAGAATTTTTCTTTGTGTCCCTGTAAAAAAACTATAAGTGCTAGATTCACCAAAATCTATAGGGTTCGTACTATGGTGACTTACAATATGCGTACCAACTTCCAGGTTAATCGAACAAAGCGTTTAGACGCTAGCGTGTTCACTCACAGGCATACACACATACATACACACATACATACATACACACACACACACATACATCATCGTAAAAATAGTGAAAACGGACTCAGGGGACCTCAAAACGTATAGAAACATCAAAATCTCGAATTCGGATTTTTGACATTATTACAATACTTTCCTCACTATAGTGTTCGGAAAGTAATAATAATATATAATTAAGATGTTAATAGTAATCCCTGTTGCCTTGTGACCACGTTTCACATCTCGTTAATTTATTAGTATCTGTATTAAAAAAAAAAAAAAAAAAAAAAAAAAAAAAAAAAAAAATCCAAAATATTTTAATATGCTAGTATAAAATTATTCGAAATTTACATGCATAGAATTTTCCTACACCATAATTTATTATATTTAAGAATTTTGATTTTATGTATCAATAGAGAATTCTTCACATTAAATGTGTTGAAGTTTAAGAATAACATAATCCCTTTTATTTATATAAATAAAAATGTATTCCATTTAATTGCATTTTACTGATGCATTTTACTGCAAATGCAAAAAAGCATGGTTTATTTTTTCTCCAGTTGAGTATATAACATAAAATACATATTTAAGAAATATTCATTGAAAATCGTAAAATACACAAACATGTATATACAGAGGAAAACATTTAATTAATAGGAAATATTTTCCTATATATTTTATATTTTATATATGTATTGTAATGCATGTGTAAAATGTTATAAATTGTAGTTTTTTTTTTCTTTCTCCGGATCATCTTTTCCTTCACAGATAATTTGATTATTCTTATACGTAAAAGAATGTACTCCTTATTGGAATTATAGAAGATTCATCGGGATGACATAAACATTGAGGACAGACCTAAATAAAGACGAATATCTGGAATTGAATTTTCCTCAACATAGATAGTGTTGTCGTAACACCTACACCATAAACATCATAAATTGTAATGGATCTAATCTGTAGATGTGAAAAACTAATCTGTAGATGTGATATATATCTATATATATAATTAAGGTAATAACATAATTCAATTTTGCCTTGCAAACTCAACTTAATTACTTTATTAATTTATTATTTTCTGCATTAAAAACAATACCAAATATATTCATGTTTAATATTCTGTTATGTATTTCTTCAAAACTTACATGTATAAATTTTTCTTATCCCTTCTTTTATATATTTATTAATTTCAGAATTTTGATTTTATGTATCTCATTTAGAGTTTTTTCAAATCAATTGTGTTGGCATTCAAGAAAAATACAATCATTTTACTTTATCCAAATAAAATTTAGTTATACTTTCTTGAAAACACGCAAAACAAAAATCTTGTGCTTTTCTCCAGTTAACAATAGAAGCATATAAAGCAGACATAAGAATTGTTCGTTAAAAAAACTTAAATTACACCAAAAAATGTAGACAGTTCTAACGTTTATTAATGGAAACATTTTCTAGATTTTTTTTTTCGTATATGTATTGTAATGCATGAATAAAATGGTATAAGTTGTTTCGGGAAAAAAAATGAATTCAAGATCTTCTATTCTTTTGCAGTAATATAATTATCCTTATAGAAAAATAATCTCTCCTTGAATGAAACATCGAAAAGAGACATTGGAATAGTGTAGCGACATACACATTGAGGACATACTCGAATAAAGACAAATGGAATTGAATTTTCTTACAACAAAAGTAGCATTACCCAATTAAGTAATGAATGCTAAGAAAATTCTTAATTATCTTTGTATGCTAATTAAATGTCATCGTCATTAGAAACGACACCAAAACGTGTAATTGATCTAACTCGTAAATGTGAAATACTACACAAATGTAAAATACTATGCAAGTTAAGGTTTTATTAAATGTATTGTTAAGTAAATTTAATCTGCGTGTTCATAATTATTGAATATATCAGAAAACCTAGTGGTATAGTCCAAAGGAATATGTCTTCTTAATGTATTATGTAGTACAGTAATTTAATTATAAAGTATAATATGAAGATGTACAATTAAAATGCATTATTTTTTGTATTTATTCCCATCCCCACCACCCAAACAAAAGAGAGCGATATGTTTTGAATCAAAGGAATTTCACTTTATAGTCTTTACTTATATGCAATATAATATTTGTAAAAAAAAAAAAAAGGCTCAGATTCCATTATAATCTTTTTTTAAGCATGAAAAGTGCATAAGAATTAGCAGATTTCTGCACGCATTTCCAGTGGTATGTTACATAACATTGTTATAATAAATAGTAAATTATTTTTCTAAAAACTAAATTATTTTAGTATGTAATATTAAAATAACATTTTAACATCAACATATGGATTAGATTGAAAAAATGTATTGCTGAACAATTGTCTGTTTTGAAAAGAAAATTTAAATAGATTATAGACTTAAACTGTCTATTGAATAAGTAAATAAATATCGAAATTATAATCAATGAGATTTTAATTCAGAGGTCAAAGTGTCCTCCTAACTTTTTTTCATACCACTATTTTTCTTTATACTTTTTCATTATTTATTCCCAGAAAACTTACCAAATATATTCCATTAAATGAAAAAATATAGTATAAAAGCAGTGATATAGAAATATTGGACTTTATGGCCGTTTTTAGTGGTTTTCCTTTCTTTTCTTTCTTTCTTTTTTTTTTCTTTTTTTTTTCACTATGTTTATAAATATTGTAATAATAATTAAAGTAACGATTTCGAAACGCTTTTATTTGTGTAATGTTAAATCCTTTCTGTGTTTTATGAATCCATTTAAGCGTTTCCTCTAATATTGACCTAACGACGCCATCTATAGCGAGATTTTGGAACTACTTTTTTCTTCCAACAAACAAAATTCCATTGCCTCATGAATTTTCTGGTACAATAGTCGTTACCGTAATTTTAAAGTTATAGCGTTTTAAAATCTTACCTTTAATTATAATCACTACTTTTTCATAGAAATTTCGAAAAAAGTTTCAAAATTTATCCAAAAATACATAACTTTAAATTTTGATTATACACTATCTACCAATAAGTATTTGGGCACTTTCAAATTTAGACGTTTTGTAAAATATCTAGAAAATTTCTTTAGGAATCATATCTTGAAACTTTGGTTGTGTAAAAAACATGTTATACCTCATACATTTCAGTGAAAATTGTGCCCGGAAGAGGAAATAGTAAAATTTAAACAAAAATCAAAATGCTCTGTATCACCCTGTAAAAAGCAGTGTTTTAAGGCACTTTGGCTGTAGCATGTGATTATGAAAATATCTCTCATTTTCTGTATGCATTTTTATGAAGTTACCACATATGCACAGCTACCAATATTTTAATTTATTCCGGAGTACTTTTAGCCCCGCCTTTATTTCGCACCAATTTATTTATAGAAAAATTTTCTTCAATAAAATAAGCTTCCATAAAATAAGAAAAAAATACTTTTAAAAAATAAGTGGTATGAAAGAAAGGAGGGGCTAAAATGACTCTGGAATAAATTAAAATATTGGCAGCTATGCATATGTAGGGTATTACACCCAGTGTGAAGCCATTTTTAGTGAATTTCGCATACTACATTGGACACACCATACTGCAATTAGAATGCAAAAATGTCAAATATCTTGCAAAATATGAGAATTTTTACTAAATAAGTTTTACACGCTGGCTTTTAAAACACCATGCGCTAGCTTTTAAAAAATTTTCTAATAGCTAAAAGTATTGATGAATTTATATGAAAATTCCAAACAAAAAACGCGTAATGTACACAAACATCAAACCGTCTCAATTATATGTATTAAAATCAAAAACTATTTTTTTTATTTGCGAGACAAAATTTTAGTTAAAATATACATTTAGAAACAATTAAAATATACATTTAGAAACAATTAAAATATACATTTAAAAACAATTAAAATTTAGACGTTTCGAAACCCGTCCGAGTTTCTTACTCAGTACCAATACAACATAATTTGCAAGCATTACAAAAATACCCAAGGCATTTACAGAAGTACAGAATATTGAGGAGCCAGTGAGATTGTTTTATTGATATTGTGGAGATGTCTGGTAGTCTGGCAACTCTCAAGGAAAATACGTGTCTTATAATTATCAAAACCAGAATTTACAACTTTTATATTATCGAAATCAGGAATATGATCGGTTTCTATTGAATGTATTGCAATTTTATAATTTTGGTTGCAATTTTTTATATGATCTTCTGTGCTCATGTAGACTAAATATCATGTTGTTTAAGTAATTTAGCAATATGTTCTGAAGGAAAACTAAAATATGGCATAGGAATATAATTTTTTTATTATTTGGTGAATTTTTCATTTGTATTGGAAGAGAGGGGGAAATTGTAGGATGGAACGAAAAAGAGGGGAAGCGGATAATATTATCGGGTTAAATTCATTTTAACCAATTAAGAGGGTAATCGTTATTTAATAAATCCTAAAAAAATCTTTTAATTTAAAGTTTAATTTGAAAATTCGTCTAATAAGCTAGTGAGTGTACTAAAATTGTTTCGTAAAATGCTTTTATTTTGCAAGATATTTAACATTTTTCCATTCTGAATGCAGTATGCCAAATTTTCTAAAAATGCCCTTGCATTGGGTTTAATACCCTATGAGTTATAACTAAGAAATGTAATTTTTTCCTTGCAATTTTTAAAGTAAACCGCTATATTCCCATGAATATGTGTGGCATACTCATAAAAAATTACACAGATAATAATAATAATAATAATAAAATTCTCATAATCATATGCTATAGTCAGAACGCATTTAAAGCACTAATTTTCACAGGGTAATACAAAATATTTTGATTTTCTTTTAATTTTTACTGGTCTCCTTTTCCTTTTCAGGACCCAACATTTTTTGAAACATATGAGTTATAACGTATTTTTTAAGCTACCAAAGTTTCAAGATGATTCCAAATGAAATTTTCTACCTATATTACAAAGCGTCTAAAGTTCAAAGTGTCCAAATGCTTATTGGTTGATAGTGTATTGTTGTATCTACATTTAAATAGTCTCCTTCATTTCTTTTAACTATATCCAGTAACTTAGCATATTAAGTAATTTTATCCACGGATCCTTTTTATTTCATTGTCTATAAATGAAGAATGATTATAATATCGTTATTATATTATATTTACATTTTTAGAAACTAATATTTACTGAATCATAATTCTATTCTTATTCCTTCTTAACTCTATTCCGATTTTTAAGAAGTTTCATAATTTATCAGCGACTTGTTTTTATTTCATTGTCTTTCTACAATAATTCGGTTTTTACATACATACATACATTCACATATACATAATTATATAATTTTCTTCTTCTTTTTTTTTTTTTTTTCCTTTTCATGATGATATAATTTAATTGAGTATTTAAATACTATAAATTAATTTGAAGTTGGTTAAAAATATGATAATTAATGATTTAAAAGTAATTTGTTTTATAAAAATCTCAAATTTTTGCATCTACTGTTAAGTAACTTCTTGCATTAAATATATGAAGATGTACACATATTTAATACAACAATAATAACATGTATTGTATACAAAACGCTACTTAAAAAATAATGAAAAAATATCAATTAAATTTATTTTAAAAATCAATCTATGTACAGGGTATACGCTAACCGACAACGATTTTAAAATTAAATTACTCCAAATTAAAGATAGATAAAAGAATTAAACATATGGCATGCTTATATTGAATGCTGTAAACATCTTTTACATGAGAATCAAAATTTCACATAATATTGCCAACAGTTGGCGCATAAAGCAGAGTTTTATACTTTACGAATTCGTCCACAGTGAACAGTTATTACCTCACATCACAATCTTTTCAAAATACACACTGTTTGCTGTATAGAGGAAGCAATTGAATTTTCAGTCACATGTACTGTGTCAATAGAAATATTCGCATATGCCTCACACATTAACTATTCAAGTACATTCGATGTTGTATAAATCTTTTGGAAGACAGTGTCCTTCAATACTCCCCACAAAAATAGTCACAAGGTGTAAGACTGGGTGAATAAAGCTGCCATACTATGTGTCTTTTCCAGTAAATGAGGGACACCATTACGTGGAAACTATGAGAAAAATCCCTTATGAAATTTCAACTATGGAAAAATACCTTAAATCTAGCTCTTTTTTTTTCTTTTTTTAAGAAAATTTGTTTGATTTTTGCTCTATTCAAATGAACTTTTGACAAAAGTTGCCCAATATACCTAGCTTTCAACCTATATAATAAAAGATTTTCTATCTTTGGAGCACGCTTAGTGAAAACGTTTTTCATAAAAATACGCATATTTCCTGAGATATTTAAGATATTTGTATTTCGATTGCAGTATGTTGTTTCAAAAGTCTTTTGTCAATTTATCTGGCAGTTGGAACAATTTTCGCTTAAACATTTGCACAGCGTAAATAAAAAACATGATGTTTTGCTTTAGAGCTTTTATCTCCATTATTTAAGGTATTAACGTCACATAAATTCTTCCACAAATTGTAATGATATTAACATATACTAAGTTACAGATCCTTTCGCTTATTTAACGATAGATGGGGATCCCAAACATTATTGATTTTGCACAATTTGTTACCGGCCACCTAAACGTTGTCTTAAACCAATCTTCACTAAAAAGCATGAGGAAGATAATAATATAATTTAAATAACCAATTTTTGTGAATTTTTTGTTGAGAAATAAGTTTTAGTATATATATATATATATATATATATATATATATATACTCAAGAAATAGAATAATACATATGGAAATGTTTTTAAACATAACATAAAAAAAAAAAAAAACATATATATATATATATATATGGTCACACTTTTGCTTTTTATAATATTTTTTAAATTTCATTATTTGTTCAAAAATATAAAAATACGTTTAGAACTTATTATTATGAAGTAAAAAAAAAAAAAAAAAAGTATATTAGTCTTATGAAGCCTTAAATTTCCTTTCATTTTCCGCGGTGTATTAATTGTTAATACTCGTGTAAAATAAAATCATTCTAAGCTTCATTGCTCTCTGAAATGTTTTTAGCAGAAGTAAAGAAGATTTTTTTATAAAAAGAAAAAAAAATGTATATTTATTACAAATTTAGCTTGTTGAAGCATAAAATACGAAATAAATCTATAAAGTTATTATTTTAATTTGCATAATAACTATGTTCAGGGCGGTGATTTCCTTCATTGTTTATAAGAATATTTATTTACTTTAGTCAATGTTAATATATTACTTTTTATAAAATTCTATAGTACAATCTATTTATTTTGAAGCTAGATAAGTGCATTTTACTTTCTCTTCTGTTTTTGTCACTGTTTTTAAAGAGTCAATAACAAAAACGATAATATTTATAAAATTTTAAGTGTTATTATATACTATATTTAACATTACCTAAATAAAAATCAATTTTATTATTATTATTACTATTATTATTGTTAATTTTTTACACTCTGCGTGTAATTGGTTTCTATTTATGAAAATTGGTTAGAGTATTTACTGGATAAATGAATCGCTTTGTGGGGGTTTAAGCTACAATGAATACTTCATTTTCTGCTAACTAGATACTACAAACTACAGTAGTAAAATAGTTTAATCAATATCAGCAAGATGCACAGCATTTGGATTTTTATATGAAGTTGTTTCTGGATGTCGACATAAGTAATCAATTATCATTGTTTACTGTCGACAGCTGAGACTATACAAAATTTAATGTAAAATGTATCGTAGAATGTATTTCCACGCTATTTTATTTAAGTTGAAATGTTGTTTGATTATGTGAGTGACTCAAATATAAATATTAAATATTCACCCACTTCTTAACAATGAATTGAGCTAAAATCTATGCTAAACGTTTGACTCTGGTGACATTACATGCTTAAATGGTAACGGATTTAGATGTTGGAGTCTAGGGATATATATAAGAAAAAAAAAAAGATAAGTTAAGAACAGAATAAGTAAAGAAAAAGAATAGTTAAATTTTTCTTCGGTAGAGGGAGCTGCATGGACATGTAACGAGAAATATGCAAATTAGCGTCATATAAATTGCACGGTTTTGCGATTAACACATCTTATTTCTTATTTCACTTCCTACTTGTGCATACGTTAAGATTTAATTGCGATGCTACCTAGTGGATGAAGCGTTTTTGGTGAAGATGTTTTCCCTGAACTTAGAATCACCCTCTGAAGCTGTAAATAGCGGAGATGTAATTGATTTGGAAACTGTAATTTGTGGGGATAGTAAACGCATATAATTGAATTTATTTGTCTGTAAAGATTTGCATAGAAATAAATATTGTTTTTCATGGAAATTTGTAATTTGCCCACGTACACCGCTCACGTATAAAATGTTAAATATTTTTTTTCGTTAAAATCCCCCTTCATGAACATAACTTCCGCAAATCGCGATCAAATCTACCATTGCTTTCAATTTTTATGAATTGTTATAATGTCAACAGACTTACGGGACGCATGGCATAAGGTGATTTCAAGGTCTTCGTGGATATGAGTCCTTATATAGTTCTGAATCCTGGTGATAGCTCTACTTCCCTTCCAAGTATGTTCAATGAGCCGAACATCATTTTAACACTGTTAGAACCAGTTTATTTTGCGTAGCTATGGACATGGCTCTCCAGTGTTGCATTTTAAAAAAAAAAAAAAAAAAAAAGAGAGAGTTTTTACATGCTAATGATTGCATTAATAAATAAGTTCTGTTTTTATCGATGCATTTTATCCCAGTGATTGCAATAATACAAACATTGTGTATGATATTGCGAAATAATGAAGCATGCAATATTTTAAAATTTACTCAGTAGGCGGAATTAGTAGTACACAGTAGACCAAAAACTTCCAGTTCTGAAAGGGTTAAAATTAAGTTTGGAGACACGTGTTTATATACAATTCTGAATCCTTGTGATGTTATCTACATTTCTTCTATACATATCTACAATATCTTTCTACATATATTTACAATAAATTTAATACACACTGAAATGTTTTCAACTGAATACCACTAATTAAAATCTTCCAAGAACTTATTTATCCAGGAGGAAGCTATCATAATAAAAGAAATATTTAGGAGTTATTTGCTAAAGAACATAAAGACACAATGCGCAAATAAAGTACAAAAGATTTAATGAATAGAAATTGTTGTTCTTTATACGTAACTACTGCACCTAAAATGACAGAATGTGTTACATTAAAATAATTTCTATGTATTGTTCGTACATTCAAACGTAAATCAGTTACCTATATTGCAATAAAACTTAAAAAGACTTATTCGGATAATGTTTCAATATAAAACTGTCCGAAATACTCAAATGAAAGCAAATAATTAGGAATTAAATTTTCCTACAATAGAAGTAGTGCTGACTAATTAAGTAACGAGTGTTTAAAAAATTCTTATTACCTCTGAATGTAAATTAATCATCATTGTCATCAGTAGCGACAAAATGAATTGCAAATTGTATAATTTGGAGATGAAAGATAATCTACAATTGTAAAATGCTATGGAACTTAATGATTTAATAAAGCTATTGTGATGTAAACGTGATCTTCCCTTTTGTGATTATTGAAGTAATGCGAAACATTAATGGTATTGTCCGAATGGACATATTTTTTCATCATTGATTTCCTCAGGTATTTACATAGTATAACTATCTCATCAGAATGTAAAATATCATAATGCGATTAAAAAAGTAGCGTTTCTATGCATTGTTCACGGTAATATATGCAAGAGCGTTCGAAATTAAATACAAAATAAGGCTGTGTTATTATTATTATTATTTTGTTAATTTAAAAAAAATACACTTTTTAAGTTTATATACGATCCCTCTAGAAAAAAAAAAATTGGTCATCTATAAAAATTTCACAAACTGGTATACCTGTATCTTTAATGTGGGATATAATACATCCCACCACTCTTGATAAAGTTATATAATAGTATTCATAATAGTATTTTGTTGCTTTATGTTTTACAAATTCACAGTTCTTAATACATGGCCCGGTTTCACAATGTTAAATTTTCATTTAAAGACAAAACTTTCTTTTTCGTCCACAATGGTAGTCAATTTAAACTCAGGATATCCCATACCGTTAGTCTTTTCTTCTATGCAGTGGAGCATGCATGAATCTGTCAGAGCTGCTTTCACACCGAAGCCTTTTATGTCAAGTCAATTTATATCTTCTTATAAAATATTTATTTAAGTACAAAATAAAAATGGGTTATGAAAATTTCTTTTGGATAATTATATATATATATATATACTTTTTCAATTTGTATATTCCTTCAGAAAACTTTTGGTCAGTTGCAAAATTTTTAATATTAATATAAAAACATCATTACAAACCTGTATCTTTAAATTGGGATGTAATACATCCCACCACTCTTGAAAGAATGAAACAGTAATATAAATTTTCGTTGTTTTATATTTTATAAATTTGCAGTTACGTTTTGATATATGGCTCATTTTTCTGCGTTTAATTTTAAATTAAGTGCAAATCGTTTGTGACTTATATGCGTTTTCGTCGCCATTGACTGTGAATTTAAATTTAAGGGAATCCCATTCAGTAAGTCTTTACTCTTATACATGAGAAGATATGCAAATCGGTTACAGGTGCTTCCGGACCAAAGCTTTCCATGTCAAGTTCATTTCTTTCTTCTCCTCTAGCATTGTTTCTAAATTCAGGGGAATTTTGATTCTGAATGACCGAATTTTCTTTCTTTTGGAAGAATTAAAATATAACCGCTTTAACCAAATTAGAACAAAGAAGTACGAGCATTTTTTTAATATTCCGACTTCCGGTCACACTTCGTCAATCATGATCTACCGCATATCGTCTTCTGTCAATATTACTGGTGAATACATGTCATACTGATGAGAGAATTTAAAAGAATTTTATGTAGAAAATTTTCAGTTTTTGAGATACAAACTTTCAATCACATTTACGATTTTCATTAAAATTTAGCAAACTGGTCTGTTCAACGGAAACCTATAATTACAAATTAAAGGACACAAAAAGGTTTTTAAAGGAATGCACTTGGGAGAACCTGAAATTAGTCTACATACTCGCCACGAATACCAATTTTCCTGAACGAACACACTAATACATACTAAAGGACGTCTAAAAAGGTATTTATATCGACATTTTAAAGAAAAGCGTTTCAGCTGTATTTGAGATACGGACTTACGGTTCCATTTTCAATATTCTGTTTTCAGTTCTTTCGATTTGTTTCATTGCTTAAGTCTGAATATCTCCATTTATTTTGGAGATATGATAGCCAGACAATTCTAAAACAAATACATACATATATACACACTGTTGATTTACATACAAATTTCACTGGTGAGACAATAAAACATATACATTATGTGAAATCTCGACATCCAAATTTTTACCGAATTTTATACTTTCATTAACAGCTGCAACCGGGTGATAAAAGAAAATTATATTGCCACGGATAGGACAGTCTAAAAGGTAATACAAGTGGATATGTTTTTATTATTAAAATAATTTATATTATTTATATATATATATATACATAATATCTTTCTAAAATTATATGCACATTTTGTAACACTTATTATGAAATCATATCTTCCTTTTACATGCATTAATAAACCATTTTTGCGTTCTTTTGTCAATAGAAAACAAAATTAACTCGTTGAAGTTTAAATCCGTAAAAAATCCATACATTGATATAGGTTATGTTGCATAAAGATTATAATGACTAAATACAGGGCGATTATATGTATTGAGATTATACATACATATATATATTATATTTTTTGTTTATAAGCTTTTTAAACTAAATGTTAATTTAAAACACCGTCGGTAGATAAACGAATATTTTTTTAACTCTTAACTTAATATATTCCTTGTAAATAATAAAATAATCTTAAGGGATAATATGCACTATGTGAGAAAGGAAAAGTTCTGTCGTATTTTAAATAAAACATTTTAAAAAGGTACATTTACATTTTAATCAAAAATAAATCTATTTTTTGCAATCACTCGTTGCCATCTTTCACTCAATTTATCGATAGTCTTAGCGTAGAAGTTGTCCATCTTGGGCACAAAATACTCAGCAACTGCCATGGAGCAAGTGTCGAAATCAGTAATTGTTTCCGTCAGATAATTCTGAAGCCATCGGAATAGATAGTATTCTGATGGAGCTATGTCAGGTGAATATGTTGGGTGACTAAGAATTTCCTATCCAAGCTTATTCAACTTTTGTTACGTCACCATTGCCGCGTGGGATTTTGCATTACTTGATGGGACATAATTCCTTTTCTGTTCTCTAATACTGGCTGCTTTTCCTTCGTAGCTGCATTAAGTTTATCAATAGGATTACAATAGGATTTTGCATTGATGGTTTGCACCTGTTTAATTATAGCATAGTACACTGAACGTTTTCTATCCCACCACAAACAGAGTATCGCATTCCTTTTATGAAGATTTTTTTTTTTTTTTAAATAATGTGGATGTTTCATATTTTGCACTAATATTTTTTTTCTATTTATGTTCTCGTAAAGGATACACAGTGAGCTTGCGCAAAAACGAGTCCCCGTTGTGTATAATAACAAGTGGTCAGAAGATTATTTTTACAAACCGATAAATTTATTTCAGTCAAATTGTGCGAAACCCAAATACATTGCTTCAAGAGAAATCCAGGATATTTGATATGTTCCTCAGTAATGAAATCGTAGATATAGAAATTCATTATAAATTTTCTAGTGATTAGATGTAGATTACTCTCTAGCATAGTCAGTATCAACTTTGGATGGGCATCAAGATCGACGATCTTCTTTGAGGTTGAAATCCCCGGAAACTAATTTACAATTTTTGGCTGGTACGAACATTTACAACTTAAATTTCCATTGCGTTGCATACGTTTACAAGCAACTGATGCGTTGCTTCATTTCTGGAACTAATACCGTATGGACGTCTTCAATGCACTTTATCCACTGCCAATTTGTTTACTCTGTAATTCGCAATTAACTGATGTAAGGTTTTGCAAGTATTCTTATAATACACGTCCCCACATGACGCATTTAGTCTGCTTGTTTTGACTTTACAGGTAAAATTACCAGCAGTAAAATAAGACAGAAATTTCCTGACAACATAATATATATATATATATATATATATATATATATATATACCCCTCGAGAAAAACATAGGTACAAAGGTTTTTTACTTTGATTTTTTATAAAATAACATTATCTAAATTGTGCTTATAATTTACTATTATCATAAAATAGCACTATTCCCGGACTAATTTTTGTTTTAAGACTAATTTAGAAAAGTTATAAGACTAAAAAATTTTCTAATTTAAGACTACACTCCGCGATCAAAGATAGAAACAAAGGTTTTTTTTTTTTTTTTTTTTTTTTTTTTTTCCCCATAAAATAACATTATCTAAATTGTGCTGATCATTTATTATCATAACAAAATATTATCATATCAAAAATATATTAAATATTTGAATCATATTCAAAATAATCATATTAAAAAAAAAAAAAAAAAAAAAAAAAACTTGTTCTTATCTTTTTGTCGCGGTGTGTAGTCTTAAATTAGAAAAAAATGTTAGTCTTAAAAATTTTGTAAACTAGTCTTAAAACAAAAATTAGTCCGTGAATAGTGTTATTTTATGATAACAATAAATGATAAGCACAATTTAGATAATGTTATTTTATGAAAAATCAAATAAAAGATTTTTGAACCTATCTTTTTGTCGTGGGGTGTATATATACATATATATATATATATATATATATATATATATATACATTCATATATTATGAAAACTAAAATGTTTGACTAAAAACCTCAATTTAAACGTTACCATTTTTGACCGCTTCGTTATACTTCATTTACGTAAAATATTTAAAGTGTTACAGATAGTAAGAATATAAATATAAATATTTATGTTTGTTTTAATAGTAATTCTAAACTGAAATTCTATTCATTTTCTTGCCTTTTTTGCTTATAAAGTTTTAAAGAAAATCTTGTCAGATATTAAGCTTATACATCGATAAAATTATAATACTTCTTTTTAAACTCTGGTTTTAGCGTTTCATATGATTTGTCATTTTTTTTCTATAAAATAGGACTTAGATCATATGTTTGATACTCATTAATAGTTCATCAATAAGTTTGTGACAGAATAATCTAAAAGTAATCACACACAATACTAAAAAGTAACAATGCCTGTACCAAATGTAAAAGGGTCATATAAGAGTCATAAAAGACTCAATAATATAAATATACTTGAGAATAAGTTTAGAAATATCTTTAATGAAGTAGGATTTAAAACACAGTTAGGATGAAAAAGACAAAAATATTGTATAAAGAATGCAAGCTTTAAATGAGAATGAGGCCATGTTTCCACAAAGCCAATGTGATGTTTCCATCGGTTTTCATGTTCATTATACCAGAAATTTTAAATCAAATTTTTCAAAGGCATTATACTTAATAAAATTTAAATACCAAAACACTTTAAATAAAAAGGATATTTAAATCAATAAAATGCTGTAAGAAGATTTTAAAAAAATTACCAGAATATATATTGAATATATATATGAATATGTATTTAAAATTTAATATTTTGAACATGAATATATATTTAAAATATTTTGTGATGAATTCGTCAGAGATTGTTTGTTCATTATTTTTCTAACACTTTAATAGTTTCTAATTTTTAGGGGTAATTTTTATCTCTTCCTTTCTTTTGCTTTTTGCGATTTTTTATTTATTTTTTTATTTTTTTTTGTAATGGAATTTCTCTTTTAAAATGTAATTCTCAAAGAAAGGATAGAATTTTTTTTAGCTTAAAATTCATCAAATTCTTAGATCTTAATATTTGTTGAACTTCCATTTTTTTTCTTTTTGTTTGTTTATGAATGGAATTCAGACAATTGATTTCCTATTTTTTTATTTTTTTTTTTTACTTTCCGAACACTATAGTGAGGAAAGTATTGTAATCATGTCAAAAATCCCAATTTGAGATTTCGATGTTTCTACACGTTTCGAGGCGCCCTGAGTCCGTTTTCACTATTATTACGATGATGTATTTATGTATGCGTGTATGTATGTGTGTGTGTATGTCTGAGAGTGAACACGCTAGCGTCTAAACGCTTTGTTCGAATAAACTGAAAGTTTGTACGTATATTGTAAGTCATCATAGTACAAACCCTATAGATTGTTTTGAATCTAGCTCTTATAGTTTTTTTTACAGGGACATCAGGTAAAATTCTTTATCATTATGGCCTATGAGGCCAAATTTGTAAAAGTGCGATAGCGTCTAAACGCTTTATTAATCTGGGCAAATTATTTGTACACATGTTATTGATCACAGTGTGAGGTCGAGACTATAGACCGTCACCAAAAGTTGGGACGGTTAAATCACTTCGTCGCCAGTGACTCGGCGAAAGTATTGGGCGAGTTAGTTTTATGTCGGCATGGTGCAGCTGTGAAATAATTAGGATCTCAGTGTTAGATGAATTAGAAGTTATTTTAAAAGGGTTTGACTGAAATGAAAAGAAAGGAAGCTGTTGAATGTAGTATAAAATGAAGGATAGTGAATTGCTAGGGGTGATGAATTGGTAGCTGATTAGTGTGGAGTACAGTGTTATAGCGAATTAGAGATGGTGGTGATACTGAGTTGCACCGGATTAGGGTGTGCGTGAAGTGGTGGTAGAGAGGTGTAGTATTGTGGCGTAGACTGGGAAAAGAGTCTGTCGTGTATCGGGAATCCGCTCGACACTCTAAAGTGGGAATAGTTAGTAGTAGCCGAGAGCAGTCGCCAAAAAATATCAGCATTTGTGAGATACCTTTATTTTATGTCTTGTTAAGGTTATTTCCTGAAGTCATTTATTTAAATCGAGTTAGCTCAACGCCCTCCTTGATAATGAATGCTAAATAAACTCTGTTATTTATTTGTTAACTTTGTCTCGAACTCTTCTTATTACTAAGTAATCTAAGTTAATCTTTAAGATTGAGGAATTAAGATCTAGTAAGATCAACAATAAAGAATCATGGCCCACTTGTATTCTCTACAACAGTTGCACGAAATGTATAGAATTTGGTGAATTTAGCACTTACATTTTTTTACAGGGGCACAAAGAAAAATTTTTTATCATTATGGCCTATGGAGCCAAATTTTTAAAAGTGTGATAGCGTCTACCCAGGTAACACATAACGTTGTTATATCGTTGCAAATAAGTCTGAACAGTGAAAAATTGGTTACGTTATTTTATGTCCGTTGAAAACTAGTTTTTATTTCGCAATATTCTCCCTGAACAATTTCGAATATTTATTCAGTAATAAAGAGAACCTATAACAAACGTTGTTTTATGGTTGTACTTTTCCTGTTATTTTTTCGACGTTTTAAAATAGGTATTTTATTAGTTTTTGTTTTCCTTTTTGATTCTAATAAAAAATAGTTTCTTCAACAGATTAATAGATACTTTTTATAAGTCATTATTTCCGTCAAATGACGTTGAATCTCTTTAACTTGATATCGATACACGATTGTGAATTAGGCAGGATGTATACGCATGCGTATTATAAATTTTGTTTAGAGTTTTAGAAGATGGTGTGCTGCGAAAGAACTTTCTAACCTGATAAGAAGTGAAGCTTTTGGCAAAGTATATTAACTAGTGGTAGATGTTCTTTGGCTTTCGGAAACCGTAACTAACGAAGCGTACCATATTATACGCTTTCTCCCTTTCTACAATGCGAAATCGCCAAGTATATTGTGGCAAACCTTAAAAGCGTCTTACGAGTTACGGCGCGTGCCATTTTGAAAGTGAATGTGAACGACGCATGAAGTTATTGCTTTCCTGTTAAAGTGGTGTGAAAGTTTTATGTGAAACAATAATAGTGAAAGTTAAATTACATTACATTTTACGTAACTAACTGCAAAAAAAACTTGCAAGCAGGTATAATAGCCTTAAAAGCTCAAAGTTATATAATATTCTTTGGTTTTAGGCTTTTTACCTGCTAGCATAATATTAAACTTTACTTCTGATAAGTTCTCGTCTATTGGCTGAAGTCTATTTATCGTCTATTTATTTAAACAAGATTTTTCAAGTAATGAAGTGAGTGTTTCTTTTTTCCTTCTTTAATTTTATGTTTCAATTCTTGTCTTAAATTTTCAGGGGTCGGTCTAACTTTCAATATTATACTCTTTTTTAAAACTGTACTTTTGTAAAATTTCACTTTTTTCATATTTACGGAAAAAATATATCTATATATAATGTAACACTATTATTGTTTTATCGAACGAAGTATATGCAGCAAATTTATATTATTAAAAACAGGTCTTATGTATACAAAAGTTATACTTTTGTAAAGCTTGTTTTCTACGAATTTAAATTTTGTGAAGGGAGCAAAACCGACATTCACAATTTCGGTTTAGATTTATTTTATTTTATTATTATTAATAAAATTATTGCATTTTTGATTTTCTTTTAATTGCAGATTTTAATTTTTGTTTACATTAATTAACATTCCAAATTTCCGCTTTTATTTTTTTATTTTATTTTATTATTAATAAAATTATTACCTTTTTGATTTTCGTTTTATTGCAAACTGTAATTTTTGTTTACATTAATTAAGGTTCACATTTTCTGCTTTGATTTTGTTTATTCTATTATTATTAATAAAATTATTACATTTTTTTGTCTTTAAACTGCAAATTTCTATTTTTGTTTACATTAATTAACACTGTCAATTTCCGCTTAGATTTATTTATTTTATTATTATAATCACTAATTATAATCATTTTGATTATCCTTTAATTTCAAATAAATACTCTTAGCTAATAAATAGACAATCACAGGGATCTAAATGTTGGTTTATGAAAATTTTAAATAGTCGATTTTTCTATCTTTATTATTATTAAATTGTATGAATTAAAACTAACTAAAATTTACATAAATAAAATATTTTAATACAATTTTAAAACATATATAATTAGTATAGTGTTTTTTATTATTATTGAAATCTATGAATGTTATCTATGAACTGTTTTCCACATGGATACATCTCAGCATCTGTTGATTAAAATTACACCAAACTCCATAAACAATTGATTAAGAAAAATAGTATGTTCTATCTAAAAGCGCCACTTGCAGTTATTTAACATGCACTAAAGTTTTATACAGCTTCTCAGAATAAAGGTTTTATATACAGAATTTGCAGCAATTTTAATTAACAGATGTTGAGATGTCATGTAAAAATCTCATATATCAAATTTAGTGCAGTTGTATGTGCTGTGAAATTTAGCTTTCCTCGAAAAACGGAAGTTGAAAATTTTTACGAATCTAATATTTTCGTATATTGAGTATTAAAAAAGTAATAAAATTAGTAATAAAAAAAGTCTAAAAATTAAGTAAAAAAGGATATTCCTTTTTTTTTTTTTTTTTTTTTTTTTACAAGGGAATTTTTTCTTTTTTAAATTATTAGCAATATTTTAGAAACAAAAATTCAATGGATATATGGAGATAGCTATTTTTCTTGGATTTCAACGTTTATAAGACATAAGAAAAGCCGTTTAAACTGATATAAAAAGCACGACAGTATTGCGATTCTGAGCAATCATTTTACAACTTTTTTTTTTTTTAAGTTATAAAAAAACGACAGTATTCCGATTTCGTACAACCCTTTTACAACGGTTTTTTTTACGTTGTAAAATGTATTAAATATTAAAACAACCGTTGAAAGATGAGGAAATCAACGAGACATATTTTCAGATTATTAACGTTACGGAAAAACGATAATTCAACGGAATGCATTGCCGTTTGTTCAACGTTGAAAATACCATAGTGTGCTACCTGGGAAACGTCTTATTAATCTGAGCAAAAAATTTGTACATAGGTTATGGGTAACAGTTGCACCAACTGTACAGATTTTGGTGATTTTAGCACTTATATTTCTTTTACAGGGACTAAAAGAAAAATTCTTTATCATTATGGCCTATGGGACGAAATTTTTAAAAGTGCGATAGCATCTAAACGCCTTATTCAATTGAGCTGAAAATTTATATGAATATTATAAATCACTGTTGCACTCAATATAGGCATTTTGGTGAATCTAGCATTTATAAATTTTTACAGGGACACAACGAAAAATTCTTTATTATTATGATCTATGGGCTCAAAGTTCAGTAGCGTTAAATAAAACATCGTGTAATATATGGAGAAAAATACTCAAACACACTATTAGGGATTTCTCTCTTTTGTTTCTTTAACAACTCATCTTTCTTTACTTTATCTACAAAACTGTTAATTACTCAATGTTCGGAAAGTCAAGTGGAGTCACTCCAGATTTTTTTTTTTTTTTTTTTTAACTGATTTGTTTTACTTTCCGAGTTCACATATGTAAGGTAAGTATCGTAATCCCGATTTCCGAAATGGATTTTGTAGCACGAACAGATAGAAAACGAATGATCGTGGAATGCTGTAAATTAATATCTGTAATTATCATTACTTCTAGTTATATACCTAGAACTCTGTTCCGGACACAAGTTGCGCTTTTAGAGATATCTATGATTTTACGCGATTTTTCTTTGTTAGTATTGTATGCGTGTGTGTGAGTGATAAACAATAGCATATGAACGTTTTGTTGGATGAGCCGAAATTTGGCAGGCATGGTACAAGTCACCGTAGCCCAAAATGTATTAATTTTTGTTAAAGTAGCACTTATTGATTTCTTTTTTTACAGGGTCACAATTTTTTTTTATCATTACGGCCTATCGATTCAAATTATATAAATTGCAATAGCGTGTAAATAACGTATTCTATTGCACTCAAAATTTATTTACATCTCATAGGACACTGTCTTACGAACTGTAGATTTTGGTGAATCTAGCATTTACACTTTTTATACAGGAAAAGAAAGGATTATTATTTTTTAATAGAGTCTATGGGCTCAAAATTTTTAAAGTACATTAACATCTAAACTCCTTATTTATATGAAATGATAATTTATATTTCCATATATTATATAGGTAACCGTCGAAAGAACTGTATATTTTTTGAAGAATATAGAACTTATAGATTTTTACAGGGACACAACGAAATATTCTTTATCACTATCCCCTATGTGCTCAAATGGTTTGAAAGGCAATGGCATTAAATACCATATTCGAGCTTTCCTTAATTTAATTTATTTAACCTGTTAACGCCCGAATCAATTTTGCAAAATATTATTAGCTGATTATTTCACTTCTTATTTAATATAGACAACTGACAGTAAAATGTATTAACTTAAACAATTCTTTTTATAGTTTTGAATTTAAAGCCTATCCTCATTTACTGACGTTTAGTGATCTAGCGAGAAAACTTCGAGATAGAAAAAGTTGAGGTAACAGATTAATTTCTTATTATATGTTGACAATGATCTCGAAAGTAAAGTATTATAATGTATATTATTATTCAACTTCATTTATGTTAGTATACCTGCGCAAAAGCAAATATATGTGTGACGAATAAAAAATCATAAAATTACCATACAAATTATGAAATAATAATTAATAGTAGGCACATAAAACTTTCAGTGATCATTTAGAGTGACGCTATAAACTGTCACTAAAAAGCAGAAATCATTCTAAGAAATTACAAAAAATATGCGTTTCATTTTATTAGCTGTACTAAAATGAGGACACTGAGTGCTAACGTGTTAAACAACCGTTAAATAATAATTGTTTGTAAAGTTTAGCGGAATCACAACAGATATTTTTATGTATAATTTGTCCTCACCATTGCAAATTAAAAATTAAATGAAATATTCTAAACAGAAAATATAACAAAATATTATATCATAATCTACACATTTAAATATTATTATTATTTATTTATTTATTTATTTTTTGCTTCAATTTTTTTTTCATTCGGTTTGCCAACTTCCATTCACGATAAATATTGAAATACGAACCCGTAGATAACGTATACATATTTATATCATTAGCTATATTCGTTATTATATTCAATATTAACTAAAATGATTATTCTAATTTAAATTTGAATATTTCGTATGTTTCATTTGTCCTGCTTAAATTGCGTTATATACTTTAAAATGAAACTTGTCAATTGTTAAACAATTATACTCTTGAAACACTAAACCTTCTTTGTTTGGAGAAGTTGAAATACATCACAATTAAATATACAAGACTTTTAATAATAATAATATTAATAACTTTAAAAAAAAAATGTTTTTTTAACCATTAGTTCAAATTTGAAATTTTAATTCATTTTAAAGTATGTGTGTATACACACACACACACACATGCATATATATATATATATATATATATATATATATATATATATATATACACTTTAAGATCGGGTTCCAGTTCATCATCGCTGTAGTTGAAAATCATAAGCTTCAGTGCTGCCCATGGTGTTTGCGATATACGTTTAAAGACGCAACGTCTCTGCGGTATTTTTTTCCGTTCACATAACAAATCTTTAGAATTTCACCACGTTGTTTTCCTGTAAGCGACATATTGTTCACAGAGCGAGAAAGCAAGATACACATCACGCATTTCACAACTTTATTTTTCAACTAGGGCTATGACACCAGTCATGACGGTGTCTTACGACTAAACACGAAATTAGAGCCCTTATTCAGTGGTCTTACATGAAATTAAGAATACCATGGTATCTTGTCGTTTTGAAGCACAATTAGTCGACTTTAGACAGAGCTGAAGACTCAGCGCAAAATGTGACGTAATTAAAAAAGTCGTACTCTGATTGGCGAATCACAATAGTTTTCTTTTCTCTTCTTAGTCTGCCTAGTGCTGGCGATTTTCGTGCTACTGGTACCGTTCCAACGCTCTTTATGGTTGTTTTTTGTTATGTGGATCCCATACCAATAAAAAAAGTAGGTGTTGCCATTTGATTTTTTTTAAATTTTGTCACTGTAACCGTATATGATTCTTGAGCGCATACTTCAAAATACCTTGCACGGTTCAAAACACCTCTGTAAACGGTATGAAATCTACGGTCTCATATATCGGGATAGTTTTTTTTTTTTTTTTTTTTTTTTATAATCACCTTATATATATATATTGTATAAACATACTGTGCTGTATGCTGCAATGGTAAAAAATCTAAAAAGTAAGTTTTTTTAATATATATATATATATATATATATATATATATATATATATATATATATATATATATATATATATGTATGCATGTATAAAAGAGGAGTATTGTTTGATGGAATAAAAAAAAAGAGTTGGCATCAACATGGCACAAATATCTAACCATCAATATATATATATATATATATATATATATAATATGCATATAAATATATATATATATTTTTAGTTTTTCTTCAATCCAAATTTAGTTTATTGATCCTGCATCTAATTCCCAAAATTATTCTCCGTAAAAAATTTAATTTCCTTTCTTTAAAATGAATTTATTTGTCTGTAGTAGGGTGCATAAATTTTTTCTTAACAAAATAAAATTATTTATTTATGTGTTTTTAATATATAGAATAACAGTTAAATTTAATTAGATAATTTTCAAAATCTCTAATAATATTCTTATAAATGATATGTTTGTTAATACTTAATACAGTCAACTTTATATATACATATATATATATATATATATATATATATATATATAGTTAGGTAAGTAGGTAGGTAGATAGATATTAGACTCATTCATGCTTTCGCAAAGTAATTTTAAATACTTAGATACATTACTTAATTTTAAATACTTAGAAACTTTAAATACTTAATAAACACTATATAAATACTTAAATAAATTTTACACTTATTAATTTTTCTCTCACTTTTTATGGTCCAATGATTTTAACAGGCATATTAAAAAATAATTTTTTGCCTGCTAAAAATTAACTTCTATAAGATAAAATTAATTAAAAAAAAAAAAAAAAAACTACGCTTGAACAATGAGTCAGTTTTCATAATAATTATGCCGAAGGCGGCAGATTTCTTCTCCTTCTTCTTTTACAAATAATTACACATACTTTTTCTGCATAAATACATTTTTTTTTCTTTTGTTAATGTTTGAAATATACACAATTGTTTAGAATCAGTATATTATTTTTTGTATTTTATTCTCACTTTAAAAATTATATTAAAGTAGATAACAGTAAAAATCTCGTTAACAAATTGCTATGTGCATTGTTTTTATTGATACTATTTATCCATACTGGTTTTTATATAATTTCAGTAGCGCGCATTTGTTAAGAGAAAAATTTTTTGATTAATGATATTTCATTATATTTAACAAAAAATGCATTCGTAATAATTATTATTACTTCAACATAATAGATAAAAATTGGTAACGATGCCCATTTGAAATAAATAGTACGGTCTGTCGTTAAAAATAAAATAAAAATAAATAAATAAATAAGTTCAAGTATCATATTTATGCCACATTTTTAGAAATGTATCTTTAAATACATTATATAGAGCCCAGGAGAAGTTTTCTAAACAATACGTGATTGCAAATTTCTTATTATTTTTTTTTTTTTTTGATGGGTGTATTAATTCTGAGGAGGATTAGAACTTTGTCAGTTAGAGAAAATAAGCTATGTGATGATAAATTTTATGAAATAGCGATTCATCGCATTCGACTTTAATTTATTGAAATTCTATATTATATATAAAATATTTGATGCAATTCTTTTTAAAACTAATTTCAGTTTTCCCATCAAAGAAATGCTACATTTTAAAACGGATAACATTTTAGTGCGGTATTCATTAAATCTACTTTACACACACTGCCGGCTGGTCAGTCGAATG
Organism: Salticus scenicus; assembly: GCA_963930645.1. Taxonomy (NCBI): domain Eukaryota; kingdom Metazoa; phylum Arthropoda; class Arachnida; order Araneae; family Salticidae; genus Salticus; species Salticus scenicus. The sequence goes on along the minus strand of OZ005653.1, from coordinate 216,637,857 downwards.
TGAATATATGACCGTACACACACACACACACACACACACACACATATATATATATATATATATATTATATATATATATAAATATTTATATATGTGGTCATGTGAATTTTTGAAAATGTATATATATATATATATGTGTGTGTGTTTGTTTGTGTGTAAAGTAGATTTAATGAATTCCACACTAAAACGATATCTGCTTAAAACGATATCTTAAAATGTAGTGTATATTTGATCGGAAAACTGAAAGTACTTTTAAAAAGAATTACATTACATTTTAATTTTATAATTATTTATTAATTTTTTTTTAAATATATAATTTCAATAAATTAAAAGCGAACAAAATGATACATTACTGATTTATGACACAAATGACAAATTTTTTCAATATACATATATATACAGGTTGATTATAAAACTAGTTGGCATAGGTGGACTCTGCTCAGTTCGCCATCATATTTATGTTCACATAAATTTCTAGTGCGAGATATATTATAATCATGTTAAAAAAAATAATTTGACCAAAGCTTGATACATTCACAGAATGAAATCCCCGCCTAATAGGCTATCCACCGTTCACTTCGATATATTTTACTTATTATAATACATTAATTTATTTTATCAGGGTCAATTCCGTTGTTTAGTTTTCATGCTACTATTTCAAATGCAATAATCTCAAAATTCATATTTATATGAAAAATTTACAATTTCGCAATGTTGGTAAAATCGTAAATTACGAATAATTTACGAAATTTTCCTATTAGAATATTTGTATTCAATCATGTTCAAACAAATATCATAAATGTAATTTTGAAGTTGTCTAATGTATTTGTGATCCTCAAAATAAAAGTTTATGCTCAATTTTGCCTTATTCTGACATGTTATGTAAATCGTAAATTCTAAATAACTTACGAATTTTTTAAATTGGAAAAATCATAGTCTATGATATTCATGCCAGTGTCTTAAATAATATTTTGAAAGTGGTTTAACATCTTTATGACGAAAATATCCCTCAAGATTGACGTTTATGTGAAATTTTGCTCCATTCTGACATGTTAAGAAATTCGTAAATTTCTAATAACTTACGAATTTTTTATATTGGAAAAATCATAGTCATTAATTTTCATGCCAGTGTCCTAAATAATATTTCAAAAGTAGTCTGACATCTTTACGATGAAAATATCTCTCAAAATTGACGTTTATGTGAAATTTTGCCCTATACTGCCATATTAAGAAATTAGTAAATTTCCAATAACTTGCGAAATTTTCAAAGTAGCATATGTATAGTTACTGATGTTCATTCCGGCATCAAAGCTGATATTTTAAAACTGGTCTGACATTTTTACAGTAAAAAGTTTCCATTTAATTCACGTTTAAGGGAATTTTTGTCCTATTCCCCCATGTTAAGGAAATCGTAAATTTTTAATAACTTATGAAGTTTTTTAATTCGAATGTTGCAAATGAATAGGGTTCTTGCCAGTGTCGAAAGTAATATTTTAAAACTGATCTGACCTCTCTGCGACAATTTTTTCTTGAGATATCGTGTACAGAGACTAACAAACTAACGGACTAACGGACTAACACACTAACACACTAACAGACTAACACACTAACAGACACCCTACAGACAGACACCATACAAATTTTGTCATTTTCGGATTCCTCACACCTGAAAACATGTAAAAACGTCAAAATACCGAGGTCGAAAATTTTCACGTTTACCTAAGTTCCCCATACCTATAGTATGATGGGGAACTAATTTTCACGATTACCTAAGTTCTCCATACCTATAGTATGATGGGGAACTAAAACACTACTCCGATATATGAGAACATAGATACCATACCGTTCCGAAAAACTGAATAAAAATTTGGTGGAAGGTATTTTGAGGAATGCGCTCAAGAATCATATAAAAAATCACAGTTAAGCTATAACAGTTACGGTTACAGTGAGAAAATTTTGAAACTTTCAAATGACAACACCTACTTTTTTTTTTTTTTTTTTTTTTTTTTTTTTTAATACTGAAATGGAATCTCCATAGCAAAAAACCATAAACAGCATTGCAACGGTTCCTGTAGCGCGAAAATTGCCAGCGATAGCAGGCTAAGAAAAAAAAAGAAAAAACAACTGTTATGTGCAAACCAGAAAACGACTTTCATTTTTTAATGACGTCACATTTCACGCTGAGTCTTTGGTTCAGACTAAAGTCTACTGATTCTGTTTCGAAACGAGAAGAAGAGACCACGATATCCTTAATATCATGTAAGGCTACTGAATAAGGGCTTTAATTTCGTTGTTAGTCGTAAGACGCCGTGATGAATGACGTGATCGCTCTGCGTGAAAAATAAAGCATTTTGAAGGGCAATCAAAATGGATTTTGATGATGATGTTTACAAGTAAGCGGCATATTGTTCACAGAGCAAGAAATCGAGATACACATCACGCATTTCACAATGCATTATTTTTCACTTAGTGCGATGGCAACAGCCATGACGGTGTCTTATGACTAACAACGAAATTATAATCCTTATTCAGTAGCCTTATACGAATTTAAGGTTAATGGCCTCTTCTTCTCGTTTCGAAGCAAAATCAGTAGCCTTTAGTCACAGCCGAAAGCTCAGTGGGAAATGTGACGTCATTAGTCGCGCTCTGGTAGGCACGTCACAATTGTTATCTCTTTTCTTCTAGCGCTGGAAATTTTCGTGCTAGAGGTACCGTTTCAACGCTGTTTATGGTTTTTTGGTGTGGAGATCCCATTCCAATTAAAAAAAGTAGGTGTTGCCATTTGAAATTTTCGAAATTTTGTCACTGTAACCGTAACTGCTAGAGTATAACTGTTATTTATTATATGATTTTTGAGTGCATACCTCAAAATACCTTCCACCAAATTTTTATTCAGTTTCTCGGAAATGTATAGTAGCTATGGTCTCATATATCGGGGTAGTTTTCTTTTATAATCACCCTGTATATTGAAAAGGCTCTAATTGGTAATTGCCTTACAAGTGTCATAATATCAACGGTGGCTATTGTTTAACTAAGCAAAAAAGCTAAACTAAGCACCAATTAGAATATATGTACGTGCACACACATTTTCATATGTTATAGAAACTTCTGCATAATTATTCATAATTACATATTTATTCATACAAAGTTTTTCCATATACTTTTAATCCTAAATATATTAGTTATATCATGTTTCTGTGAGCTGCATATAAATTATTATTATTCTATTTTAGTAGTACATTTAAAGAGCTTGTAACTGGTTAAATATTACTGAACATCTCTTAATTTTTAATTAAATAATTATTTAATGGTGTCCATGGTATTTCGAATACTAGATATCCTTACGTAAACGAATAAGTTATTAAAGCATTCGAATTTAACATGTGCAAGTTAAACATAACTTATTCTAAATTTAACTGGGAATTTAAATTTTAAATTTGAACCCAACTGTTTATTCAGGGGAATCATGAAAATTAATTTTTACAAGTCGAACAAATATTTAGACTTACAAACTATAAAATAATAAACCACATGAGCATGTAAAGTTTATTATACAGGCTACGAATTTTATTTTAACTTTAATGTTCATCCTGTTTTACAGCTTAAGTTTATCTCTGTGAGGCAACGATAATTTTTATGAAAAAAAAAAAAAAAAAAAAAAGATGTACTTTTGAATTATAATTGAATTAGTTTTCTACACAAACAGACATTTCTACAATTTTCCGGTCTTTTTTTAATGCAGTATGAATTTATTATATTTAAACATTGTGTTTAAATAATGCTAATTTCTCAATGTAAATTTTCTCTAAGATATAAATACCATTTCTTTTAACACTACTTTTAGACAATTACTAAATTTTAACAAATCGTTTCCACTACAATGAAGGTTTGTTATTTTTTGGTAACTATCGAGAATATAAATAAGTTTATTATCCTTTGCATATGTATAAAAATTTTTGCATTTAATCGCATTTTTGAAAAAAATAAATGCTGGTTGCTGATTTTTGTAAAATACGTTACGTTCATAAAGTATATCCGAAAAAAAAAAAAAAAAAGCTTTTAAAGACTTATGCATAAATGTTTTAAAATATGTAATGGAGTATAAATGTGATTTATTATTTTTTTTTTTAAATATTTATTTACTAACTCAGATGAACATGAACTTCCAGCGCACTACGCATTTTCTATTTCTTTATAAGCGAAAAGTCAAACGTGTAAAGTTATTGTCATATAACTTCTGTTTTTCTTACTGTAAATGTAAGATAAATATGTAAAATGAGCATTCGCCAATATATATATTATATATTATCTATCTCTCTCTCTCTCTATATATATATGGATGCGTGTGTGCGTGTATCTTTACTTTAATTGTTCTGAATAACAATGCTTTTCATAACATTGAAAGAATAATAAGAAATAAATATGTTTTGATGGAATGATTCTAAATTATTAAAAGTTTTACTACTAAAAATATAATTATTACTATATATAGATTTTTAAGAGAGGTTATAGGAATTTCTAAGAATAAGCAAATGTATTTATTTTTGCATTTATGTTACTGAGAAACCTCTCTTTCAAATTAATCTCTCCTGATGTGTGCTGACAACATTTAAATTTTATTTCGTAGCGTTGTCAGTTGCCGCACAATTACATATCATATTGTCTGTACAGAAATATTCTTCACCGTGTTTTTATGATTGAAAAGTAAAAAAAAAAAAAAAAAAAAAAAGAAAAATTACTCTTTGAAAAAAATTGTGTGAAGAGAAATCATGTACTAACTCAATTACGGAGTAAAATTAGTAATTTTATTGAGAACATGAATTCACTTATGTCCTCATGTTAAATATTTTTAGTTGGATATTTACTTCCATTACCATATCTACGGTAGGCAAATTATTGTATTTGGTTAAAAAATTTCGACGAATTTTACTTTAATACTGTAGAAGAAAAACCTCAATTATTTCTTTTATTTAGACTTGTTCGAAAATTCTGGTGATAGTTTATTTAAAATAACGAAATTACCTTTTACGTAAAAGGATTAAATATAGACCTAATACATTTTCCTATCAATGAAATTTTTGGAATTAATGATGTAGATAACACCTGCACACAAGAAAATAAAATATATTTTTTAATCAATATCTTCTGATGCGTGTTGCCAACATTTAAAATTTATTTCGTAGCATAGTTAGTTCCTGCACATTTACATATCATATATTTGTACAATTATATTCGTTACTATGTTTTTTACGATTAAAAAGTAAAAAGAAAAAAAAAATACTCTTTGTAAAAATTGGTGTGAAGAGAAGTTGTGTACTAAATCATTTACTGAGTAAATTAATAATTTTACTGAGAACATGAATTCGTTCATGTTCTCAGGTTAAATATTTTTTAAGTACACTAGAGAATTTGGATATTTAATTCCATTACCACATCTACGGTAGGCAAAGTGTTGTATTTGGTCAAACATTTCTACAAAATTTATTTTAATACTATAGAAGAAAAATGGCAATTATTTCTTTTATTTAGACTTGTTCGAAAATTCTGGTGATAGTTTATTTAAAATTAACGAAATTACTTTGTACATAAAAGGATTAAATATAAACCTAATACATTTTCCTATCAATGAAATTTTTGGAATTAATGATGTAGATAACACCTGCACACAAGAAAATAAAATATATTTTTTAATCAATATCTCCTGTTGCATGTTGCCAACATTTAAAATTTATTTCGTAGCATTGTTAGTTCCCGGCCATTAACATATCATATTCTTTGTACAGTATTATTCTGTACTATGTTTTACGACTAAAGAATATATATATATATATATATATATATATATATATATATATATATATACTTTTTGTAAAAAATAGTGTGAAGAGAAGTTGTGTACTAACTCATTTACGGAGAAATTTAATAATTTTTGGCAGTTTTGTATATATGTTGTATTGGTTTTGACATGCATCTTTAATTGCTAAATAATTAAGCTTAAAATATCTATCATTCATATATATATATATATATATATATATATATATATATATATATATATATATCATAGTATTATTAATAAATAAAAATTATCTACTTAATGACAAAAGTCGGACTCTGAGGCTCTTGATCCTTAAATATACTAATAACATACTTAATAATATACTTTCTTTTTCTTTACCAATGACTTTCAATGTCTGATATCAGAAAATGTATTTACTCACGTGTCTAGTGAAAATGAAACATATAATTCCGTTTCACTGCTAGGTCTTAAAATTTGACACACATGAATTAAAGAACTTTCATAAATAGAATCTTTCAACAGAATTCAAAAGTTTTTGAAACTCTGATAAGTATCTTACGTTCGAATTGATAATAATGCTATTCGAATAATGAGAGGGAAAGGGAAATATAACAATAAGTTAATGCAACAAATAATTTATAGTACATAGTGCAACTTTATATTTGCTATGAAATACTAAGTTATGCATAAATTGGCACACAGGAAAACATGATTCAAAGTTTCGTAGATAATGTATTTGTCTTACGAAAAATAAGACTTAAAAACTACCCAGGTAGCACTTAACGTTGTTATAACTAATTTTTCACTATTAGACTTATTTTCAAATGCTATAACAACGTTATGGGCTGCCTGAGTAAATAATCCTGTTTGTTTTTTTCATTTCATGTCTAAAGTATTTGTGTTGTAATTATTTTTAAATGCGTACATATTCTAAATTAAATGCAGAATAGTGAATTTAATTCCGTTTACACTGTTTGATGAAGTATCGTTATTTTAAATCTACGTACAGTGCACTGCAGTTAAATAAAACATTAATTAATTGATTCAAAGTAAAATTATGAGTAAAGATACTTCTCTTTTTGGTTTTGTTTTGCGTTAATATAAACAACTTCAACTAATTCTTTCAACAACATTTCTTTTTTTTTCTCTCTCTAGTACGAGGTTAAATTAATTTTGATTGCTTTTTATTAATAATTTTATAGATTTAGATAAAAATTTCCATGAAAATTTAATTTTCACTATTTGATGGCATATTGCTATTTTAAATCAGGGTATAGTGTACTGCAGTTCATTGATTCAAAACAAAATTATAGGGAAAATTCCTTTTCTCTTTGCTTATCTTTGAAAGTACTCCAACTTCAACCAATTCTCTCGCTATTTTGTTAATTTTCTCTCAAATATTCACCAACCGGTCATTGCGTAGTTTCTGCACTACGTTAAACTCATTTCAGTTGTTATTTAATAGTAATTTTACATATAAGGTAACAATTTAATTCTCTCGTATGAACAGATAAAAGTTACTTAGTAAAGTTCTTATTTTATCACATATTTATCATTTTTAAATTATGTTTCAGTACCTTGTGTTTAATGTTCTATAATTTTGTTTGAAAACAGCTTAGCTCTGTTTGAAAAAAATCTTTTTTTTACGACCAAAAAAAAAAAAAAAAAAAAAAAAAAAATTACGAAATCTTTTCAATTCCGTTCATGAATATGATTTTTTATGCATGAACATATAATTGTGTAATACATTATGTAATTCTTTTCAGAAAACACTTTATCACTGTTTCTAAACTTTCTGTTTTATAACCAGAGTAATTACGGCGTATTTCCTCTTTTGTTAAAGAAAACAAATTTATATGGATCAGTTGAAATACAGGCCATTAAAATGAGCTTTGTAACAAAATTACGTAGCCCACTTTATATAATATATTTTACCGTGCACATCTAAATATTATATTTGATTTAATTTGTTACTGATTGCCTTTTTCCTTTCTGTACAACATCTCCACTTAGATATATGTGGCATTTGCATAATGTACATTGTAAAATAATTAAGCTCCAAAAGATTTCTCTATGTTTTTGTTTAGTTTTTCGACAAAGTTTTTAATTTCAAATTTGTTCATATTATTTTATAACCCATCCGAGTATAATACTTTTTTTTATAAATTCACTAATATTAAATATTTTTAAATTGATCAGTACCTAGAGAGATTTTTACTTTAAAGTAGATGTACGTTGTTAAAAATTTCAATTACATATCCTGAAAACGTAATTCATTCATTAATTATTCAATAGCTTAAAATTATATTTAATTTATAAAAACACATACAAGAATTTTAAATTTACATACGAAAAAAAATATTTATACAAATAATGAATTAATAATTTATATAAATTATGAATTATATATATATATATATATATACATATATATATATACATATATATATATATATATATATATATATATATATATATATATATATATACAAGAAATGAATATAGAAACATTGAATTAAGTTGCTTGAATTTTGACAATAACAGATTATATTGTAATATATATTTCCTTTAAATATGCTTTTTTCCATTAAATGTGAATTTTCCTTCTATCTTAAAAATTTAAGAATACATAAAAGTAACTAGATTACTTTATATAAGAATTTCAAATATGAAAGAGAGAAAATAATTGCAATGCAAGTAAAACAAATTTATTTGAAAATCAAAGAATAAAGGCTTATAGACATTCTTTCTTTTACATTTACAATTGATACTGTTATACAAAATGCGAGAGACGTCCATTCAAAGCTTCTGTTGATTGTAAAGGGAAGAACAAATTGACTGTCTCTTAACATAAAATATAATGCTAAAATTGATCGAACAATCCATGTATTAAAAATACTTTAGTCAAATCTTTTTTAAAAATGCAATTTGACATTATTTCTTGCATTAAATATTTTTATTATTATTATTATTATTTTATTTCTAATTTTATTGTAATTAAATGAAAATATTATTTTTAACGGAAACATAACCTTTTAAAAATAATAGCTATCAAACGAACTGAGGAAATATATGAATGACACTTAAAATCTAGTATGTTGTGGCCACCACATGACTTTTTTCTATATTTTCCTATACAAATTCACTCAGTAAAAATAATTTATTAAAATTATTATTTAAAAAATATATATCTCCCATGAAAATGCAGACGATGTCCATACTAGAGAAGTAGTATGACACTAAATATCCCAAAAAAATTCAATTTTGTTCTCAATATTATATTAATTAAAATAATAATAATAATAATAATAATAATAATGTAAAAAATGATAACTTTATTTTAAGTTATCGCAGATCCATCGTTCAATCATTCGTTTTAAAGGTATTGACGAGCTCTTTTGAAAGATACCCATCATGAAAATTTACTCCCCTCGAGGGGAGGTGAGGCTCCTACATACACAATTTTTTTCCCAGTTGGCTATCTCTATTACTAATAATTCTTTTAAATTTCGTAATGTTTATTAAAAACAAATATATCTTTATGCACATTTATGAAAATTTTGTCCTAAACCACCATGTTAAAAATTTAGAAAAAAGCGGGATGGCAATGCAACCTGTAAGACAAGTTGATAGGCACTAATTTATGTCAAGGTGTAACTACATACCAATTTGTATGAAATTCTGTGCAGTAGTTCCTGAGATACAGTTGCCACAAAATTTTGTTACACACACACAGACAGACAGACATTTTCTAAAAATAGTCAAATCGTGCTCTACAGCTCTCAAAACGTGTAAATCCATCAAAAACCCGAAATCGGAAATTTTTACGAATACATTACTTTCTTCTATTAGAAGAAAGTAATAATAGGTAGGATACAAAGCTGTATTTCGAAATATTTAAATAATGACGATTAAATGCCTGCAGAAAATCCATGACATTAAATAAAATTACAGAATCAATTCAATTTATTAGATAAGGGAACGATAAAATAGAATTAGGTAGAAGATGCAGTTTTGTGTTCGAATGTAAATCTATTAAAGAGTAATATAAAACAATACTTTAATGCTCCTCTTTAACTATCCCACAAAGCATTTTATTATTATTAATTATTATTATGTAAAATATTATTTTAATTCTAAAAATATTAGAATTAATTTATTCTAGTTTTTTTAAAGTAATCAATATTCTTTTTTCTTTTTTATAATTTAACATCCAAAAACGTATTAAGTCATTTCTTAAGTATATATAGAAGTTTGAGAATTTTCAGAATCTTGAATTATCCAGAAAATGCAAGCTGAGAAAACAATATTTAACGATTTCAAATCTGTAAAAAAAAAAGATTATAAAAACCACAAGACTTGTTGCTTGAATAAATATATTTTATTAACAAAACTAATGTAGTGCAACTTATAATTTATTAATGGGAATAGAAGATTTTACTACAAACATTCAGTGGTGTCAAGTTAAAGTGCCAAGTTCCCATAATACATTGCTTTAACAGACAAAAACATTCACGCTATGTAACGTTAATGAAAAAACATTTATTTTTTGTATTCCTACCTTGTGCCTTGTGTTGTCACAAATGTGCTTTGTGTTGTCACAAAGTGTTTTTTATATAAACTATAGAATATTTACTAAAAATACTTGCATAAACTGCATTAAGTTATATATATCCAAAGGGGAATAAATGGAATACATTAATGAAATATTTAACTGAAGTTAACAATTGCTTATGAAATTGATTAAAATTTAGTTAAAATTTAGCTAGCGAAATGTAGTCAGGAATCACATAAAAATTTTTTAAACATTTCAATGAACAATCAATATTTGCTTATTTTATTTAAATTCTTAACTCTTTAATTTCATTTCCACCATAACTATCCACATTTTATATATACTGAAAAATAAATGTACTTGTTAAGCCAATTCATCTATAAGCAATGAAAAACTTAATAACTCAATATATTTAAATGCAAATTCTTATATGTAATAAAAATTGGAATGTATTTGGTGAAAATATCTAATGAAATGTATTGGTAATATTTTGAATTTTGAAAATCTCTAATGCTATCCATAACTTATTTCTAGTTAAATAAAAATAGAGAATAATGGTTATTAAATTAATACTGTAGTTATAGCTTAATTGTTATAAAATTAAACACTTCCTTGCGCTTTTTATGATGTGTTCATCTATTTTCGATACTGCCTATTTGTTAGAAACAAATATTTTAAATTTATTACATTTGTTTATTTTTATGAAATCCTATATTCCTAATAAATGAGATAAAAATAAATATATATTTAATATTTTAAAAACATTTAAAATAATTTCTCAAAATAAACTTTAAAAAATAGCACTAATTTTGTTATGTGATTTACAATTTTCTGAAGACGTTTCTGTTATTTGTGTTTTTGGCTGTAAAAAGAAAAAATGAGCATAGAATCTGTTAAAATAGAAATGTTAATAATACCTTTAAAAGCCATTAAATACTTTACTTTCTTATAACATCGCATATAACATAAATTTAAAAATTCCTCATGCAGAAAAAATGCAATTTTTAAAATTATTTATTTTATAATAGTAATAATATTTTTTTTTATGTAAAATTTAATATTACTACTACATATGTTAATAGTCAAACGTACATCATATTCACATTTAATTTATTGCTTAAGAGATTCATATCTTCACACTACAGGAAAATGTACAAGGTAACATAAATTAATTAAGTTCATAAATAGCCTTATAATACAGCACCTTGCATGCATTATATTCAGCAGAAGACTTTAATAAGCACTATTATAGTGGAAAATCTGAAAACTATAATAAAGGTACCAGAAATTCCAAGAATGGTAATCATGGGAAGCAAGGTTTCTTGAAATTCAAGCCATTTCGCTTTATTAGATCCTGCATTTCATATTAAATTATTAATTTATATTTATACATGTTTAGAACCAATGTAAAGCGATTATGAATTCGTGTAATATGTACAATAATTTTATGCAAGAGTTCAAATTTACTTTGGAACTGTACGTAATATCTCATTCAATAATTTCATTTTAACAGTATATTAAACTATAATGATAAAGAGTTTTAAATAAATATATATAATAAATTTTTATCAAAAATTAACCTAATGTGATATTGAAGTTTATATATATACATACACACACACACACATATATATATATATATATAAAGGAAGTTTTTTTTTTGAAGAAAATTAAATTATAAAATTTAAAATTTGTTCATTTTAATGAACTGAAAAGTGATCTAAATATATAAATGGTTTTTTTTTTCTATATTCCTCTCTATATATAAAACGCTTTATGTGGAAACAAGTACAAACTGCCGTACCTAAAAATTAATTTTAATTTCTTATTTTTAAACATACCTAATTTATCTCTTGTAATTAACAGGTACAAGATTCAATGTTTTTTGTATTAATAATCTTAATGTATGAAATGCACAAGAATAAGCAAATTTTCCAATGTAACAGGTGTTGCAACTGTAACGTTTGAATGTTCAGCTATATAATAATAATACACACACACACACACACACACACACACACACACACACACACACGCACACACACACACACACACATATATATATATATATATATATATATATATATATATATACATATATATATATATATATATATATATACATATTACGAAAGCTGCATGGTCGTAGTTAATCTACAACTTTCAAATACTGCTAATTACAATTAGAATTTTCGAAAATCAGCTATTGGAAAATAGTACTTATTTCAAAATAATATTAGCAATTTTATCGAAATTTTCTTTTTGCATTAATCCAATTTCTTGATTCATCCTATGAATATTAAAAGGATAAACAATATTTAGAAAGGTTTTCTTAAGGTAATTGTAATTTTAAAGACAGTAATATAAAAGTATACTGAAATAATCAAACAGATTAAATTGAAAAATAATACAAGAGAAAAAAGATTTATTTAATATTAATTACACTTTTAAAATGTCCTCTGTTTTTCACTTTACACATTCACTTTACATATTGCACTACTAATAAAACCCTTGGCACCATTAGCAAGATAATAGCATAATAGTGTTTCCTCAAACTGTTTAGGAGTCCTCATTTTCACTGACATACTAGATGTATTTACGAATTTATTAACTGAATAAATTTCCAGAATATGTGACATAATACATCATATCACTATTAACGCTCATGAATTATGAGAATTAGGTTCTTAACTTTATTTTACGCTCGTATGAAAACGCATTATTTATGAAATCCCCTTGCAGAGATCATTTTATAAAAACGTTTTTATTGCTCTTTTTATACATATATTTCTTGTATAATATTTTAATTTAAAGATCATTAGAATTTATTAATAATTAAGAAAAAAAGAATCTAAACAAGAATTTAGACAGACGTGAAACTTAGTTAGCCATAATTAAACATTTTAGACTTATAATTTATTATGAGAATTTTTAAAAGAGAAAATCAATAAAAAATATTTTTATATATTACGATCTCTTAAATAACATGTTCTGAAAATATTTTCGTTAAAAAAAAAAAAAAAAAAAAAAAACGAAATAATGCGTTGTTTAAATATTTACCACTAAAACGTGCAATATTACACGGAACGAATTAAATTTTAATGTCAGAAAACTAAATGTTTAAAATAAACAAAAATATATATCATAATGAAAAAAAAAAAGAAAAAAATAGTAATAGTTAACATACAACGTGAATTAATATATTTTTTCGCGTCAATAAAATATACTAATCATATATTATATATTTAATATAAATTAATTAAATGAAATAACACTGTAATTAGATTTACTAACTTTAAACATTCATGAAAGCATTATGTATCTGCAAGTAAATGAGAAAAAATGAATACAAAAGCAACAAAATAAGCCATTACTCAGAAACGTGTTTATAAAACACCCACTAATGTACTTTACGGAACTTAACAAAATCTTTATCTTTAAAAATAACATTCCATACAAATAATTTAATTAACACAGTATTGTGCAGGATTAATGTCATTTTTAGAAACTCTCTTTAAGTACATATAAATATAAAGTGTTTAGCTTAAAATGTAAATAATTTATATTTAAAAAAATATTCCATATTTAAATCCTGTTTAGTAGTTTTGTACTTTTATAATTCATTGAATTTTAACTTAAATCTTTTACAGCAGTTCGAAAATATTTTTTAGAATATTTTAAATGCTATATTTGTTTTGAAATAAATTAAAATGTTTAAATGCGTTAGTAGAAATCTGCATGTTACCTAAGGCCTACCGACTTTTTTTTCCCATTTAAAACTTATTTAAAGTAATTAATTACTTTATTTTTTATTTAAGATTTATTTTATTATTGATTAACCCTTAACCACTAAAACTCGAAATAATGATTTTTTTTTTTCTAAATACAAACAGCAATACTCATTATTTTGCTCATATACAGGGTGACAAGAAATAACTTGGACGAAGTTTCAAACGAAGTATCTGTAACTACCACTAAAGTTATAAATTTATTTCATTGTCATTTATTATTAGTATTGATCCTAGAAAGCGAATAAACAGGTGTAAGTAAGTTAGTTGTGAGATAACCATTGTGGTTAACAAACGATCTGCCATACTTGAATTACATAAGCAAGGAAAGAAACAATGTGAAATTGTTCAACTATTGAAAGTGCCTAAGCAGACGGTTTCATACACAATCAAAAGGTTTAAAGAACTCGGACATGATGGTGCCAGGCCAGGAAGAGGAAGAAAACGCACAGTTAACACATCAAGAAACCGAAAAGTTATCAAAGACCGAGTTCAGCGAAATCTTAGGATTTCAATGAGAAAGGTTGCTAGAGAGATGAAGATCAACAGAGAAACCACACGTTTGATGGCAAGAGTAGAGCTTAGTCTTCGCCCTTACAAAATGAAAGAGGCTCAAAAGCTAACAGCAGAGAACAAACGCACAAGACTTCAAAGGTGTAAGGATTTGTTAAAGCGGGCCGCAGGTAATCGATGGCAAACATTTGTGTTCACAGATGAGAAACTGTTCTCGATTGAACAAGCTCACAATAGCCATAATGATAGAGTTTGGTCAGCAGAAGCACCTGGACCTTCTTGCATTGTTGAATGACGTCAACGACCCCAATCTGTAATGGTTTGGGGTGGGATATGTGCTAGTGGGAAAACACCACTTGTTTTTGTTGATCAAGGGATAAAGATTAATCAACAAACATATCGCAAACTAATTTTGGAAGATGTCGTCTTACCTTGGTCGCAAAAGTTCTTTGGAAACAAAAGATGGACCTTCCAAAAGGATTCCGCACCTTCACACAGAGCTAAATGCACTCAAGATTGGTGCAAGACAAATTTTTCTGACTTCATTGGAGCTCAAGAATTGCCACCGTATTCCCCAGATTTGAACCCAAAGGATTATTCTGTTTGGTCCATCTTGAAAACAAGGGTGTGTGCTAATCCTCATAAAACTTTGGCATCCCTAAAGAAATCCTTATGCAAAGAATGGGATAAAATATCAGTAAGTGAGTTGCGGCCCATAGCCGAAAATTTTGTGACACGTTTAAAGCTCTGTATTAAGGCTAAAGGTAGCCACTTTGAAAATTTGTAAATATGTTAGACAAAATAATGTATTCATATTTATTTTGAAGTTTGGTTGTAATGTTTTCATTAGCATTAAAGTTATGATGTATCATGTGTGTCCAAGTTATTTCTTGTCACCCTGTATAACATTCATTTAAAATAAAATTATTAAGATTAGTCTTATCTCATTAAATACAGGGTGTTGTATTTGTACAACTGCAGTGGAATAAGAGTATAAAATTAATACAAATAAATAAAATTTTCTTGAGAGAGCATAAAACAGAATAAACTACAGGTAACTACAAAAGTAATTATTTTAATATGAAAACATTTTTTTTTTTTTTTTACAAGTTATGTCAACTCATTCAAATATCAAGATTTTCAAAACTTTTCATTGAAATGTGTTTCAAAGTTTGAAATCCATTCTTAAACTTAAAACTTTTTTCCAGATCAAATTTTTTTGTAATAAAATATTTTTTTTTTTTTTTTTTTTTTACTTTAAAACAATAATTAATATAAAAAAAAAACTTTTTTAGTTAACTGTTATATGCGATTATTTCTGTTGTTGCGTGAACGCAACACCAGTGGGTATTGGGTTAAAGTAGCTAAAAATATGCTTTGAGTTTTACTTTTAGTTTCTTGTACCAAATATTATACCTTCTAGATATAGAAAAATGTGTATTAGATTTATAGTTTTATTCCTTAAGTTTTTTTTTTTTAGCGCTGTATTGTTTAAAAAAAAAATGTGGTATATCTTGATATAAAAAAAAATAACAATATATTATAGGGATAATATAAGCGATACCATGGGATGTTGATTTTTCTACTTTTGTGCAATCCTTAATGACGTTCTGCCGCATGCATTAGAATGCGGGACTGTTAGGTCAAAACATCATGTAGGACTCACCAGGGAAATGTGTATTTGGGTAATATCCGCCTCCCCCCCCCCCCAAAAAAAAAAAATATATATATATATATATATATATATAAATAAAAGCACTTTTCCTAAAACTTTGCTGCTATGCCAATTAATCCCAGATGCGGAAATAGTTAGCATATCCGTAGGGGTGATTTCACGTGATGTAGTACGGATAGGAATACTTCCGTAGAACATAGCAATTTTTCAGAAAACAAATATATTTTATTTTAACAAAAGTTTTTGTTTCAATATTAATTGACCAAATATTTCAATACAAATATAAGGACGAGTAATGAATCCAACAAGAAGAATAACTGTCTATATTTATACAGATACTTATAGTTCAGTGTTTTAAATCACTTACTAAATTACGCGTTGTGCCTCATTTGACCTGCTATCCTTATTATAAAACATATAGTTTCAATTAAATCATATTAGGCTAATTAAAATTCAGATATTTCTTATTGTAGAACTTTTATATATTATCACACGCATAACTTCAATTCTTAAAAAGTAGATTCTTTTTTTAAGCCAATGAAACATTTATTTTGTTTTTATGGAAAAAAAAATGTATTATTTATTAACAAATGTGGTCTACTTGTAAAATAAATAAATAAATTAATATACGTAAAAAAAAAACTGCATAATGATATTTATTACACAAAACTAAAAATGCACCAGAATAAATAATTCTACATTTGTAAGTACAGAAACCTCAAAACATTCCTTAGAGATGTACCAAAATATTAAAAGATAATTTTTCCCTGACATTTACAGCTGCTTCGCATTTCCCTATCTAATTAAAGATAATGCTTCCACTTATGAAAGAAAACAATCGTAAACATAATATGTTAAGACAAACATTCTGCAACAATAAGAATTATGTCTCAGGCACATATTACGAATCTAATCTCTGTATAATACGTTCTGCTATATACACAAGTATAAAATATTAAATGCGTAAAAGTTTTATACTTCCAGTTTTCTATGAGTTTATTCATTTTGAGAGTTCCTGAACAAGATATCTCAATTTTCAGAAAATGTCTGTCGATATGTGTGTATTTTTGAGTTTATCACAAATTTTTGGACACTTCATTTCACGAACTAGTCAACGAAGATTAAAATATTCTTATATTAAATTGAAATTTCACCAAAAAACGTTTATTTATATATATTTGACGACTGATCTCTCAACAGTTGGATCTGCCATGCCATTTTTTAATAATGTTTAATGTTGCTGTATAGGACAAAGTTTCATATAAATATATATAATAGAGTTACTTTTAGCATTTAACTGTTTCTTTAAAAGTAAATATGTATAATAGTAGTAATGACTAGGGAAAAAAATTTCATCGTTTGCCCTCTCCCCAAGGTATGAAATTTTTCAATATCGCATTAAAAAAAAAAAAAAAAAAAAATCTAGCCAATGCTTTAGCAATGAATGGTCAAACCGTAAATTTCTTATAAACTGAAATACATGAATCGATTTTTTTTCCTTAACAAAAGTACGCAAATAAATATATGAATAAAAATAGATTTCCTAAGATATATTCTATGTAATAATACTTATTGAAATTAAACATTAATTTTCTGTGGTCATTTAGAGTTATACACCTTTGAGTTAAAAATCGTCATCATTAATATTATATATATACTAGCAGGCTTTGCCCGCTTCGCTGAACATTAAACTTAAATTAGTTGTCAAAATCCTATATCTTTATTAATACTCTAAGTTCTCGCTGTGATTGGTAGAGGTTTTTCTCGCTCGCAACGTGAGGAGTCTGGGTCCCACTGTCTTCGGCACAACTTACCCACTTCTTACTTCCCCTTCCTCAGCGGGTGAGTTCGAAGTTTTGCAAAATCCCACTAATGTACATAATGCGTACACTTAATCAATATCCACACACCAAAATTCGTCATTCTAAGATAATTCAAACGGAAAAGCATGTTTTTGCACATGTTTATTGCCCGCCGACTCCGAGAAGGGGGGAGGGGATTTCGAATTTCGTGAAATCCAGTTACAATAAGTGCATACAAACAATTTACGCACCAAATTTCGTGACCACAGAAGTCTTTTATAGAAAATATTATAAAAAAATAAATACAAAAAGCACAGCTTTAGTATGGGAACCCTTTGGTGACTTTAAATATTTTAAGCCATTTTTGCGATAAAGTGAATTGGCTATCTCAATTGTGCATTTAAAGATCTTGGCGAGAAACGTCCGAGCTACTTCGGTGCCGAATTCCAAATTTTGCCAAAGGGATCCAATACTAAAGCTGTTCCATACACAAAATAAATAAATAAATAAGATAAAATAAAATAATAAAATAAAATAAAAACAATTTCTGACATTTACAAAATAAAAATTTTAAATCTTAATAAAATCCAAATTATAATCATTTACAATTAAGGGGAGAACATAAAATAACGTTATAAGGTACATAATAACAACAAAAAATTTTGTTTGACTGCAGGAAAGAAGAGTACTGCTTAATTAAATAAAAATATTAAAATAATGCCAAATATCTCTATGAAAATATTTATCCACGTGCAAATTCCTGATTTAAAAAAAAAAAATCACCAACTTTTGTAGATATTTTTCTCTCTAATTTTTATTATTATTCACGTGAAATTAAAAATATTTCATTTGTTTTCTGGGAAATAAAAATATATATAAATGCGAATAGATAAATAAAAAACCTTCTACCGAATCTGGGTTGAAAACGGAAAAAGGGTAAAATAAATTAGAAATATCAGACCTATATTTATAAATTTTATACCAAATGAAAAGGGCAATTTTTCTGAATCCAGGGGTGCAAACAGTTTTTCGATGCGACAGTTAGATTTTTAAAAAATAACTAAATTATGAAAATTAAGTGGCAACGGAAAAACGGAAAAATGAATTAGAAATATCAGACCTATCGTTACAAATTCAGTATCAAATGAAAGGTGTGATTTTTCTGATTCTTGGGGTGTAAACAGTTTTTCCATACGACAATTAGATTTTTTAAAATGAACTAAAGTATGAAACTTAGATGGCAACACTTTATTTAAATCTTTTCATAATTTGTAGTGGGAATCACGCGAATAAAAAATTCTTTAACTTAAAAATTTATTTATATATATATTTTTTTTTTCATTCAAAGCGTTTTAGTGAAAAAATATTTATGGCGCATGCGCAGGTGTTTTTTACCCACAATTTAAACACTAATCATAATTTTGAAAATTTATATAGATATAATTTTAAGTTGGGTGAAGACCTAAGTTTCTGCCAAGCGCCGTTGAATTCCGTAGAGCCGTTCTCCAGTGATGCCCGGACAAACGTGTTTTAGTCTTTTACCACCCAGGGGGGAACGGGGGGGGGGCATTTCTGAAAAGTTGATAGATCTAATTTTAAGTTGGGTGAAGACCTAAATTCCTGCCAAGCGCTGTTGAATTCCGCCCAGCCGTTCTCAAGTGATGCCCGGACAAAAACAGCGACATACAGGCACGATGAAACACACACACACACACACACACACACACACACGCACACACACAGGCAAAATTTTCTGAAGTCATTTTTGGCTTTCATGGGGTGTGAAACGTGAAGATATCGCAAAATTTTTTGATTCCGGCACATTTACAGACAAAAGTCTGATTTTATTAATATAGATATAATAATTAAAAAAAAAAAAAAAAAAAAAGTGTACTGTAGGAATTTCTAGAAGTAAATATTGCAGAAATTTTTGTGATTGCCCCAACATATTGGATAAGACAATTTTCAGTTGATTATTTTTTATTGTCTCATTTAAAACTTAATTTCGAGTATTTATAGTAATTTCTGATTCTTAATTTAACTGTAATAGCCGTTTAATATTTTACTTTTAAAGTAAAAGCACAAAAAAAAAAAAAAAAAAAAATATATTTCCAAGGTATAATTGAGAAAAATAATTTTAAAAAATCGTTCAAGAAATATTTTTGTGTTTATTTATTAATGTGTCATTTTTCCCATTATTCATTTTGTGAATAACCACGTTATTCTTGGTCTCATGTTAAATGATTTTAGAGTACACTAACAAAGTTTGGAATATTATGTCTACCATTACCATATCTAGGGTAGACAATTAAATTTTTCTATTCGGTCAAAAATTTCGATATTGCATTTTCAACTATTTTGCATATTTTAAGGTTTATTAAGTAAAAGAAGGTGGATTTTCGCATTTGCTCAGTGACTATATATATGTATACATGGCTGCCATAGACGACATTTTTTTTATCCTTTTCGTACCACTGTTTCTAAAACATAAAATTAAAAATGTATTTTCGCAGGTAAATAGACATTGTACCTGCATAAATATATGATAAAATTTATGTTATGAAAACAGTGGTACAAAAAGAAAAAAAAAAAAAAAAAAAAAAAAAAAACAGCTGTTGTAGCCTTTTGCATATAAACTAGTATTTATTACGCATGCATGTCATTAGGTGTAAAGAAACAATTTCACTTAATAGGTTTATCATCTGCATGTTTTACAAAGGAGAATTGCTTAACACAGAGTGCTTATATAAACTTGTAACATTAATATTTATTTTAGCAAGAAAATGGACCCTTACCATATTTTAAATATTTTCAGTATTTATCAAAGATCCTGTAACGGTCTTTAAAAATCCGTTGTCGAAAACATAAAATAGATCACTTTTTATTCGTTTTTTTTCTGTGCTGTAAATCGTTTTTGAAATTTAGAAACATGAAGTTCACTTTCTCTTAATAAGATGTATGTGTAGGATGTTCATTTTTAGCAGTACTTGAAACATTTTATCATTTCTAAAAATTCTTCTTTTTAAATTTTCTTATTAATACTTATTTAATGAGATTTAATTTAATATTTTATATTAATATTTTTTTAGAATCACTGAAAATGTTTCAGTCTTTCCTGCATTGAAAAGCTTCCTTGGTGATATAGTCCAAAGTTTTTTCCTTCTTTCTTTGTTTTTTCTTTCTCTATTCTTTTTTTTTTTTTTTTTTTTTTACTTTTATGCCTGTTTTCAATTTATTTTTTTACGTTATACACTGAGAAAAAAAAATATACCGAAATTTATCTAGAATGAACAAGTGGCCATTTTCTAAATCCCATAACTAGAAATATAGATTTCTGAGCTATGCGCATAAGGCACGCCAATAAACGGAATAGACGAAATTATCTAGAATTTCTAGTGTACACATTTCTTGTTGGTGAAACAATATTCTAAAAACTCTAAATATTCTGAATTATTTGGATTGCGTGAAATTATCGCTTCATTTTCTAGAATTTGGTAATAAACGAAGATTATAGTGGCAGAAACCCGCCTCTTGTAGTCTCATTTATTTGAAGAAATTTTTAAATAACTTTGCCCTGAATATAGGCAAATGCTCTAGAATTCTAATAGGTGCTTCTAGAACTCGTTTTCCAAGGGGAGTAGAAATTATAAGAATGACATGGAACTATTTATTCTAGAGGCACAATTTAGATTCCAGATGTCAGTTACGGAATTTTTTCTCAGTGTATGTATTTTACGATGTGCATATATATACAGAAAAAAATTTAAATGAGTTCCTATTTATTTTTTTGTATTTTCTGTATAACTAGTTATATGTAGAAATTTTTTAACCCCCCCCCCCCCCCCCGAAAAAAAAGGCTCTCATCATGTAAAAATATTCGGAACATATATTAATAATAATACCGATACAAATTTCTGTCAATAAATGTAGTCTATTCTTTTAGAAAGGGAAACAAAGAATATTCTCATACTAAGATTTAAGAAGCGCTGACCTACTTTTTATTCTGAATTACAAAATCTCATCTCTAAATTTTTAAACTGTTTTACTTTAATAATACAGAGGAATAACTTCCTTTATTTCCTTTATTTTAGACTTCTACGAAAATTCTGGTGATAGTTTAACTCAAATAAACGAAATTACCTTGAGCATAAAAGGGTTAAATATAGTTACTTGCTTTACGCACTTTTACATACCACTTTCTTTCTAGAGTAATATCCTTTACTTTATTTTTACTATTAAAAAAGAAGAACATTATTTTTTGTAAAAAATGGTGTGAAGAAAAGTCGTATACCCAGCTACGGAGTAACAGCTAGGGAGTAAATTAACAATTTTGGCAGCTTTGTATATATACAGTGGCGTATGTAAGGGGGGGGTTTGGGGGTTTAAACCCCCCCCCTTGACAAAATGTATGATAAGAAAAATTAGGCTGTTCCTGACATTTTTTTTCACATTTCAGGCGGAAAAAATGTATGACAGCATAGAATGTTTTTTTCTACGAAGTGGTTTAAAATTATGACTAACTTTTTTTTTCATTACTCTGCGATAAACACTCCTGAAAATAACTAAACCACTTCATTTGCGCGGCACGAAACATGTTTCTCCTGAAAACAATTCTCTGAAAGGATTTCACCTTTAAGTCCGGTTTCCACTACGGCTTTTTCGACGGCTTCTATTCAGAATCATTTGATGTGGTCAGCCGGGCTCAAAATTCTCGAACGGCGTTGGAAGACCTGGTTCCAGCCCCCAGCTGAGATAATTGATGGGCCAGAGGCACATATCTTTGTCAATTTTGCATGCTTTCCTTTGAAGTAACTGCGCAATCTGATAAAAAAAAAAGGTTACAACTGATGACAAGACATTTGGCTCTTTGTGTGCGGAGCGTGATTAATGGTTTTTTTGGACCTGGAAGCTCCAACTCTAGTGGAAACCGGCCTTTACGAGTTCATACTCAAGGACAAGAGGGGTCGACCATATGGGGAAGGGGTGACCATTGAAGTAGTGACCTTGAAGGAGTGACCCAAACAATACCCCAACAGTAGAAGACATTTTAAATGAACTAGCGAAAACTTCTCGTCGATTAGACTTCGCTCTGTAAATAAGAAAATTCAATGAAATATTTTGCGCAACTATGTATTGAATTTTATGTTTTGTGTAGCAGTTTGTACAGGCTCTAAGTTATTCGTCGCTAATTAAAGATTTTTTAGTTTGATTTTCTAATTGGTGAGTTTGTTTTACTATTTTTCATTTTCTTACTCTTATTTTCGGCAAGTAATTATGATATTTTAAAAGATTGTTAAACTTAATTAAAAATAAACTTAATTAAACTTAATTAAACCTAATTAAACTTAAATAAACTTAATTCAACCTACTTAAACTTAAATAAACTTAATTAAACTTAATTAAAAATTCGGAAGGACGAACCCCCCCCTTGGAAAAATCCTGGATACGCCACTGTATATATATATATATATATATATATATATATATATATATATATATATATATACATTGGGACATATCGGACATTGTGGTTCTTGATCCTTAAATTTATTAGTCATTTTAATTTTTGTTCATTTAAATGATATCTCGGACATTTATTTATTTACTTTCTTTTTTCTTAACCAATGGATTTTAATATCTGATATCACAAAATGTATTTGCTCACGTGTCTAGTGAAAACGAAAGATATAATTCATTTTCACTGCTAGGTCATAAAACTTTATTGTCATGATTAACAGAGCTTTCATGAATAAAATCTTTCAACTGAATTGAAAAGTTTTTGAAACTCTGATAAGTATCTTGTGTTGAAATTGATAACCGTTTTATTTGAATGACGAGAAAGGGAAATGTGACAATAAGTTAAAACGACAAACATTTCTTTGCAAACACTGCATCATTACATTCGCCATAAAATACAAAAGAATGCATAAATTGGCACAGAGGAAAGTATGATTTATAGTTTCGTAGCTCATGCATTCGTTTCATAAAAAAATAAGAGTTAAAATTTAATTAATCTTATTTGATATTTTATTTAATGTCTAAAGTATTTGTGTTCTAATATGTTTTTAAATGCATGCATACACTAAATTAAATACATAGTATTATATTTAAAATTACATTTTCACTATTTGAAGACGCATTGTTATTTTAAATCAGCGTAAAGTGCACTGTAGGTAATTGATTCAAATGAAAATTAAGAGTAAAAATATTTTTCATTTTCTTTCTCCTTGTAATAATATGAATCACTTCAACTAATTCTTTCGAATTTTTTTTTTTTCTCCCACTCATTCATTAATTGCCTGTAGCGTAGTTCTAGTACGATATAAATCTCACTTTCATTGTTTTTTATTAATAATTTTTTTCATTAAGATAAGAATTTAGATGAAAATGTAATCTTCATTATTCTATGGATTATTGTTATTTTAAATCAGCGTACATTGTACAGCAGTTAATTGATTCAAAGCAAAATTATAGGGAAAAATCCGTTTCTTTTTGCTTTTCTGTGAAAGTACTCCAACTTCATTCTTTCAGAGACATTTTTGTAAATTTTCTCCCACATATTCAGCATTTGCCCCTTGCGTAAATTCCTGTAATACGTTAAACTCAATTCAGTTGCTATATTGCTGTACTTGTATACGTTAGACAACAATTTATGCATTGAAAAAATTGTAATGCTTTTGTATGAGCAGATAAAAGTTATTTTGTAAAGCTCTTATTCCACCACATATTTATTATTTTTTAAATTATGTTTCAGTACTTTGTGCTTAATGTTGAATAACTGTTTCTGAAAATAGCTTAGTTCTGTTTTAAAAATCTGCTTTTTATAACTAAAAAAAAGAAAAAGAAATACGAAATCTTTTCAATTTTGTTAATGAAAACAATTTCATGTGCATCAACAACAACACATAATTGTGTAATGCTATATGTAATTTTGCCTGAAAATGGCTTATCATTGCTTTCAAAACTCTGCTTTTTATAACCAAAAAAAATTACGGTATAATTTTAATTTCATCAAAGAAAACAGTTTTATTTGCAAAACAAATAATTGAATGCAGGTCGTTAAAACGTGCTTATAACAAAATTACGTAGCTCATTTTAAGCAGTAAATCTTAAGCAGGACATCCAAATATTATACATGGTGTATTTTTTTACTGATTGGCGTTTTCCATTCTGGACAATGTATCCACTAAGATATATATAGCACGTGTATAAAGTGCATTGTAAAACAAATTAGCTCGATGAGATTTATCGATGCTTAGATATCCCCCAAAACTTTAAATTTCAAAAATGTTCAAATTATTTTATCACCCATCCAAGTTTTTTTTTTTTTTTTTTTTTTTTTTTTTTTTTTTTATAAATCCACTAAAATCAATTATTTTTTAACTGATTGCTACTTATAAAGAATTTGTTTTTAACGTCGATGTAGATTATTAAAACTTTTAATTATTTATCGTGAAATTTCAAATCATTCAATAATTATTCTATAGCTTCAAATTTTATTTCATATATAAAATTGCACACACGCATATTATATTTAAATATGAAAAAAAAAAATCTATATATATATATATATATATATACATATATATATATATATATATATATATATATATATATATATATATATATACAAATAATGAATTTAATAAATTTAAAAAATAATGAAGTAAGAAATATTTATACAGATAATGAATTTAATTTATAAACGTTAAACCCGTCTTTTTCCGTCATGCACAGTTTAAAATTAATAGCTAGTATAAATAAATTTTGAAATAAATATTGCTTCTTTCAGGAAAATATGGTTAATACATGTCTTTAGAGCACGGTACCAAATTTTTGTATTTATACTGCGCATAGTATTGGTTTTATGAATCATTAAACACAGATACTGAAAAATGGCTAACGTTGAAAGGGTTAATATACAAAAATTGAATCAAATTGGTTCACCTTTAACTGTAAGAGATTATATGGTCATATATAATACATATTTCCTTTAAATATGATCTTTTCTTTTCCATATTGTGCACCTAAATGTAATCCTATAGTAATAATGCACGGCGCAACCTGAAATAAACTACCATCAATTTCTAACCAATTTAGCACTATAATCTAGTTCTTTTAAGTAGTCTTGTAAACGAACAGTGAATGGTTTCCCTACCATATTCTACATTAAACATGTTAAAAATATATTCATTTCATTTTGTTTAGTTCAGTGTATAGATGTTAAACTTTACTTACCTGCAATTTCCCCCCATAGACGTAATATATTTAAATACTCTTGGGTCTCCCTGTACATGAACCATTTGCTTCATCTCAACGAAAAGGTAAGTGTAGCATCCCTATATGATACACATTGAGAATACTAGGTTTGGACTTTCTGCTGCTATTTGTTCTTGAGATATCCTAATAATAGACAGATACACAGACACGCAGACCAACAGCTAAAAGCGTGATTTTCGGATTCAGGGAGATCTCAAAACGAGTAAATATAACAAAAAATCACTTTCGGAAATTTGATTCAAAACAATACTTTCTCACTTTATGGGTAAGAGAAAACAAAAACACATGTCTTAAAATTAAATTATAGAATTCATTCAGTTTATTAGATAAAAAAGCGATACAATAGAATGAAGTGAAAGATGCAGTTTTATGTTCGAATGTAAATTTATTGAAGAATAATATGAAACCAAACTTTAATGCCTCTTTGCTTTTTAATTATGCCATAAAGTAGTTTACTATAAATTTTCATGTAAATATTATTTCAATTTTAAGAATATTAGAATTAATTTATTCCAATTTTTATTGTATTTAGTATTATTTTTTACTTTTTATAATTAAGCATCCGCGAAAATATTAAGTCTTTCCTTATATGCCAATAGACGTCTGAGAATTTCGAAAATGATGAAATCACGAGAAAATGCAAGCTGAGAAAACTAAATTTAACGACATCAAATCTGTTATATATATATATATATATATATATATATATATATATATATATATTAAAAACCAGAAGTTTTGTTCTTTGAATACATATTTTATTGAACAATACTAATGTAGTCCAATTTATATTTTTAAATGTAAATACAAGGTTTTAATTTACACATATTGTGTTATGAAATCAAAGGTACCAAATCCCCTTAATACCTTGATTTAACAGACAAGACCTTTCACACCAAGTAAAATTAACGAAAAAAACTTTAAGTTTTCTATTCCTACGAAGTGTGCATTGTGTCCTCACAAAGTGTTTTCTATATAATCAATAAGATGTTTACAAAAACTTGATTAATAAACTATAATTAATAAACTGCGTTAAGTTATATATTCAAAGAGGAAAAAGTGAAATACTTGAAATATTTATTTGAAGTTAACAATTGCTTATGAAATCTATTGAAATGCACTTAAATTTTAGCTAGAAAAATGTAGTCAGGAATCGCATTTTTTTTTTTTTTTTTTTTTTTTTTTCAATGAACTATTAATTTTTGCTTATTTCATTTAAATTCTTAACTCTTTTATTTCATTTTCACCATAACTATGAATATTTTATATATGCTGACAAATAAATGTTCTTGTTAAGCCAATTCATCTATTAGCAACGAAAAATTTAATAACTCAATAAAATAATCAATCGGCCTTAAAAAAACCTACAACCAACCATTTAATTTCTTAATATTAAACAGACTTAATATTTCTCTTGTTAATTAATCGGCACAGCATTGAATGTGCTTTTTATTTATAATCTTAGTGCACGAGCAGTTTATAATAAACTTTTTCCATGTAATAGGTGTCGCAACTGTAACATATGAATGGTCAGCTAACTGATTCGTTATAATAATTGGAATCAAGATTAGATCAAAAATTAAAAAAAAAAAAAAAAAAAAAACATTACTTTTACAACAGTGAATTTAACATAGGAAATAATCTAAACCCATGTGCATAAACAATTTTAACTGATATTCATTAGTTTTTAATACTACGCCTATTATTATTTTTTATATTATTTTAATTCACCATTTGATAAATTTGTAAATAATAACAGAAATTTCATTAAATTTATTATGCTGTTTTGTCATGCAGAAATATGAGCATTGCACATTTTTGAATAAATATGAATTTGTATACTCTACAAAATTATTATCTTTTTTACAAGTGGGAATTAAGAAAATAAATGAGCTTAATTTTATTGATTACTAAATCATGAACGATTAAAGAACGATTTTAACTTGTTGTGGTTAAATTTACATTGTGTCGTAAAAATATTGAAATGGTTTGCTCAGAAATAGTGTTATTAAAAATTTTCACTTCTTTTAATAAACTATCTAGACAATTTTGGTAGAATGTTTTATTTTGAAATTCAACAAGATGCATGTATATTTTTATGTTTTCTAACAAACAATTACACATTAATTATTAAAAATTAAAGCACATTAAGAATATGGGAATGGATCACGAAATGACTCTAAATACGCAAAATTAATGTTAATGTAGTTAATTACATCGTTTTCATAACTTTATAAGCCATGCGTTTAAAATTCCATGTTAGTATGCAGTCCCTACGCAAACCTATGTTTTCATTAAGCACAACTCCCTAAAGTTTGGAAATATTGTGTGTAATTTACGGCTAAAACTTTGTCACATTAAAAATGAAATCTTGACATTTACAAAAATTTATAAAAGGGTTGTACGACAATGTAAAAAGTGGAACTTTTAAAAATCAACGGGAAGAAAATTTTAATAAAACCTTCTTATTTTAAAGCTTATTTTGAACACATTTGCAAATTCAATTGCCCTTATCTCCACTATGTAAAAAATGAATCTCGTTTCGCTATTTTTGATGCATCTTAAATTTATATCACTCATTATAATTATTATTATTATTATGATTTTTAATATATGTTACACTTCTTGTTTATTGAATACAAATTATAACATCATATTATACTTTTTGAACAAATGGTAGTAACAAGTAAATATACACAGAAAAATATATCTAAAATTATATTAATTTAGACAATGCCACTAATTTTCCGAAATAGTTCAATAGTCCTGAAAAGGTGGATAAAATGTTCAATACAATAGCTTTAATAAAACATTAAGTCACATAGATTTTTAAAATTGCTGAGTACCTTTCATTATGGGTCAAACAAATTGAAATTTCTGCTGTAGTTTCTAATGACGATGCCAGTTAATTTGCATTTAACGGCAATTAAGAGATTTGGTAGAATTCGTTACTTAATTAGCTGCTACTACTTCCATTCTAGAAAAAATCAATTTGTAATTGTTTGTCTTCATTTGAGTATTTAGTTAATGTTTATGTTCCAACAGTATTGGAATAGGTCTTTTACAGTTTCAATCCCAAGTAAATTCTGCTGCTACATGGGTAATTGGACAAAGTGTGAAAGTACCTTGGATAAACAGAATTTTTTTTAAATATGACTTTCGAGACTTTACTAATGAAAAACAGTGCATTTATAGAACAACACTTTCTATTAATTAAACTTTTTGTACTTTATAATCACTTTGTCTCTATTTGATGTTTTTTAATAAATAATTCCACAACATTTCATTTGTTCCTGTATTTCCCTCCCAGAGAAGTACATTTTTGCATGTTTTTTATTAGTGGTTTCAATAGTGTTACAAATTTGTTAATAATAGTAGTTCTTTTTATGTAATTCTATTCACAGGTGCTTAGTCAGATAAATATTAATTTTCTGGATAGCTAGCTTGTTTTAGCTTAAAAATAGCTCATTTACATTTAAAAACCGGTAACAAGCTTCACACAAGCGGGTGAAGCTTTTGTCCTTGACGACAAATTTGGTGACGTCATCGCTCCTTGGCGAATTTTTGGAGAGTATTGCAAGAAAAACCTTATTATTGTTATATGGATTATCTAAGCTTTAACTGGATTATTTAAGAAGTTACTAAAAAATTCTCGATTTATAGGAGGCTATAAAAGGGTTTTAGTTTCGACAATTTAATTAATTTTACGCCAAAAGGCTTGATGTTATTAGCTCCCTTACTGGGTCTCTGCTATTATTTCATTTCAGCATATTGCTGTACGTGTTAACGGTATAGTATAGTTTATGCTGTGATTTTGATGGTGTCAACTGTTATCTAAGCTGTGATTTCTGGTGAAACGAATGTTGATAAACTCTTAAGTCTCTGCAAGATTCGTATTTTACTCACAGACAATTGACGTACCCCTATGTTTGAGTGTCCACACATACGTTCTTTAAAAGTTTATTTATTTATTCAAATTTTATAAAAAAACAAAAAAGAGAGATTATTATAATTAATAAAAAAAAGATATTTTTAAATTTATGTAATTCAATTAATTAATTAAATAGAATTTCCCGTTTTCTTTTCAAATCAAAAATGTTTCATTAAATAGCGTTTCTGTGTCTTTCAATAATTACAAGCACATTGTTCTCTGAAAAAAAAAAATAAATAAAGCAATTTTTATATCGGGGTTTTTGAAAAGTAATTTCGTTTATACTTCTTCTCCGAAAGAATTAAATCATTTTCGCTATAATTATTCATTTTGAGAATGTATTTCAAAATTCGTTACCAGCTTATTTCTAGCATATGTGTGTAGTAATAAAACAACAACAAAAAAAAAAAAAAAAAAAATAGGAATTTCAGTTAATAATTATAATGCTTGTTTTTACATTAAAACTATTATTACTTTTCGAGCAGATCATTATTGTTCTAAAAATAGGTTTTTAATGGATTAATGTCGACTGGTTGACGCGCATCTGCGAACCGACTTCATCGGTTTCTTTGATTGACACGTGGCGCATTTGTTTAATGTCAAATTGGTTTGAATT
This sequence comes from Salticus scenicus, assembly GCA_963930645.1. Lineage (NCBI taxonomy): Eukaryota > Metazoa > Arthropoda > Arachnida > Araneae > Salticidae > Salticus > Salticus scenicus. The sequence goes on along the minus strand of OZ005653.1, from coordinate 216,606,898 downwards.
TAGTAACGACAAATTATATTAAAACATTTTGTATTAAAACATCCCTTACTAAAATTTCAGGTTTTCAAAAACTATTTCTATGGTTTTATCTAGGTTTTCAGGTATTTAAAAGGTTTCTTTGAAGTTTCGCTAAAAAATACTTCCTGAAAAGAAACCTCATCTAAGTTTTCTTTAGGTTTTATTCTTAAAACCTCCTGAAAACCTACGTGGTTTTATGTTTTCTAGAGGTTTCCCATGGTTTCGGATAAATACATCGGTGATAATAAGTTTCCCTATGGCATTTGGATAATATCTACAGTCAAAAATGTTTTTTAAAGGTTTTATTTTTAAAACCTTTTAAAACCTGCACTGTTTTAGGTCTTATAGATGTTTCCCAAGGTTTCAGGTAAATACATCGATGATAATAAGTTTCCCTATGGTATTTAAATAATACCACCACTATACCTGCAACCAAAAACGTATTTTTTTAGTTTTAGTTTTTGAACCTTTGAAAACCTGTACTTTTTTAGGTTTTATAGAGGTTTCCCAAGGATTCGGATAAATACATCGATGATAATAAGTTTATCCATGATATTCAAAAAATACCTCCGTTATGCCTAAATCAAAAATGGTTTTATTTTTAAAACATCAGAAACCTCCCTTACTAAAATTTATATTTCTAATAATGATAATATATTTCTAAACTTGTACCTGACTAACTTAGAGTAGGTTTTTAATAATAAAATTCTCTTCTACATCTATGGAAAATTTAAACATTTTAGATTTCAATTAAAAATTAAAATAATAATAATAATAATAATAATAACAATCTAAATTTAAAAATATATTTGATGATTACATAAATGAGATATTTTTTAATAAATAAATTATAAAACAATTAAATTTAAACACAATAAATTTTATATTTCACATATGTGTCTGAAAAACTATATTTAAATTTATTTTATAAGTCTTTCGTCAATGCAAAGATATGTCAAATTAAATTCACTAACAAAAGAGATCATGTAGCGATATTGATGTAAGATATAAATAAAAGAAAAATATGCATAAAAAAAATCACCTTTTTTGGGGGGGTGGGAGTGGGGGTAATAACTGAATGAACTTATTTCTTGAATACTTCCTTTTAAATTGTAATCTTTTAAATATTTAGAAGTAAACACCTATAACGTAAGTAATAAATAATAATAATAATAATAAAATACAGAGCTTATGTTTAAAATCATATTAGTGATTGCTTACAACGTATTCCCAAAACTTTTTAAATGATACGGGGAGAGAAAAAAAAAAATGAATTAATTAAAAAATAAAATAAATTGAGAATTCTGTCAAAGGAAGAATTTAGTTTAGCACGGAGGACTATTATTTCAATCTGTAAAATTTTTATTTTTGTTCTTATTTTTTTATTTTATTTTTTATCTCATTTTTTGACCGTAAAACTGGGACACGTACTTTTTAAAATGACTGAAATGAATTAAAATGAAGTGTTTCCACCTAAATTTCATACTTTAATTAATTAAAAAAATAAAATAAAATAAATAAATATAAATAATTGTTGCGTCGGAAAACTTTTTGTACCCCTCAGATTCAGAAAAATCGCCCCTTTCGTTTGGTACTGAATTTGTACCGAGCCACGTACTTTTTAAAATGACAGAAATGAATTAAAATGAAGTGTTGCCACCTAAATTTCATACTTTAGTTAATCTAAAAAGAAAATTGATTGTCGTGTCGAAAAATTGTTTGTTCCTCTGGATTCAGAGAAATCGCCCCTTTCATTCGGTACCGAATTTTTAACGATAGGTCTGATATTTCTAATTTATTTTGGTGTTACAAAAAACTGGTCTATAAAAACTCCATATTGATGTTACAGTCCTCCGTCCCAATAATGAAATTATGAATAAAAATTTAGGTCTTAAAATTAAAAATGGCAACTGAACCAATATTTTACAATTTCATATTAATTCAAAAGAAACATTTATATTAGCTTTGAAGTTTTTTTTTCCCTCTTCTTCTTTATTTCCGATTTTTTTATTCGTTTATTTCTTTTGCATAAAAATTATGAAGAGACTCAAAAATACATGATAAACAAAACATTTGGTATCTAATATAACACATTTCTTAAAGAAGAAGAAAAAAGAATGTATTGTTTTCTATTTAAAATATTTATTTTATTTATTATTACTACGGTTAACATTTTTATTTCGTTCCAATATTGCTAACTTAAAATCATTTACATTAAAAAAGATAATTTTTTTTATTTCCTTTAAAATATTTTCCATCAAAATTCTTGAGTACACTTTTCATGTAACTTTTTATTTATTTATTTATTTTTTGTTTCATTCAGAATTTAAAAGAAAAAGTACATTTAGAATTTAACCTGCATTGTACAATCTCTCTCTCTCTCTCTATATATATATATATATATACATATATTTCTTTCTTTCTTCCTTTTTTTTCTTTTTTGAAAGTGATTAAAATCCGAGTTTTAAAGCCCTTCAATGCTTTCATATCTCAAGGTCTAATTCATTCTTTTCAAGTTCAATGCATTTGCATAGTAAAGATTATTCCAAGTAAAACTTCTAAATTCTTTAGATAGTATTATCTTTATGTTTCAATCTGCAGAGAGAATTATCTTTTTAACAATAAAAACAGAAATACCATATTCAATGAACAAACAGATTAACATTTGCTTCTAGAAAACTATTTAATTTTCCCTTTCAAAGTTGTCTTCTACGGAATTTCTCTCCTAAACCCTACAACAGGGAAACTGCTGATGTGTCACTTGATTCCACATAGAAAAAGTGATTCTTTTGCGATGACATTTGACATGCAAAGAAAGGGAGAAAAAATTTCCGGGCGTTTTGGTATTTTAAGCACATAGTGAAATTCGAGCTACGGTAAAGAAAGGGTTAAGGTTTTCTAAAGCCTTTTTTATGGTTTGATATCGGTTTCCAGGTATTTAAAAGCTTTTATTGAAGTCTGATTAAAAAAAACCTTCCGAAAAGAAACTTTATCTAAGATTCTTTTAGGTTTTTTTAAAAAATCTCTTGAAATTTTACATGTTTTTAAGTTTATAGAATTTTCCAAGGTTTCGGTTAAATACATCGCTGATAATAAGTTTTCTTACGTTATTCAGACAATACCTCCATTATACCTACAACAAAAAACGTTTTTTTTTTTTTTTTTTTTTTTTTTTTTTTTAGGTTTTATTTTTAAAACCCTTAAGAACCTACTGTGTTTTAGGTTTTATAGTGATTTTCCAAGGTTTTGGTTAAATACATAGACACCAATAAGTTTTCCTATAGTATTCAGACAATACTTCCATTATACCTACAATCAAAAACGTTTTTTTTATGCTTTATTTTTAAACCCTCTAAAAACGTTGCACTGCTTTAAGTTTTCTGGAGGTTTTCAAAGGTTTTGGATAAATACAAGTAAGTTAGTAAGTTTTCTTATTGTATTCAGGTAATACCTCCATTATACCTGCAATCAAAAACTTTTTTTTTTTTTTAAGTTTATTTTTAACTTATTATTACTCATTAACTAAATATTTTAATTAGTAAAATAATAACAATTTTGTGTATTATTATTAATAATTATCAGTTTCAATTTCTACGAAACGAAACATAATATAAAAAAAAAAAAAAAAAAAAAAAAAAAAACCTATAAAACAATTATTCAATACTCAAAATTAATCTGAGATTCATTAATATTCATCCATTAATTTATCAAAAACATAATAAATATTAGTACCATCATCTCATAAATCAGAAAATAACACGCATTTAAAATTAATTTCAGTTTTAACCCATTAACCACCAAAACTAGAAATAATGATTTTTTTCTGAATAAAAACAGTAACGTTCATTGTTTTGATCATATATAACAATAATTTAAAATAAAATTATGAAAATGAGTCTTATCTTACTAAAAATAGAGTGTTATATTTGTGCAACGACAGTGGAAGAAGAATATAGCATTAATAAATATAAATGTTTACGGAAATTTCCTTGAGGGCGCATAAAACAGAAAAAACTACAGATGACTAAAAAAGTAATTATTTTATTTCGACAACATTTTTAGAAGCTTTTTATATGAAATTGACTTTGTCATCGTGTCTTTGTCTCACGCTAATAAACAAAGCGCCTCCATTTTAAATTAAATATAAGTTGATCTATTTGTCGCTTTTTGGCTTAGTTGGTTAGAGCGTCATGTTAATAACGTGAAAGTCGAGAGTTCGATCCTCGAAGGTCCAACTGGTTAGTTTTTACAGATAATTAGTGAAAAATGTGTCAATTGATGAAAGAAAATTTTTTGTTCACTACACAGTATTTCAAGAAGAGTTTTTTAAAGAAGTTTTTTTTTCTTTTTAGATATTAGAAAATGCAAAATATTTTTGATGTTAAAAAAACTCAAAATAAAAAGTTTTAAGTAAAAAATACATTAATTAATATTTTTAGAAGCTTTTTAGAAGTTTTTTATTGAAATTGGATTTCGTTATCGCGTCTTTCTGTCACGCTAACAAGGCACCTCAACGTTAAAGTAAATGTCAGCGGTTTTTATTGCCGTTGGTTGGCTCAGTTGGTTAGAGTGTCAAGTTCCTAATGCGATGATTGTGAGTTCCATTCCCGATTCCGGGAGGAGCGATGTGTTAAATTTTGCTGATAATTAATAGAAAATATGTCAGTTGATAAAAGAAAATTTTTCATTGTCTACACAGTATTCTAAGAATTTTTGAAGAGTTTTTTTAAGCAGTTTTTTTTTTTTTTTTTTTTTACTTTTTTAAAATACTAAATAGCACACACACACACACACACACACACACAAAAGTTATATATGTATATATTAGAAGCTTTTTATTCAAATTCGATTTTTGTCATCGTGTCTTTGTGTCACTCTGAAAAATAAGGCACCTCCATTTTAGTGTAAATTTAAACAACCCTTTTCGTCGATCGTTAATGCTTTTGGTTAGAGCATCATGGTGATAACGCGATGCTCGTGGGTTCGTTCCTCGAACGCTGATGTGCTACTTTTTTACAGAAAATTAATAGAAACGATGTCAATTTATAAAAGAAAATCTTTCTTTGTCTACACAGTATCCTGAGGAATTTCGATAGTTTCTTTTAAGAAGCTTTTTGAGTTACTAAAATGCATAAAATAAAAATTTAGTAAAAATAAATAAATAAATAAATATAAAATAAATAAATAAAAATAACACTGAAAGTTTTTTATTTTTGTGAAGCCCTAAAAATCCTGAAATAATAATAAAAAAAATATTATTGCAGAGACATGCTATAAAATCATAAAAGTTTCAACAACAAGAAAATTTTAAAGAAATGTATAGATATTTCCCTTTTGCAAAAGATGAAAAATTTTAAGTATTCCAAATATTTCAAAAAGCATTCGAGAAAAATATCTTTTTATATAAGTATTTTATAGATTTTTCTAGAACGTTCTATGACTTTTCTTGACTGTTGTTAAACTTTTGGTTAGAGCGTCATGTTGATAACTCGATGGTCCCGGATTCGGTCCTCGAAAGTCGATATGGTACTTTTTTGCAGATAATTAAAAAAAGAAAAATGTCAATTGTTAAAAGAAAATCTTCCGTCGTCTACACAATATCCTCAGTAATTTTGATTATTTTTTTTAAGAAGCTTTTTTTTTTTTCTTTTTTTAATAACTAAAATGCACAAAATAAAATTTAAGTAAAAAACCATTTTTTAAAGTTAGAAGTTTTTTATTGTGAAGCCCTTAAAAGCATAAAATAAAAATTTATTCTGGCAAAGACATGCTACAAAGATATGAAAGTTTCAAAACTAAGAAAATTTTAGAGAAAAATATAGGTATTTCCCTTTTATAAAAGATGAAATTTTTTAATGTTCAAAATATTTTTAAAAGCTTTCGAGACATTTGAAATTTATAGCCTAACTAATGATTATACAAAAACTAATAACTAAGAATATTGGTCACGAAAGCTTTTTAAAATATTTTGAACATTAAAAATTTTCATCTCTTGCAAATACCTATATTTTTCTCTAAAATTTTCTTAGTGTTGAAACTTTCATTTCTTTGTAGCATCTCTTTGCCAGAATAAATTTTTATTTTGTGCTTTTTAGGGCTTCACAATAAAAAGCTTCTATCGGTAAAAATGTTTTTTACATAAATTTTATTTTACAAGTTATGTAAACTCATTCAGATATGAAGATATTGAAATTTTTTTGGTTTGAACAGTGTTTCACGTTTGAAATCCATTTTAAACTTAAGACTATTTTTCAGATTTTTTTTTTTTTTTTTTTTTTTTTTTTTGTCATTAAAAAAATCTATCCTTTTCTCACTAAAAAACAGAGCTTAATATAAAATACGTTTTATAGTTAACTGTTAAGCGCGATTATTTCTGGTGTTGCGTGAACGCAACAGCAGCGGGCAATTGGTTAATCTCAAAACGCTACTTTAAATAATCAAGAACAACGTAATCAGGGCCCGCCGGCCGAATGGAGAGAGCATGCAACTACAAACCCGAAGTCTTTCAGTTCGATCCCCCCCCAGCCGCAAGCGTGACTGAAAATGATTGAAAGTACAGAAGTTCAGTAATTTCTCCCTAGATGTCAGCATCAAACATACAAAATGAAACCGAAGCCGTAATTTAATGGTTCTTTATAAAAACCTTTTGGTATTTATAAAAAACCTGAAATAAATTTTATAGAAATACCTTAACCTATAGAGGTATTTATGGAGCTTTTATTACGGCTTTATTTTACACCATTAAAGCCTTGATAATACCTTATTTTAAAAACCTCTAAAACCTGAAAAATACCTGTTAAAAGAAACCTAAGGAAAAACCTTCAAAAAACATTGGGAAGGTATTTAAAAAAAGCTTTGTATGTATATTAAAAATACCTACATGAGTCATGATATTTTATGGAAACCTTTTGGTATTTATAGAAAACCTGCAATAACTTTCTGAAAAATACCATAACGTATTCGTGAGAAACCTGTGGAGGTATTAATAGAGCTTTTATTATGGCTTTATTTTGCACCATTAAAGCCTTTATAATACCTTATTTTAAATACCTCTAAAACCTGTAAAATACCTGTTTAAAGAAACCTAAAAAAAACTTAAATAAAACCTTAAAATTTCAGTAAGGGATTCTAAAGACAAAAAAATAGCTTGGCATTCTTTTGGCTGAATTTTAACGATGCCAACTTTTTCGGCTAGCACTTTTTGACTCTGAGACTGGCAGATCTCATATAGACTTCGCTTGAAAAAGAAGTAATTTTGTCGACTTTCTCCTCTCCCTCCGTACCATTTGCTCATGGGAATTTTATTCTTGATATTAACTAGTGTTTGCATTAACACACGATGTTAGTTTCTTTTCAAAAGTCCATATATTTATCATATTTAAGAAAATGATATATTTTATTCCTGTATAAAGAGCTTTTTAATATGGAATTCTTCAGTATTTCCTGAGGTGTCGTCTTTTACCTTAATTATCCTTAGCTACCTCTACACGGCCTTTATTAAAAGTGACCTGGGTATTGTAATTCTCCTTTACACCCTACTGCACAACAATTTTGGTATCAAGAGTGGGGTTGTCTGTTGAATTGTCATAATCAAAGGTATGGAGGACCGGATGATAAAATACTGGAAGGTTTGGCTGCGCAGACGAACGATTTAAAATCAGGATTGATTGAGAAAATGAAAACTGTAAAAACAGATAAAATATATTTTGAGTGAGAAAATTAAAGAAATTAAATCATATCAGGAAAAGATGGAAGCCAGATTGATTAAAAAAATTAAATCCATTCAAGAAAAAGTCGAACCTGCTCAGGAAGATATGATATCAGTGAAAGAAGTATTGAGGAATGAATTGTCATTTATGGAAAACCGAATGGATGGAAAGAAATCTAAAGTTATGAACATAGACTATAGTTTTATGAAGATAAAAGAGAGCTTTGAATAGAAAATTAATGAAAGATCCACAGATGAAAAATAAATTATCAAATTAGGGGAATAATTTGAGAGGAAGATTTAAGAGAAGATAGCATCGTTACCTTTTAAAGTTGAAGGAAAATGTGGAAGATTACCGAATCGAGAAGCAATAAAAATTTCTACTTCTGATGGAAGATCTTCTTTGCAGGAATTTAATACACACTTTTCCATTATAACTAAGACTAATGGATGTGACCCTGCTGCAAAAACAGCTCATTTAATAAAATCATTAATGGGCGATGCAACAGCTATACTGGAAACTCTTTCGAAGCACTATCGATATGACTTCGAGGCTCTGACAAGAGCATTGGAGCTGAGTTTTGCAGAAAAATGTTCGAAAGAATATAGTTGTGTCCAGTTAAAGTACCTTCATCAGAGACCAGGTGAAAGTTTACAAGAAATTTCAACAAATACTTAGTTTATCACACTTAGCTTTTTCGACTGCCAAGCCGAAACTTGAGAGAGATGATCTGGCTCTCCAATAATTCATCGATGTTGTGCAAGATTCAAAGACTCAAAAACCTCTTAGAATCTAGAACGTCAAAGATGTTGAATCAGCCTTGATGTATGTCCTGACGATTCAGGCATCTCTATAGACACATAACCTCTCATAACCTCCCCAAAAGACCGTCAGGGCAACACAGCAATCACTTTTCATAACTCTGGGACAGACTTTAAAGGAATAAAGAAAAATCTGGCAAACCTCAGACCTCCTTAGGAGAATACGCAGTTTCGATAGTGGATGAGAGTTGAAGAACCAAAGTTTAAATGATGGGGGTATGGTAATGCATGTCAAACGAAGTTGTGCATTACGACAAACTAAAGAAACTACACAGAAGTCCTTTGAAATAGAACATCGGAAAGGATTTCTACGTATAAATGCAGATAACTTATTCCCGTAGCCTTTCTCTGAAAATCGCATGTACTGCACTAAGAATAAAGAGAAATACAAGATGATAAAGCCATTTGCTTTCCAAGCTACAGTTTCAACGCCATCAAAACGGGACTCATGGTGCGATAAGACAGATAGACAAGCCATGTTAGAAAATCCTGTCATAAAAGGAGGGGGCGTCCAGCAACCGACGTAGGAATGTCTTGCAGCTGGCAGATCTTACAACCAAGATCCCAGATTCCCGATCATTTAGAACAGCTGCATAGTAGACCTAGCGGAGGCCATTTTGGAGCGACGAGGACTACCCAGGAAGTTGGAGAATGTTTCTGCTGGTGCAATACAAAATCGGACGTGGAGAAATGGTGCAGATCTTACAACCAAGATCCCAGATTCCAGATGATTTAGAACAGCTGCATAGTAGACATACCGTAGGCCATTTCGGAGTAACGAGGATTCCCCAGGAAGTTCGATAATGTTTCTGCTGGTGCAATACAAGGTCGGACGTAGAGAAATGGTGAGAATCTAGTGAGGCTTGCGGTCCGAAGAAACACTGCTGTCCGGCTGATTAAACAATATAGGTGAAACTCGCCGTACTGCAAGAATTAGACTAAAGGAGCACGGAAGATCATATAAAAATTGCAACCAAAGTTCTAAAATTGTAATTCATTCAATAGAAACAGATATAAAAGTCCTAAATTCTGGTTATGATAATTATAAGTCACGTATTTTCCTTGAGAGTTGCTACACTACCAGCAATCTCCACACTATCAATTAAGAATGCGCACTGACTCCTCAATATTCCTTGGGTATTTTTGTAATGATTGCAAATTATATTGTATTGATATTGATGAGGAAACTCAGAGGAGTTACGAAATGTCTAAAGATTTTTATTGTTTTTAAATGTATATTTTAACTAAAATTTTGTCTCGCGTTTTTAATTTTAACAGTTATTTTGTATAAGTGACAGTATATATAATTTAATTTTATACTAAAAAAAAAAAAAAAAAGTGTTTTAAATACAACTAACTCTGTCGTATCAATGTAAACTTCGGTACCCTTTCGCTAAAAGATACTTCTAAAACACCAAACATGAAAACATGATACCATCTATTCAAACTTAATGTGAAACAAGAATATATATCCAAAAGTAAAAAAAATATATATTTTTATTTATCAATGGAATCTGCGTGTATATATTGCCAAATATTCGGTAATTCAAAATAGTTTTTTTTATTCCAAATTTGATTTTTCGTGTTAACATTTCTATCGTGAATAACCGAAGGGAAATAAAATCTAGATTTACATATCTATAAAAACAAAATCACTATTTGTCAGTAAATTTGTCGGAATCAAGAAAGTTTGCGATATCTTCACGTTTCACACACCATGAGAACTAAAAATGACCAAAATTTTCATAGACAAAATGAAAACTTTGTCTATCTGTGTGTGGGTGTGTGTCATCGTGTCTGTATGTCTGTAACTCTATTTTTGTCCGGGTATCACGTTAGAACGGCTGGAGAGAAAATGGTGCTTGGCAGGAAATTATATCATTACCCAACATATCTATCACCTTTTCCAAAATTCCCTTCTGTTCTCCCCGGGAGGGGGGAACAGAAATGAAAAACACGTTTCTAAGAACAACTCGGCTCCAAATTACTTCACTGTAAAGAAATTGCACATGGGGGGAACTAGATATGAGTTCCAATAAAGCATTATCTGCGATTTAGGAAATTTATATTTTTAAAGGGAGGAAGGGGGGAAATCGATTTTTGGCGGGAAATTTTGCAATTTCTGGATTTTTGAGTGAAACTCTACCAAAAATGGAACCAAGACGTTGAAAAAAGCTATGTGACTTCCTTAGGATATTTCTAAAAACACATTCAAGATTGTTTCAAGAATGCAAAGTCGATACACTGCTTTCAGCGCAAAATTTGCACTGAGCTATCACAGGGAGCTGAGCTTTTTGAATTCACTTTAAATCAGTTCAGGGTCCAATTGAAACAATTGGAGCTGCGGTCACGAATTTCTGTGCTCAGACTGTCTATATGTATCCGACACATAAAGGGAACGATTTATCGAAATTACTCCCTGTTCCCCTCTTTGGAGGGATAGAAGGAAAAAAAAAACCTTTGTAGGCATAATTCGACTCTTTATTACTTCAGAGTGAAGAAATTGCACATGAGGAGATTACACATGAGTAGAAATAAAACATTTTTGCGTTTTCGGATATTCCTATTTTTAAGGTGAGAAATTTTACAAATTCCGGATTTATGAGTACAACGCTACCAAAAACGGTACAAAGATGTTTAAAATGTCCATGCGTCTTCTTTATGACATTTCCAGAACACGTATCTGATTTTTCGGGATCTGCCATTTTTTGGGGGTGGAGGGGGCGGTATGTGTTTCGATGGGCGAATTCAAGAAACCCTTTTCAGCGATAAGTTCTGGAAAATTTATGAGAGTTGTGGTCACAAAATTTGGTGCTTGGATACTTTATATGTATCCGACCTCTAAAGTAGCGGGATTTATCGAAACCCCACTTTACCCTGGGGGGCAGGAAGCAAAAAATAAAGTTTGTAAGCATAACTCGGCCTGAAATTACTTCACGGTGAAGAAATTGCGCATGAGGAGAATAGACTCGAGTATAAATAAAACATTATGTATGATTTTTGAATTCTTGATTCTTACAAAAGGGAGGAAAAAATCGTTTCTTGGGGAACAATTTAGGAAATTCTGGATTTTTGAGTAGAGCTCTACCAAGAATGGTACAAATGTTTTGAAAACAGGCATGGGTCTTCTTTAGGACATTAAAAAAAATAAAAAAACATTTGTGTTTTTTTTTTTTTTTTTTTTTTTTTTTTTTTTGGGGGGGGGGGGGGGGGACAGGATGCGCTACGAAGGAACAAATTTGAGAACACCCTTTTATTGCCACATTTATCATGGAAATGTATGGGATCTGCGGTCACGAAATTTGGTGCGTAAATTGTTTATATGTATCCGACAATTACTGCTACGGGATTTTCGAAATTCCCCACTTAGCCCCCCCCCCCGTCTTTAAAGGTGTAAAACACGTTTTTTGCGTTTGAATTCACTTTAAGATACCTTAGAATGTCAAATTTTGGTGCGTGGATGTTGATTAAGTGTACACATTATGTACTTTGATGGGATTTTGCAAAACTTCGAACTTACACGCTGGGGAAGGGGAAATAAGAAGTGAGTAAGTTGTTGCCGAAAGCAGTGTGCACCCGGACGCCTCACGTTCCGAGCGAGAAAATATCTACAAAACACAACGAGAACTTTAATTTAGGTTATTAATAATGATATGGGATTTTGGCAATTCATTTAAATATAGTGCCCAGCGAAGCGGGCAAAGACTGCTAGTTATTAATAATAATTCATACATCTAGATTTTATTTTCCTTTAGTTATTTGAGAATCAATAGAAATTTTAACACGAAAAAATCAAGCTTTATTGGACAACATCTTTTGATTTGAAAATATATGCTGGCGAACTCCATACATACATATAGATATTGTTTCATGTCTGGACTTTTATTCTGATTTCATATTAACAGACAATAGATGGTGTTACAGTTTCAGAAGAAAGTTTTCTCTTTTTTAGTTTTTTAAGTTTTTTTTATCGAAAATAATTGTAGTGTTATATTGAAGATGACACAATTTGTGGTGCATGAAACTAGTTCTAGTAGGATTTAGTGTATTTAGAGCAAAATTAATTTATTTATATTGCCACTCAAGGTTACTTTATTATTTACAAATGAATGTATCAAGTTCTAAAAATAAAATAAAAAAGAAATTTCTCCTATCTCGATTAATTTAAATATTTTTTGAATGAAAAATTGAACTTTTTTTTTTTTTTTTTTTTTTTTTTTTTGTGTGTGTGTGAGATTTTATTATATACATTTTGTTGGGAATTGTCAAAGTTAAATTACAAAATAATAATAATAATAGGAATCCGAATAAAAAAAAAAAAAAAAAAACAGAAATATCCAGACGCGTAATGGTAGCTATATGTAGAAGTGAACCTATCGCTTTGTGGTTGTATGTGTTTATTTTTAATAAATCCTCTACGATGTCCACTCTGGTGTATCCAGTATCCATAGGTGGGCTTTGTGTCATTGACATCAAATTTTTACTTAAATGATTAGTTTTGTTAATCTGATTTATTGGAAAGTTGCCATTTTGTAACATCTCAATTTTTATCACCAAATAGTAATTTACCTCGCCTAAATCTTTTACTTTGTATTCTTATACTTTGTATTCTTTACATTTAGTTGTTTCACGATTTTATTTATGTTTGCTTCTCTACCTGAGAGCAAAAGGTCATAGATGTAAAATATTATTTAAGTAACATTGTCTCTCTCAGTTCTCTTAAACAGGCAGGGGTCTGCTTCGCTTTGTGAGGAACACAATTTTCGCAGAGTTTCCCCAATTATGAAATTCCAGTCTCTAGCGACCTGTTTTAAACCGTAAATTGCCTTCTTTAATCTACAAACTTTGCTTTCTTGACCCGGTTTAATGTATTCCTCTGGTTGTGACATATATATTTCTTCCGTAAAGTTGTCATGCAGGAACACTGTCTTAATATCTAGGTGATTTTCTTTTAAGACTTTATATGCTGCGTTAGCAAGAAGTGCTCTTATGGTCTTGAAAGTAGCCACGGGGGCGAATATTTCGTCATAATAGCTACCAAAGTTTTGTGAGTAACCTTTCTGAACTAGGCAAGGCATGCTTTGTATTTATCTTTTTCTCCCTTTGAATTATGCTTTGCTTTAAAGGTCCATTTGCACCCTATGACCCTTTTTCCTTTCGGAGGCTCGATTAACCCGAGAGTAGTCGCATCATCTTTTATAGCGCTAGTAGTCACGTGTCGGTCTTTTTGCCGCCGCAGTTTAGTGTTGGGGGAAAACCGAAAGAATGCCATGAGAGAAAGATGAAGTTCCTTTAATACACGCGACGTTTTTCCCGCAAAACTCTAACCTGTCTGAAAAACCGGAAATGGGGAGAAAAATGAATCAACGTTAGTAGTCGCGTCGCGGTCAAATAGACCGATTTGAGAAATAATTTTTTTAACTGCTGAAAAAATAGTAGGAATGACTTGAAAACATAATATGTTAGAGGACATCCACCCAAGGTTTGGTACACAGAGTTTCCACACTTTATTTGTAAGGGGTGATCTGCAGGAGGAATTTATAAGCGATGCGTGGCAAAAAGACCGATATGCGACTACTAACGGCTTAATTTCCTTGTTTTATTATTTTCTTAAGACCGTATTTTTACCTGAACTGCGTTTATCCAGTTTCTTTTTTCAACCTGATTCTTCCTTCTTCTATCTCTTTCCTGTATTTCGGTTCTACAGTTCTTTTATTAAAGACTAAAAACGCGAACCTTTCAGGTGAGACTCCTTTGTTTATACGCTCAGATCTTTTAGGTAAACAGGCTTGATCATTATGATCTATTTGCTCTGTTTCCGAAATGTTGTTTATATTAATTTCTATGGCATTGTTGTGTTTTTCAGTTTCGGGAACTAAGATGCTGTTTGTGTAATCTACATCATTCAAATTTCCATCAGTACTTGCATTTGGATTCTGGAAATTATTCTCGACGAAATTTACCGTTCTAGCGATCATTATGTTTTTTCCTCCAGTGTATATTCGATTCCCTTTAATTAACCGTCATATCCTACGAAAGTACGGACTTATTACTTAGTTTATTTATTTATTTTGTATTTTGTGTCTTATCTAAGGAGCCGTAAGGTCTACAACCAAATATATTTAGGTGCGCTAAGTTTGGTTTCTTTTTCGTTCAGGGTTCTAGTGGAGTTTTGTCATTTGTCTTTGTTAGGAGTGTATTTATCAGGAAGTTTGCTGTATTAAGGGCTTCACTCCAAAATTTATTTTCTAGGTTTGCATCTGATAACATGCTTTTCACCATTTCTACAAGAGGACATTTCTTATGTTCCGCAACTCTGTTTTGTAATGGGCAATATTGTACTGTTGTTTTATGTTTTATCCCCATTTCCTTAAAGAAATCTTCAATCTCCCTATAAATATATTCCATATCGTTATCGGTGCGGATCTTTTCTGGCATTTTACCAATTTTTTTTTTTCGAAAAAGCGACATACTCTTTAAGATTTATGGCTACCTCACTCTTTTTCGTTAGTAGATATATAATAGAGTACCTGGAGTGTCGTCTGTGACCGTTAGGAAATATAGTTTTCATCCAATTGTCGGAGTAGGCATTGGACCACACACATCGCTGTGTACAAGTTGTAAGATTTTCTTAGCCCTGTTTTGTGTTGCTTTTGGGTATGGCATGTTAGTGAGTGTCGCCTTTATACAGGTTTCACAAGTATTATCGTGTTTACATGCATTAATTTATATCCTTATGGGTAATCCTTTATTTACTATCTCTCTAATCGCGTCATGGTTTTTATGACCTGTACGTCTATGCCATAGATGAATGTAATTTTCTTTGTTACATTGATATGTAAGATTTACATTGACTGATTTTTCTAATTTTGGCAATTTTAATTCATACAAATTATTTTTCAGCTTTCCCTCTAGGTATGTTATGGTACTCTTTGAATCGATTATCCAGACGGCATTATTTTAATTTGTAGCCAAAAAATGCCATTTAATTCTTCAAAGATCGCATTGACTCCTATATTTCATCGTAATTTTCCTTTCGCGAATTTTCGTCCGTTGCATATCTTTGTGTTTCAAAGCATAGTGATGTGTTTTCAAATTTGTGTTTAGGAGGATTATTCTGTTTCTTATGTGTATTACTGTTTTTTAAATGGCAACACTCCGATTTATTATGATTTTTCCTTTTACAATAAATACAGAACATATTTTCTCTTTTTCATAGTTATTATTATAAGAATGTTTTTTATTTACGAATCCATGCGCAATTGATTAGTAGAGATACTTAAAATATGATTAAATTTGAATAACTTTTAGACCGAGTGATATGTCTTTATAAGAAAGTATTCTAGATGCGAGCCCAAAAACTTTATTTTATGCGTCGAAAAAAGGATGCGTGCTTATCTATAGAAGTTTACATTGCAATTGACATTAAAACTTGAATTACAGAAACACTAGAAAAATAGAAATACCAAAAAGAGGAATTATTATAGGATATTTATCTATATGTAATTTTAGCTAGAAACATAATATTAACAAACAGTCACATCATAAGTAATAAATATCTAAAGAAAAATAGTTCGAAAGTTTATTGGTTTGTTTTCCGGTCTATAAATAGGGTTTCGAATAATTACTGCCAAAAGTTTCATTCGAGATATAATTATGAGTCGTGTGATCATTTAGTTTATAGCCTTGAACAATGAGTGATGTATTATTTGAATTGCATAAGAAACGATTATGGGATTTTGTCTGATGATAGATGTAAGGTTTTTAATACTGAGTGGGCGAGAAAGATGACGATGCGAATGATTTCAGTTCATATTTCAGTTTTTAAATTAATAGTAATAATAATAATAATAAAATAGATGATCGTTTGGAAATATTGCTAAACTTTTGAGCAGGAGTGTATTAATTAAAGCTTAAACGCCTACAAAATGATTCATTTATCCAGCTAAGATTCTTCCTACATTTTCATAAGAAAAAACTAATTACACACAAAGTGTAAAAAAACTATTGATAAAAGTAATATTTATATTAATATGATAAATGCAGTATTTGACAGAAATGAACTTAAAATTTTATAAACAATTATCTTTGTTGTTGTCCCTTTGAAAATGATAACGAAAATAGAAGACAAAATGAAACCCACTTATCTAGTAAAAGAAAAAAAAAAGAAAGAAAGGAAAGGGAAAAAAAAAGAATACACTATTGAATTCTATTATAAGAAATATATTGATTTAGATAAAAAAGCAAATCATAAAAGCTAGGAAGAAAATTAGCGCCCTGAGTATAATTATTATGCAAATCAACCTATTCACTCTGTATATTTTTTCGACTTTAAGCTTCAACAAGCTAATTTTGTAATAAATATACTTTTTTTTTTTTTTTTTTTGGAAAATTTGGTCTTTATTGTGACTTAGAAAACTTATGAAAGCAATGAAGCTTAGAATGATTTTGTTTACCATGCGTGTTAAAAATTAATGCACCATGGAAAGTGAAAAGAAATTTAAGTAGGTGTAAAAATTATTGTTTCTAAGTACATAAAAAGAATTTTGCAATGCTTGATAGGACTTATATTTTCTTTTAATTGCAAAATAATAAGTGTTATCGTACGTATTTATAATTTTTTGTGTAAATAATTAAAGTTTAAAAAATATTATAAACAGCAACATTTTTTTTTTTTTTTAAATATATTTCAATATGTATTATACCGTATATTATTTCTGCTTGGCAATATATGCATGTTATAGATGTTTATTAAACGTGATAAGAAATTATTATTTAATTCTTTTAACCTTCAGTTTCTCCTTACAATCTCAATAGAACAAAATCATATAAAATAAACTTAATCAGAAAAATTCACATTTAAGGGGTTAGGGGTAGTCAGAGACACGAAAAAATGATAATTTTCAGTAATTTTTTTTCGCTATTAAATCATTTTATTTTACAAAAGTAATAACATGGCATTATTATACAATGTTTTGACTTGAAGTTACGAAAATTTGAAAAAAAAAATTTATAATTTCCAAAGTTATAGCTGTTTCTGTTGACCCAGTCCAAAAAAAAGGTCCTTGCGGTGACAATGATAAGTCCTTGGAGATTCATCTAAAATCAATCGGATAAGAAAAATTAGTTTTATAAATAGATAATCCTGGGCCTGATCGAAGCTTTTTTTTTTTTTTCAAAAATTAAAAAAATGGCGGACTCAGGAAATTTTTTTCTAAATTTTTGGGAAAAAGTCAACAGTTAATTGGTCTTAAAAAATCGAAATTTTTGAAAAAAAAAAAAATCCTTCGATCAGGCCCGAGTTTATTATGTATTCTAAAAGCTGTATAAATTTCATTAAAATCTACTGAGCGGTTTTCAAGTTACAGTTGTCACCAGTTCAAAAAACATAGTTTTGAGAAAAACGCATTTAAAGTTTCGCACTAGATTTACGTACAGAAATACGAATTATTTAATCACTTACACTGAGTCATCTATTCCTGGGCCATATAATAGTTCTTCAGCCATTCTGGAAGTTTCCAAAACATCAATTTGCCGTTGCCTACGGTTGCAACCGGTTGCTTGCAGCTGCCGCTAGCTACCTGCTCCCGAGCGTTTAGGAGTGCTCGAGCGCTCTTTGTTATTTGTCGAATAACTCGAAAAGTAATTATCGGATCAACTTCAAATTTTCAGAGAATATTTATAAGATATTACACTTTAAGAAAATGCAAAAAAAAAAAAATTTGATTTTTTGAAAATCCTGACTACCCCTAACCCCTTAATTTGTTAAAATGTAAAATAGATTTGAAAAGATAATATATATATATATATATGCCTCTATCGTTTAAAAATAAAAATTAAACTTTTATTCGAAGTTTTAATCATGTAAAAGAGCACTATATAAACCATATTTAATATACATTTCGTAAAAGCAGTGATAAAATTCAGCCGATGGGTGCTAGTTCCCAGAGATTCTTGAGAAAAGTTGTGAAGTTGATTTCTTAAAAATTAATGCGCCAACCTTATTGAAATTATTCACACTTCATGAAAATTGACTAGTGCTTGACCGAAATATTATTCTTTCTTTCTTTTTTTTTCTTTATATATATATATATATTGCAAATAATTTAAAAGGTTATGCGTAGGGTAAATTGTACCGAAACTTTTACTGCTTTTGCATAAAACTTTGCCAAATCAATATTTCAATCCTTCGTTCAAGCAATTACAAGTTCTATTTTTTCAAAATGTGTAAAATTTTAATACGATCGATGCATTAACGTTTGAAAAATCATCGTGTACACTTTTTTACTGAAGGATAGCCGGAAACCAGCGCACGCAGGTTAAAACTTTTTTTTTTTTTTTTTTTTTTTTTTGTAAAATATCATTTAAATGTTACGCTTTTATATGCTCAGAATTTTATTATTATTATTATTTATTTATTTATTTTAATAAATTTGCTATTTTTAGTCTTCCAATCCCATGTAACACTTAAAATCATATTGTGTATCCCTCTTTACAGGCAGGCAAATTTACATGTACTAGTATTGCCCAGGGGTCGAATCTCGATTTTTTTTTTCAAAAGGAAGCAAAACAAATTAATTGCCTTCTCCTAAACGGAATAAAATTGCATCACAGCTGCCGCAATTGTTTGTCGATATGAACTCAAACTGATTCTGCAGAGTTTTACTTAATATATTTCTCTAGGTTTGGTACACTGTAGATGCTGAACCTTTCTTGAACTCGGATAAAATCGCAATAGGAAATCGCCCCTTACTGGGTGATATAGCCCAAAGTCTAATTGGCTCATGTCAAACCACGGTCCAACCAAATATCAAATTTGGTTAAATTAATTCCATTGGTTCAAAAAGTACAGTTTTTATACACAAAAAGATAGATTATTTCTAAAAATGGTCGAATAGATTTTTGGAAATCTGAGAAGATGTAACTTCATCGAAAACATAAAATCTAATTTTTTTTTTTTTCTGAATCTTACACTTTCTTCTTACATATGCAGAGTATAGAATAATAAATCCACTTTTTTAAAAATATGTAGTCCATTTCATTTAACTGAAATGCAAGGAAACCTCAAAACGTACAAATTCACCGAACACAGCTTCGAATTTTTTTCAATATCTTCCACTTGCTGCTTAAACATGCAAAAGCTAGTAATAAATCCTTAAAAAAAAAATAAGTAGTTAATTTGAGTTAATTGAAAAGAAAGGAAATCTAAAAACGTGTAAATTCATAGAAAACCGGAATTTTTTCCGTATCTTCTACTTGCTTCTTATACATGCAGAAGTAAGTAATAAATCCACTCTTTTAAAAATAATTAGTCGATTTCAGTAACTGAAATGCAAGGAAATTTCAAAAAGTGTAAATTCGTCAAAAATCGGAAATCGAAATTTCTTCCGTATCTTCTTCTTTCTTATTATACATGAAATAAATCCACCTATATACTAGTAATAAATCTTCCTTCTTATGCTAGTAATAAATCCACCTATTTTAAAAATAAGTAGTCAATTTCAGTTAATTGGAATACAAGAAACTCTTAAAAAAATCATCGAAAACTTGAAATGGAAATTTTTTTCTCAACTTCCACTTTCTTCTTATACATGCAGAAGCTAGTAATAAATCCACCTTTTAAAAAATAAGTAGTCATTTTCAGTTAATTGAAATGCAGGGAAATCTCAAAGCGTGTAAATTCATTGAAACCCGGAAATTAAAAGTTTTTTTCCAAATCGTATCTTCTTATATATGCAGAAAATATAGTAAAAAATCCATTTTTTTTAAATAAGTGATCAATTTCCTTTAGATGGAATGCATTATGTTTTAGTTTAAAAATATGTCTTTAAATTAGAGCTGATGTAAATCAAAAAAAAAAAAAAAAAAAGAAATGTAAAAGAAAGAAAGAAAGAATTTAGATCTTAAATAAATTAGAATATATATATATATATATATATATATATATATATATATATATAAATTTCATAAATCAAATCCTTTTATTAATTTGCGTATATTTTTAATGGTATAAACTTTCAATCTAATATTCATTCACTCAAATTTCTACCATTCTAATGACTGATTTTTCTTGGAATAAAAGATGATGAGAGTGAAAAAAATATTCGAGAGTGATGCTACATCTATACAAATTACTGTGTCAATGGTTTTATTTGAGTTTTAAGAAATTGCCAGATTTAACAACTTTCTTCTGTAGGATTTTTTTAATACGAAAGAATGCGTGAATAAAATGAAAAAATGAATAAAAAATTAAAAGTATTTTTAAATAACTTCTTTACATCGTATTTATTATTATTATTATTATTATTATTCTGCAAATCTGGATAATCATATCTTTCAAATGATATCATTTTCAACCCTCTAGCCCCATAATTAGTGTGTTCAAATTCCATGTTTGCCTAATAATATATAGATAAATGCAACCTTAGTTTTAGACGCGGTATTTTTTTCCGGGTTCGGTGCAGGCACCAGGAACTAACTTTAATATTAAGAGTGTATTTTTTTTTTTTTTTTTTTTTTTTTTTTTAATGAACCGTTTTTCAGTGGTATAGATGGTTCTTTAAATCAGCTTCAAATAGGAAATGACCGTATAATTTTACGGGAAATGATCGTTTTGCTAGATAAACAGTCGTAGCCTGTAAACTGATGTTTTGAAAGTATAATTTTTTGAATTGTTACGAGAAAAAGCCGTTAATTTACGGAAATTGCTTTTAACTTCCACCAAACTAATTTTCTTACTTGAAAATCCCTTCAAATGCTTTTATATATCTATATTTATATTTAATTTATATCATTTCAGTGAAGTCACGAGCGAACGATTGCATTTTCAAACTGAAACTATGGCTGTTATTTATACTGATTGAAAATGTTTAATTATGCACGCAAGACACATAGAAACATCAATTGGTTTTAATAACTATTTAAAAGAGTAAAATCCGCTGTAAGAGGCACGTTAAAAATATTTAAAAGAATTTTTTGGAATTTTTTCCAAAATTCTTTTAAATATTTTTAACGTGCCTCTTACAACGGATTTTACTCTTTTAAATAGTTATTTCGCACGTGGTTTTTAATTATTTAGCGGTTTTAATAAGCTATTGCTTTCTTAATTTAATTCAAAGAATTTATATCTGACTGAAACTGAATAATTGGTATTGATGAATTTGATTTTCGTTGTGTAGTGACACTAAAACATTAAAAAAGAAATCTAAAATGTTTTATTGATTTGAAACCAGATTTATAAAACACAAACAACAACCTAAAAGTTGTTTTATCCACTATACACTTTTTTTTTTTTTTTTTTTTTTTTTTTTTTAACATAAATCATTCTAATTATGTAATTAGCCATTTTAAGATATGTCTTATGGTTATTATGTATGTTCTTCACTGTTACAACACAAAGCTGTTTTATCTGAATATGTCCATCAGATACGTGCATGCGCATAATATATAACGGGTTCTGCTCTCGAAAGTCCTTCCTCCATTCTATGAAATACATCTTAAAAAAAAAAAAAAAAGGGAAAAAAATATTCTATTTTAAAAAGTGCAAATACGCCTAACACTTCATAAATACAGTTTGGAATCGGTCCTATAATGAAAATCTGTTTGGGTGAGTAAGAATTAGGCTCTAGCTAATTCTGCTTTGCGCCCACTATAGAAACCATACAGATCGAAAAACATGAAAAAAAAATCGTATTAATTGGAGATACAAATTCTCTGTGTCCATGTAAAAAATTTATTATTATTATTCAAAGTTTATTTGAAATCTCGATTAATTTTCTAGGATCTCATATAATTTTCAAAAGTTTCTTTTTGTTTTTGAAGGGTGAGAAATTCTCACCCATCATTTTCCTCTAATGAGAACCTTGAAATAACACTACCTCTTTAGTGCTAGTGTTTATGAATAAAAATCATTTCGAAAAATATGTTAGATTTTCTTTCTCAAAAATCAGTATCATAGTCTTTATAGAAAAAAATAAATAAATAAAAGCCTTTTGTTTTTTCAATATGAGAACTGCCTGACTTCTTAATTTTGTCAAAAATAGCAAATTTAGATTTTAAAATGGTCTTAAAAGAAAATAATTTTTATACATAATTTGAACTTTAACAAATTCAATCACTGTAAAAAAATTCTGTAAAAATAATGCATTTTTTAAATATAAATACAGCATATATTACAGCTGTATATTTTTCAGCTAGTTCTGTAAAAATATTTGAAGATTGGTCACTTCACATTGTGCTGTAAATTGGTGTCAAAAGTTTTCCAGAAGTTTTTTGGTGCGTATGACATGATATATCAACCAATCAGTGCGGATGTTGACCTTATCTCTTTTTGTAAAGAAAAATCATAGCGAGCCCAGCGACGAGTTTGGCAAAGTGTTAGCCTCTAGAACAGGAGACTGTGAGTTCAAATGCTGGGCTACCCAAGACTGATTGCTTCGCATGAAAAAGTAAATAAAGTAAATTATATGTGTAAAAAAAAAAAAAAAAAAAAAAAAAATGCCTAGTGTTGTGGATTTTTCTTTGCACGCATATGTAATAATTTCAGGTAACATTTCTAAAGCATTCGAGAAACTCAAAATTTAACTTTTAATCTTACGGTGAATACTACTTTTTTTACCGGTTGATTGTATGTTTCAACACAACATAAAATTACTGGCGGTACACCATTTACTGCCATTTTTTTTTTTTTTTTTTACGGGCTTTCTCTGGAATCTCCGCTGCTGGGCTTTTCCCTTAATTTTACTGCAGCTTTCTTTACAGTGTACGATAAAACAATCTAAATTACTATTTTTTATGTGGTAATATGAATATTGTGTATAAAGCATGTTACATATTCTTAGAAATATCTTTGACGAATATTCTTCAAATGCGATGCTAGCGGTCATACATGAATGCGTAGGTTTAAGCATTCATTTTTATCTCAAATCCTAATACAAATTTCTGCGATTTAAAAATACATTACGTTGTGTGCCAGTTTATGGATACTTCTGTATTTTGTAGCTAACAGTATAAACACACAGTATTTACAGTAAAATATGAGTTGATTTAACTTATTGTTACTTTTCCCTTTTTTTCGCGCCATTCAGGGAACACAGTTATCGATTGCAATGTAATATAAAAGTTCTGAAAAGCTTTGAACTCCGTTAAAAGCATTTATTCATCATAATTCTGCAAATCATGATGATTATTTTTTATCATCCAACAATGATAAGGTAGTATTACCTCTTGCTTTCACTAATAAATGAAGAAACGTGAGCAAATACATTTTTTGACATGAGGTTTTTTAATTTCTGGGGATAAAAAAGGAAGTATATATATCAAAGTTTTTAATTATTATGTCTTGAATTATTATTAATGTAATCACAATTTTTAAAGTAATGTATATCTGTGGACTAATTACTTCCACACATTTCAAAATTTTATATAAAATCAAATTTGTTGAATTCTTGACTCCTTTATGAAATATATATATAAATATATATATATATATTGGGCATAATTGATTAAAAAATAATTGAATTACAACTGAATTACAATGAAATTACAATTATAATTATTTTACTGTCAATAAATTAACAAATAATTGATTACAAAGAAATAGAATTACTTATTCAGTTTATTTGTAATAATTCAATTTATTTGTAATCAATTACTTGTTAATCGATTGACAAAAAAATATATAATTATAATTCAATTGTAATACAATTACTTTTTAATCAATTATGCCCAACACTGATATATATATATATATATATATATATATTCTTCTTAGTAACAACTTGTTCGATTTATTCTTCTTAGAACTTGTTCGATTGAGAAAAAAAAAAAAAAAAAAAAAAACGTTTATTGAAAGATTCCAATAGATTGTACTATTGGAATACGAAACAAAGATGTTTAAAAAATAAATACATAGCTTGATTTTTAAGCAGAGATTAATATATACCACCTACTAATAAGTATTTGGGTATTTTCGAATTTAGACATTTTGTTAAATATCTAGAAAAGTACTTTTGGAATCATCTTGGAACTTTGGTATCTTAAAGGACACGTTATATCGCATATATTTCAGAAAAAAATTTGTGTCAAAAAAAAAAAAAAAAAGGTGACCTGTAAAACTGAATAATGAAAAAGAATAATGAAAATGTTTTGCATCACCCTATAAAAAGTAATGATTGAAATGCATTTTGGTTGTAGCATGTGATAAAGAAGAATTTTCTCGTTATCTGTATAAATTTGTATGAGCCTACCATATACAGGGTTAGCAAGAAATAAGTTGCCCACTTCAGAGGGCTCTAGAATCCGTCCTATTGGTCCAAATGACATAAAATTTTAACTACAGATAATTCGAATGTTACGCTTGACATTTATTAAATAAAAAAAAAAAAGTACAAAATTCCGCCGGTAGGTGGCGCAGTAATACACATAACCATATTTAATATGCTTGATAAATATGCGGGAAAAATAAAGTAACGCTAATAAAACTGCTCAATATGATACCCTTCATGTTCAACAATGTGGTGTAATCGCATAATCATATTTTCAACAGCTGACCGGAGTAAGTCTGCCGCAATATCTAAAACATGGCGCCAATTGCTGTCCTTGAGATCAGGCAGAATTGATGGTCTTTGACGGTAGATATTGTCCTTTATCCAAAGAATAATGCTAATAGGCATGCGCTGAAACACAAATGCTGTTTCTGATTTTGAATATATCAAATAAATACCATTTGTGTTATAGTGCCATCTATCGGTAGAATATTGTATTTTTTTATTATTACTATTATTAATAAATGTCACGCGCATCATTTGACTTATCTGTAGTTAAAAGTTTACGTCATTTGGACCAATAGGACGGATTCTAGAGCCCTCTGAAGTGGGCAACTTATTTCTTGCTAACCCTGTAGTATGACATTTTTTAAAATTATAACACGTAGGATATTAGACCCAGGACAATGGCATTTTCTGAAAATTTGTCAAAAAACTTCATTAGACGCAGCATACTGCAACCAGTATACAAAAATGTTAAATATGTTATGAAATATGAGCATTTTTACTAAATAATTTTTATCTACAATTACGCTACACTTTAAAAAAAAATCTATTTAAATAATTTAATAGCCAAATGTATTAAGCAACTTATATGAAAACATCGAACAGATATCGTGTAGATTTAAAGAGTTATGAGAGATAGAATGAACCGAATTTTAGTTCTCTCAAAATAAAATCTGAACTATAAGGAGTTTTACTGACATTTGTATTTTGATTCAGTCAACGCGCAGTGGTATTATAGTGTTCGCTAATTGTAAATAAATATTGATAAAAAACCCTATCGTCTCTTTTTTTTTTTTTTTTTTTTTTTGAGAACTGAAATTCTGTCTATTTTATCTCTCATAACTCTTTAATTTACACGATATTTGTTTGGAGTTTTCATATAAGTTGTTCAATACATTTGGCTATTAAATTATGAAAATTAATTTCTTATTAAACTAGCGCATGCGTAATTAAAATTTAATAAAAATTCTCATATTTCGTAAGATATTTGATACTTTTGCATTCCGACTGCAGTATACTGTGTCTAATGAAATATGTTTTTTTTTCTTTTATGTTTTTTTTTCTGGGTCTAACATCCTGCGTATTATAATTTAAAAATATATTTTTTTTTTGGTAATATTTTGAAGAAACAATATTTTTCAATATTTTATAGCTCCATGAATATGTGTGATAACCTCTTAAAAATTTATAGATATAACTAGCAGGCTTTGCCCGCTTCGCTGGACATTAAACTGAAATGAGTTGTCAAAATCCCATATCTTTATTAATAACCTAAGTTCTCGCTGTAATTGGTAGAGGTTTTCTCGCTCGTAAAGTGATGAGTCTGGGTCTCCACTGTCTTCGGCACAACTTACCCACTTCTTACTTCCCCTTCCTCAGCGGGTGAGTTCGAAGTTTTGCAAAATCCCACTAATGTACATAATGCGTACACTTAATCAATATCCGCACACCAAAATTCGCCATTCTAAGATAATTCAAAGCGAATTCAAACGGAAAAACATGTTTTTACACATGTTTATGGGGAACAATTTCAGTATAACCCCACAACGATATTTTGCGATTTTTTAATTGGCAATTATGGCTAAATCATAAATCTAAAAATCATAAATCGTATATGATAAATGATCAAATCGTAATCTAAATCATAAATCATAAAACATAAAATCATAAATCCAAAATAAACAACATGTTAGGCTGTCATATTATATCGCAAACAGTCCAGAACGAACGTGTCGGATCCAGAACTTGACTTGTTTTTTTTTTTTTTTTTTTTTTTTTTTTTTTTTGGGGGGGGGGGCTAAGATTCTTCAAAGTGTTATTCTAGACCAATAAAAAATTTACAATTGCAATATTCACTTGTGAATGTCAGTGCTTTGGGGGGGGGCTTCAGCCCCCTAGCCCCCCCCCCCCCCTTAAATCGGTCACTGCAGAACGACATCGTTATCCTTCAAAACGGCGCCAAAGAAAAATCTCCAAATTCAGCTGTGGGTTTATACTGAAGTTATACCGTTTATTGCCCCCCGACTTCAAGAAGGGGGGGGGGAGATTTCGAATTTCGTGAAATCCAGTTACAATAAGTGCCGGATGCAAACAAACAATTTACGCACCAAATTTCGTGACCACAGAAGTCTTTAATAGAAAAAATTTTAAATAAAAAAATGCAAAACCCACAGCTTTAGTATGGGAACCCCTTGGTGACTTTAAATATTTTAAGCCATTTTTGCGATGAACTGAATTGGCTATCTCAATTGTGCAATTAAAGATCTTGGTGAGAAATGTCCGAGCTACTTCGGTTCCGAATTTAAAATTTTCAAAAGGGATCCAATACTAAAGCTGTTCCATACACAAAATAAATAAATAAAGAAAAGAAAAGAAAATAATAAAAGAAAAGAAAAACTCTTTTCTGATATTTACAAAATAAAAATAAAAAATCCTTATAAAATCCAAACTATAATCATTTACAATTAATGGGAGAAGATAAAAAAAAAATCATAAGGTACATAATAACAACAAAAAATTTTCTTTTACTGCAGGAAAGAAAAGTACTGCTTAATTAAATAAAAATATTAAACTAATGCCAAATATCTCTGTGAAAATATTTATCCACGTGCAAATTCCTCATTTAAAAAAAAAAAAAATCACCAACTTTTATAGGTGATATTTCTGAATCCTGGGGTGTAAATAGTTTTTTGATACGACAATTAGATTTTTTTTAATTAACTAAAGTATGAAACTTAGATGGCAACACTTCATTTCAATCTTTTAATAATTTGTAGTGCGAATCACGCGAATAAAAAAGTCTTTAACTTAAAAATGTATTTTTATATTTTATTTTTCCATTCAAAGCGTTTTAGTGAAAAAATATTTATGGCGCATGCGTAGGCGTTTTTTACCCACAATTTAAACACTAATCATTGAAAATTTCTATAGATATAATTTTATGTTGGGCGAAGTTTCTGCCAAGCGCCATTGAATTCCGTCCAGTCGTTCTCGAGTGATGCCCGGACAAACGTATTTTAGTCTTTTTCCCCCCAGGGGGAACGGGGGGGGGGAATTTTTGAAAAGTTGATAGATATAATTTTATGTTGGGTGAAGACCTAAATTCCTGCCAAGCGCCGTTGAATTCCGCGTAGTCGTTCTTAAGTGATGCCGGACAAAAAAAGCGACATACAGACACGATGACACACACACTCACACACACACACAGGCAACAAATTTCTGAAGTCCTTTTCGGCTTTCATGGGGTGTGAAACGTGAAGATATCGCAAAATTTTTCGAGTCTGACAAATTTACAGACAAAAGTCTGATTTTATTAATATAGATGATAAAATTCATCTTAATCACACGGTACAGCCAAAATGCATTTCAAGCGTTACTTTTTACAGAATGATCCAAGACATTGTGATTTTTCTTTAATTTTTTGCTGGTCCCCTTTGCCTTTTTATGGCACAACTTTTACTGAAATATATGAGTTTTAACGTGTTCTTTACAAGTTTCATGATGATTCCAAAAGGTCTTTTCTAGATATTTTACAAAATGTCTAAATTCGAAAGTTTTGAAATACTTATTTGTAGGTTATATTAAACAATTTTTAACAATATTTTTGTATGTGGTATGTGTTTTTATAGTTCTATTAAATATGGATTCGTCTTCAAATCTGTTTATCACCTTCTATTGATTCTTGATGTGAAGTTATATAATCCGTTCCTTACAGAGATATACGAATAACAGATTAATAGAAAACAAATTGGTTTTAAATCATTAATATAAAACTAGAAATAAACATTAAATTAATATATAGTATTTAGTTATTTAAATAAGGTTACAGTATCCTGAAAAAGAAAAAGAAAAACAAATGAAGAGTACTTTAAATCTATACAAATGTATATTTATTTATGGTGTGTAAGAACCATATTATAATAAAAACATAAGGAAAAAAAAAGTCTCTTAAAGATTATAAAACTTTTTTTTTTTAACATTATGGTATACAGTTAAAAAGAGTGTGAAGAAAGAGAATAATTCAGCAAATATTAGTTTTTAAAAATGTGGAGGAAAAGTAATAAAATTATAAATATTGTTATCATTTTTCATTCGTAGACAATGAAACAAATATATTCTAAAATTACACGATAAAAAAAAAAAAAAAGAGTTAGACTGCTTAAAAAATGTAGAAAACTACAATTAAAAAAATTAAAGTTTTGAATCTCTGTTAAATTATGAAACACTTTTTTTATATTTGTAAGAAAATATATAGACATTGTAGAAAATGTAATAAAATCAAGTTCACAATGTTCTACTGTGTTCAAATCACTATTTCTTATAGCTTAATTTTCTCTATTTAATTGCAAAAAATTGACCGATTTCTTCGATTAAATAATGAATAAAAGACACGAAAGAAAGTTATATGAAAAAATTTCGGACGCTGTGAGCTCTGTATTAAAATCTCAATAAATATAATTTCGATACTTATTTTTATTTTTTGTTTTGATATGCAGTTATATGATTAAAATCAATTTAAAATTTCTTTTGAAAATAGACCCGCCTTTAAGGATGATTTTGTTTTTTTCTATCAATCCATATATTGATGTTAAAATGTTTTTTTAATATTACATATTGAAAGAATGTGCATTAAAAAATTAACTGAATTTTTATTATAACACAGTTATTTTCCATATCATTGGAAATTAATCCACCAATTCAATAATTCTTAAATTATGCACTTCTGTATAGGTCAGGATTATGATACTTTTTTTTTTTTTTTTTTTTTGTAAAAAAATATTAAATCCCACATAAATAAATAACAATAAAATTAAATCTTTTCAATTCAAAACATATTGCTTTTTTGTCTATTTCCTTTTTTATTAATGGGAAGGGGGAGGGGTAATATATGCAATATTAATTGCATTCCTATTGTACATCATTATTATATGTAATAAATTCGGAAAATATAATCATTTGGACAATACCATTTACTTTCTTGATTAATGGAATAATCATGAAAAGGCTGATCAAATTTACATAACAACAGATTTAGTAAAACATTAACGTGCATAGTATTTTACATTAAGTACGCATTTCTCATTTATGGGGTTAGATCAATTACAGTAATATTGTGTAATTTCTTATGACGATGACGTTAAATTTCCATTCGCTGGTAATTAAGATATTCGTTACCATTTATTACTTAAGTAGGTAATATTTTTCCTGTTGTTGGAAAATTCAGTTCTAGTTTTTTGTCTTTATTTTTGTAAATTCTTAAAGATTTATGTCGCTACGATACCCCAACGTATCTTTTGTAATCTCAATAAAAGATAAAATCATTTACCTTAAATATGAATAAATTAACTGTGAAAGAACAGAAGATATTTAGTAAAAATGTTTTTAACACCATCTTATAGCATTTTACTCCTACGTTTTAGTAATTTACTCTTACGTTTCAGTATTTTACTTCTACGATATTATACATACTCGAAAAAAAAAAAAAAAAAATCTAGAGAAACGTTTCATAATAATTAAATGTTTTCTTCCTTATAAACGTTTTTGCGTATTTTTTGTCTTTTTTAATGAAAAATTTTTAAATCCGTTTTTTATGCTTATATAGTCAACAAGAGAAATTAAGCATTCTTTTATTGCTTGATTCCGATAAATGGCAATTTAATGGAATAAATTTTTATTTGGATTTCTTTTTTAAAGTATTTATTTTTTATTTTTTTTTTTTTTTTATTTTTTTTTTTTTTATTTTTTTTATTTTAACACAATTAGTTTCATGAAATCTCTAAATATAAAAAAAAAAAAAAATCCAAATTCTTGAGCTCGTAAAAAATAATAAAATGTGTAAGAAAATTTTTATACATATAATTTTTGAAGAATTAAAACAATAGCATATGAAATATCAAAACGTTTGGCATTGTTTTTAATAGAGCTACCCATAAATTAGTAAAATATTAAATTAAGACTGTATGTCAATAGTGAGTATTATTATAATTGCCTTAATTATATATTATTATTATTACATTCAGCTTTTAAATTTTGTAAATGCACATAGATACACCTACCTACTTATATACAGATGTGTGACAAAATAATGTAACCCCCTTCAGCATAACACGTTTGGTCAAATGTCTTCCGAAATACTTGAAGAATTCTTCCACAGCTTTGTGTGTGGGAAATAGATGATTGGTCACATATTTTCCTATAAAATTTTGAGACCGTGGATATTCAGGTCTCCACTAAAAATGCAACAACAAAAAATAATTAATACGAAATACTTGAAGAATTCTTCCACAGCTTTGTGTGTGGGAAGTAGATGATTGATCACATATTCTCCTATAACATTTTGGGACCAGGGACATTCAGGTCTCCACTACAAATGCAACAACAAAAAATAATTAATACGAAATACTTAAAGAATTATTCCACAGCTTTGTGTGTGGGAAGTAGATGATTGATCACATATTCTCTTATAACGTTTTGGGACCGGGGACATTCAGGTCTCCACTACAAATGCAACAACAAAAAATAATTGATATCAAATCAGTAAAATATTACATTAAGACTGCAAGTCAATAATGATTAATATTATTGACATAATTATATATTATTACTATTACATTCTGCTTATAATTTTGAAGATACACACAGACACACATACCTACTTACATACTGAGGGGTGGGAAAAAATGTAAGAGACTTTAACATAACACGTATTGTCAAATATATCTTCCGAAATAATTGAAGAATTCTTCCACAACTTTGTGCGTGGGAAGTAAGAATTGACCACATTTTTTCCTATAACATTTTTGGGACAGGGACATTTAGGGTGTCCACTGCAAACGCAACAACAAAAAATAATTGTTGTCAACCTGTAGATGAAAAACGTTTAAATGGATTGAAAACGTAGAATATTGTGCTCTCGTTTATTTACATACTTTTTGTATTCATTTGTGTAAAGCTATCACCCATATTAATTGAGATGTAATGGTGTGTTTGAAAGTGTTGTTGAATGCATATTTTTAATTATAACTGAGTTGATTTTCAAACAAATTTAACGTCACTTTCAGATACATTAACGAAAAATATTAGAAAAATTAATCTTCAATTTGAAAAATGTTAAATCGTTCATGAAATATAATAGTTTGTATAAAAAGGTATGTAACTGCGCATGCGTGAATACTAAAAAAATACATTTGTACAATTTTAAAGACAATTGTTGAGGACAACTTATAAAAAACATGCAAGTGGCGATGTCGAACACTCAAAACATTATCGGCGATAGATAAAAATATTTTTAGGGATTTTCTACAGCACTTCGATGTTTCAACAATGATTTTTAAAAATCACTGTAAAAGCATGTTTCTTTGTTTTTCGTGTTTTTCACATAACATTTAAACAATTTAATGTATGAACATAAAATATGAATGACATAGTCGTTACCTAATATATAATTGAATGATACATCAATTATAGAGTATATTATTAAAAAAAAAAAAAAAAAAGAAAAAAAAAGAGGAAAATTTAAAGTATTATGACATGTAACTTAATTTTGACAAGTTAAAAAAGAATTTAGAATTAATTTCTAACGAGCTAAAAAATATATATGTTAGAAAAAAAAATCTTTCAATTTACTCTAACATAAATTTTATAATTTTTATCTTTTCCATGTACCAAAGATACATTTTAAAAGATTTCAAAGGAAGGATTTCTTTTCATCCTACACCAAAGGTAAACAGTGCATTTATCTGTATCAATTTTTAAATTAAACAGAAAGCAATCGATGTTCCATTTACAACTATTTTGTGTTTACTTTAAAATGTTTTGTTATATTACTTTTAAAAATAATAAGGTTTCCTTTTCAATGGACATTTTCTGCTTTATTTAAGCTATTTAGAAAAAATAATAAATGTTCCGTATTTATAAATTCATATTTTCCTATGCATTTTTAATTTATTCAACAGTTAATGTAAATTAATGAATCTTTAAATATTATAAATCACTAATTGAATAAAACTTCTGAAAAATTGTATTTGTAGAAAAATTTCAATTATTTTAACTTTAGCTTTTTATGAGTTATAGTTATAGTTAAAGTGTAAATTGTATTATATTTAAATGTATTAGAAATGCATTTTGTTCCCATTTGCTTTGATATTACAAATATTTTACGGGAAAGACTTAAAATTTATGTAGGATTTAATCGACAAATCTAACATTGAGGTTGATATGTTTAAAAGTATATATATATATATATATAAAACAAAGTACTTTGCGCCTGAGTTTCACAACAAAGAAATTTCTGGAAATCCACCATGTTAAACCTTTAACCGAATATTTATTTTTATTAATGCTATATTAGAATTTCTATTCAATTTAATGGCGAAAGGCGTGGTAATCTACATTTCCACGCCTACTGCTTTTAGTCTGAGCACCAGCTTGATTAACTATATCAAAGCATAATGTGATAGTTTTCCTTTTATTTGGCTCATTCATGTATTTTAGAAGAGTGATAATGGCAGTAACAGTAAATAAGCTTACCCCGCCTTCCCTATTTAAAAAATGACGATTTAAGGATAAGCATACCTACAACTTCACGATAAATGGTTAAACGTACTTGTAATTTTAGATGGATCCAGAGAAATTTAATATCAATATAATTATTAGTTAGACGACTTAGTTGAAATGATCTCTATGCATTTATTTGAGTGTTTATATAATCATGCTCGCATATGCATGAATGGAACACGGGCGCAGAACTCATACCAGTATTTGTTCAAGAAATTTCTGCACATATAATATCTTTATTGAAATTTAATTTTTCCGACTGAGTGAAAATAATGCCTGGACCGGGACTCGAACCCCGGATCTTTGACTTACAAGGTCAAGGCTCTACTAATTGAGCTATCCAGGCCGACATCCCGGTCAGCATTACTCACTCAGACAACCTTTTAGGCAGAAACAATCTGGTCTATCATTTTAGATAGCTCAACAGAAAAGAAGCCGCAGGAAATGTAAAACACCATTAAACAATGGGAGAATGAAATACAATTTTTAATAAAATCAAACAAGAAAATCATACTTTTATTGAAATTTAATTTTTCCGACTGAGTGAAAATAATGCCTGGACCGGGACTCGAACCCCGGATCTTTGACTTACAAGGTAAAGGCTCTACCAACTGAGCTATCCAGGCCGACATCCCGGTCAGCATTACTCACTCAGACAACCTTTTAGGCAGAAACAATCTGGTCTATCATTTTAGATAGCTCAACAGAAAATAAGCCGCAGGAAATGGAAAACACCATTAAACAATGGGAGAATGAAATACAATTTTTAATAAAATCACACAATCAACTGTGGAAGAAATTCATATTTTTATTGAAATTTAATTTTTCCGACTGAGTGAAAATAATGCCTGGACCGGGACTCGAACCCCGGATCTTTGACTTACAAGGTCAAGGCTCTACCAATTGAGCTATCCAGGCCGACATCCCGGTCAGCATTACTCACTCAGACAACCTTTAAGGCAGAAACAATCTGGTCTATCATTTTAGATAGCTCAACAGAAAATAAGCTGGAAAACACCATTAAACAATGGGAGAATGAAATACAATTTTTAATAAAATCACACAATCAACTGTGGAAGAAAATCATATTTTTATTGAAATTTAATTTTTCCGACTGAGTGAAAAAAATGCCTGGACCGGGACTCGAACCCCGGATCTTCTACTTACAAGGTCAAGGCTCTACCAATTTAGCTATCCAGGCCAACATCCCGGCGAGCATTACTCACTCAGACAACCTTTTAGTAGGAAATGTAAAAGACCATTAAACAATGGGAGAATGAAATACTATTTTTAATAAAATCACACAATCAACTGTGGAAGAAAATCATATTTTTATTGAAATTTATTTTTTCCGACTGAGTGAAAATAATGCCTGGACCGGGACTCGAACCCCGGATCTTTGACTTACAAGGTCAAGGCTCTACCAATTGAGCTATCCAGGCCGACAACCCGGTCAGCATTACTCACTCAGACAACCTTTTAGGCAGAAACAATCTGGTCTATCATTTTATATAGCTCAACAGAAAATAAGCCGCAGGAAATGGAAAACACCATTAAACAATGGGAGAATGAAATACAATTTTTAATGAAATCACACAATCAACTGTGGAAGAAAATCATATTTTTATTGAAATTTAATTTTTCCGACTGAGTGAAAATAATGCCTGGACCGGGACTCGAACCCCGGATCTTTGACTTACAAGGTCAAGGCTCTACCAATTGAGCTATCCAGGCCGACATCCCGGTCAGCATTACTCACTCAGACAACCTTTTAGGCAGAAACAATCTGGTCTATCACTTTAGATAGCTCAACAGAAAATAAGCCGCAGGAAATGGAAAACACCATTAAACAATAGGAGAATGAAATACAATTTTTAATAAAATCACACAATCAACTGTGGAAGAAAATCATATTTTTATTGAAATTAAATTTTTCCGACTGAGTGAAAATAATGCCTGGACCGGGACTCGAACCCCGGATCTTCTACTTACAAGGTCAAGGCTCTACCAATTGAGCTATCCAGGCCGACATCCCGGCGAGCATTACTCACTCAGACAACCTTTTAGTAGGAAATGTAAAAGACCATTAAACAATGGGAGAATGAAATACTATTTTTAATAAAATCACACAATCAACTGTGGAAGAAAATCATATTTTTATTTAAATTTATTTTTTCCGACTGAGTGAAAATAATGCCTAGACCGGGACTCGAACCCCGGATCTTTGACTTACAAGGTCAAGGCTCTACCAACTGAGCTATCCAGGCCGACATCCCGGTCAGCATTACTCACTCAGACAACCTTTTAGGCAGAAACAATCTGGTCTATCATTTTAGATAGCTCAACAGAAAATAAGCCGCAGGAAATGGAAAACACCATCAAACAATGGGAGAATGAAATACAATTTTTAATAAAATCACACAATCAACTGTGGAAGAAAATCATATTTTTATTGAAATTTAATTTTTCCGACAAGGTGAAAATAATGCCTGGACCGGGACTCGAACCCCGGATCTTCTACTTACAAGGTCAAGGCTCTACCAATTGAGCTATCCAGGCCGACATCCCGGCGAGCATTACTCACTCAGACAACCTTTTAGGCAGAAACAATCTGGTCTATCATTTTAGATAGCTCAACAGAAATTAAGCCGCAGGAAATGTAAAAGACCATTAAACAATGGGAGAATGAAATACTATTTTTAATAAAATCACACAATCAACTGTGGAAGAAAATAGTATTTTTATTGAAATTTATTTTTTCCGACTGAGTGAAAATAATGCCTAGACCGGGACTCGAACCCCGGATCTTTGAGTTACAAGGTCAAGGCTCTACCAACTGAGCTATCCAGGCCGACATCCCGGTCAGCATTACTCACTCAGACAACCTTTTAGGCAGAAACAATCTGGTCTATCATTTTAGATAGCTCAACAGAAAATAAGCCGCAGGAAATGGAAAACACCATTAAACAATGGGAGAATGAAATACAATTTTTAATAAAATCACACAATCACCCGGATCTTTGACAAGTCAAAGATCCGGGGTTCGAGTCCCGGTCCAGGCATTATTTTCACTCAGTCGGAAAAATTAATTTTCAATAAAAATATGATTTTCTTCCACAGTTGATTGTGTGATTTTATTAAAAATTGTATTTCATTCTCCCATTGTTTAACGGTGTTTTACATTTCCTGCGGCTTATTTTCTGTTGAGCTATCTAAAATGATAGACCAGATTGTTTCTGCCTAAAAGGTTGTCTGAGTGAGTAATGCTGACCGGGATGTCGGCCTGGATAGCTCAATTGGTAGAGCCTTGACCTCGTAAGTCAAAGATCCGGGGTTCGAGTCCCGGTCCAGGCATTATTTTCACTCAGTCGGAAAAATTAAATTTCAATAAAAATATGATTTTCTTCCACAGTTGATTGTGTGATTTTATTAAAAATTGTATTTCATTCTCCCATTGTTTAATGGTGTTTTCCATTTCCTGCGGCTTATTTTCTGTTGAGCTATCTAAAATAATAGACCAGATTGTTTCTGCCTAAAAGGTTGTCTGAGTGAGTAATGGTGACCGGGATGTCTGCCTGGATAGCTCAATTGGTAGAGCCTTGACCTTGTAAGTCAAAGATCCGGGGTTCGAGTCCCGGTCCAGGCATTATTTTCACTCAGTCGGAAAAATTAAATTTCAATAAAAATATGATTTTCTTCCACAGTTGATTGTGTGATTTTATTAAAAATTGTATTTCATTCTCCCTTTGTTTAATGGTGTTTTCCATTTCCTGCGGCTTATTTTCTGTTGAGCTATCTAAAATGATAGACCAGATTGTTTCTGCCTAAAAGGTTGTCTGAGTGAGTAATGCTGACCGGGATGTCGGCATGGATAGCTCAATTGGTAGACCCTTGACCTTGTAAGTCAAAGATCCGGGGTTCGAGTCCCCGTCAAGGCATTATTTTCACTCAGTCGGAAAAAATTAATTTCAATAAAAATATGATTTTCTTCCGCAGTTGATTGTATGATTTTATTAAAACTTGTATTTCATTCTCCCATTGTTTAAAGGTGATTTCCACTTCCTGCGGATTATTTTCTGTTGTGCTATCTAAAATGATAGACCAGATTGTTTCTGCCTAAAAGGTTGTCTGAGTGAGTAATGTTGACCGGGATGTCGGCCTGGATAGCTCAATTGGTAGAGCATTGACCTTGTAAGTCAAAGATCCGGTGTTCGAGTCCCGGTCCAGGCATTATTTTCACTCAGTCGGAAAAATTAAATTTCAATAAAAATATGATTTTCTTCCACAGTTGATTGTGTGATTTTATTAAAAATTATATATAATATCGTTGACTTAAGAGGTAGAAAATTTTGTTCTATTCATAGTGGTATGAGTTCTGCGCCCGTGTTCCATCCCTGCATACGCCGTATCTAGATATTTTTTAAAATTAAGTTTTAGAAAATTTTATCACAAAAAAAGCGTATTTGAATGATTTAGTCTCCTACAAATTTTTTAATAATTGAAATATTCATTCCCGAAAGAATGTTTTGTCGACAATAAAGTAATGTGTCGTGAGCACTAAATCCTCGTGAATAATGCTTCCACGTTTATCAACAGTTCTTTAAATATGTCAGAGAGAAGTAAAAAAAAAATATCTTTGTTTTTTTCGACAATACAGCAGCTAAAGAATTTTTTTATTCAATAATCATCAATAATTTTTAATTGCAACGTTTGCCTAGTCATATCGAAGTTTCGCAGTCTTTTATATATATATCAAATATCAATTCTCAAAATTATTGGTTATTATTGAATACAAAATCCGTCAGATATGACAACACCGATTAACGTAATGCATTTAATCATTTAAAATTATATATATATATATATATATATATATATATTCTGTATCATAAAAAATGACATTACATATAGATATTCCGTAGCAGTTTAAACCCCGCCTTTATTTAACTCCAATTTATTTGTAGAATATCTTTCTACAATATAAAACAACAATAAATTATAATTAAGATTAAAAACTATTAAAAGTTTAAAATTGGAAAACATTTCACGTGTATATATAATATACAAAAGTTAACAAACCACATTAAAACACGTAGATATAATATTTTTATTAAAAAACGACACAAAGCTTTTCACCATTATAACAATAGCATCATCAGGTGTAATTGCGTTACATAGAACCAGCAATATATAAACAAGAGAAGTTCAAACCGTTTACAGTTACGATTACAATAAAAAAATTTTCATTTCAATATCATTTTCAGTATTTTTTTTCTCTATGAGCACATCGCGTGCCATCTTATTTTTATTGTAACCGTAACTTTAAACCGTTTGAACTTCTTTTGTTTATATATTGCAGTTCTATGTAACGCAATTACACCTGATGATGTTATTGTTATAATGGCGAAAGGCTTTGTGTCGTTTTTAATAAAAATATTATATCTACGTTTTTTAAAAAGGTTTGTTACCTTTTTATATATATAACAATAAATTAATCATCTGACCGCCTGAGAAATGAGTACAATTTTAATGTTGTTTTCTTTGCACATGTTTTTTAGTGTACTTAATTAATTTTGAGTTTTAAAATTAAGCTTTTCACATGATTATAATCCTTACGGTTATTATTTAATTTCTTTAAATTTCAAAATACAAGCTAAGAATTCATAATTATTTAATTTGGAATCATAAATGTAATGTGGGAAAAAGAACAGCTCAGTGACCGATATAACCATTAGTGGTAGCTAGTTGGATAAGAAAGAAATACACTTAAAAATTTAATACACTTAATACACATAAATAATTAATACATGTAATACACACAAATTATTACATTTAAAATAATATACTTACAAGGGAAGTATGAATCAGTAAAATAGCTATTGAAACCAAATCAATCTTAAATTAAAGAACATAGTCGAAAACATTGGGTACCGTTCAAATTTGCTGCAACAACTCCCATGGGGATGAGATATGCCCTCTTTTAGTTTTAGTTATTTCTATAAAAGCCAACAAAACATACAACGCAGTGTGAAAAGGTGGTGCAGTGCTAGCGTGCATGATTTCGGATACGTAGGTCGTGGGATCGAGTCCCCGCAAGGGCGTTTTGTATTTTAATTTTTTTCTTTACGTTTTTATTTAAATTAAATTACTAATTTAAGAGAAAATATTTATTACATTAAGAAGATTTTTTTTTTTTTTTTTGAGCATTCCAATTAATAAAGTATTGAGAATGAATTTAAGAAATGCATTTTTTTATTTATAAAAAAGAAAACCATATTTAGAGCTACGAATATAGTTTCTAATTTATAACAATTATGATTAAAAGTAGAAAAATCATGAAACCATAAGTATTTTTTACAATCAGAACAAGAAATATAAAAAGATTGATTACAATTATTTGAATTTCAATTTTGTTCACCGTCAATTATTGTTCATCACGAACATTTTGTCAAATATTTGGCTTTTCGTCGAGATTACTTGATTTGTAAAATTCATATTTACCCAGATTATGAATTTCTTTAGATCTAAATTGATTATAAATTCGTAAAATCATTTACAAAAAAATTGTCATTGTCTTCAATATTATTGTCAGTTATTCCGACACCGCGAAACTTGACAGTTGTTTAATGAAATATTTTAAATAAAAATTAAATGCGACATCGAATAGTTTAGCGACAGCTGTTCATCATTCAGGATTTTTCATGCAAAAATAGCATGAATAAATAATACAATTGAGAGCAGACGATTAACTCTTGCTATTAATGTCGTCGTTAAAAAATAGTAATTAATAATTTATATAAAACAATCATTAACAAAATTTTATCTGAATGTAATCATTAACAAAATCTTACCTAAATATGATATAAAAGTATTCCCCGTTAAATTATTAATTTCTTTAAATTTAATAAACAAATAAATAAATTGGTAAAAAATAAAAAATATGTTAAATTTTCCGCGCTGGAAAAAAAAAAAAAAAAACTTGTTTTAATACAATTAATATATTTTCTCTTACAATAATGATTTGATTTAATTGAAAATGTCAAAAATAAATATTTCAGTTGAAATAAAAAAAAAAATACAAAAAGCCCTTGAGGGGACTCTATCCCACAACCTACGTATGCGAAGTCAAGCACGCTAGCACTACACCATCTGTTCACACTGCGTTGTGTGTTTTGTTCGCTTTTATAGAAATAACTAAAACTAATAGCGGGCATATCGCACCCCCATGGGAGTTGTTGCAGCAAATTTGTACGGGACCAAATGTTTTCGACCATGCTCTTTAATTTAAGCGTGGTTTGGATTCAATAGCAATTTTACTGATTCTTACTTCCCTTGTTAGTGGTATGAAAATATTCCAGACAAGTAATGCTCCTGAATAAATTCTTTGCAACTTTGTAATAAATTTATGTTTGAGTGTGTGTGCGTGTACTCGTGTGTATTTTTCTGTATACATGAAAAAAAAAAAAAAAAAAAAAAACAGCATTCGGTTTTTATCTTATTCAAAACACAATGAGTTCATTAAAAATATTAACTAATATTTGTAAATTTTCAGGTTATCATGAATATCTAGTGTTTCATTATCTATTCAGTATTGCATATAATAATTCCAGATTTCTGAATATATCAATGTTACATTAAATTACGACTGGATGAGTTAATAATGGGAAAGTGCTTGAAATGGTGAAAGTGATATTTGCAATACACAAGTGTCTAAGCAATTTCAAAATTATGGTGGTGTTTTATAGGTTTCATTTGAGTAAATTATTAATAAGCTTTTGAAGGTATATATGAATTAAAAGGAATGCATTCTTATAAGATAACTTATAAGATATGTACTCTGACAAAAATACATAAAATTACATTTAGATGTATTTATTTGTTTAATGTTCGTTTACTTTTTTTTTTTTTTAATTAAATGTGCAAACATACTATAAATCTGTACATGAAGAATTTCATGCAAATAATTTCGTAATAAATTTTGCTATATTGATATTTAAAGTTAAAATATTATTAGAATATTTCTTTGCTTTCTATAACTTCCAAATAAATAATAAAAAGACTCAATGTTCGCGGATATTGAAGATATTTTAAACACTATTCTCGTACAATGAAATTATTTAAAAATTTCAGGCATAATAAGGAAGCTTATTTTATGAAGTATGATATTAAAAAGAATATAGAAAAATATCATAAAACACAAGAAATTTACCTTCCGCGTTATTATAAAGGAAAACTGAAATATAAAGCATTTGCAGAATAGGAAATTCTATTCATATATCGGTTTTCACCTGAAGATTGTAGATTTAAATGTGAAATAGATTATTTTGCTTTTTTTTATATAAAATTTAAAAGGATAACTTTTTTTATTATTATTATTTTCTTTTAATATCTGTATAAATGAGAGTGCACTTTTGATAATTTCATACAATCCTTAATTTTTTTTTTCAATTTCTTTACATGAATATTACATATTTTGTCTTAAAATTTTTAATGTCCAAATTTATATATTATAAGTTCATGCAAAAGTAATGCATATTATATAATGCTACAAGTTTAACATAGTAACTGCGGCAATATTTACGTTTTTACTTTTACATTCTTATTAAAGAGATAAAGAATTAATACCATTTTGAAATTCATTATGCACATCTTTATATTGTCTGTAAAAATTTCTAATATAAAGGATATTGCATATAGCATATGAACTATAAGCAGCTTTTTTAAAAAAATGAACATTTATAAAATAAATGAAAAATAAATATGTCTTTTGAAAAGGGAACAAAAATTTAAAAGTCTTTAAGAAAAATGTTGTAGCTTCAGTTATAGCATATACTTCATAACGTACAAAATGTAAATTAAAAAAATAGGTCCAAGATATGTTTGTAAAAAATAAACATATGTCAGACACACAAAATGAACTACTTTAAAAAGGGAATTTAAGACTCCTCGTGCAAATAGATAAACACTCTCTTAAAAAATGAGTTAATTCACAGTGTCATCCAGGAGATATTTTTTTTTAATTGACTTCAGTTATAAAATGCAATTTTTTGAGCTGATTAATAGATTTTTAATTAAGCAAATTTGTGTTATCGATGTTTATCGATATCTGTTCATTAGTTATTTTTGTTCATTCAAAGACTTGTAAGTGGCAACATCGCATTCGCTGACTCGCAATTCTTCAGTAGCGCGTAAGCGCAATGATCAGCGTTATTGTAAAGTGATACAGTTTATTAAAATCATTTGTATTAAAATCATTAATAAAATAAATAAATTACAGAAATACAATAAATAACTCAAGATTGAGTGCATTATGTTATTTCATTCAGTTACATGAATTTAATTCAAGATGTGAGGACACGTTTCTTCGAGGCAAATGGGTGAAAATTCCTTCAAGTTGAGTAATTTTCATTCTTTTATTATAATAGTATATGTAAATGCATTTCTTTTTTGCGTTAAAAAAAAAAAAAAAAAAAAAAAAAAAAAAAAGTTTTTTTTTTTTTTTTTTTTTTTTTTTTTTTTTTTAAAGAAGTAAAAAAAATTGAGAAAAATCGGGTAAATAAATGAAACAGCTCCATAATAGAAATACTTGGGGAAATTTAAAGTTTGGTATCGAAGTAAGTCGGGTGTTTCTCGCCAAGATCTGTAGTTAAGCAATTGTGATAGCCGTTTTAATTCGTCCCAATATAAGAACAAAAAATTTTAATTTGCCAAATTGCTCATGTGCTGAAGATATACCTGAAACCTTTAAGAAATGCATACAGCAATCGATGCTATGGAATGAAGCACAGTTACTGCACGCCTTTAAATAGAAGAGTAGATTAAAATAAAACGTATCGTACTTAATAAAATTTTTCTGTGCGGAGTTTTATATCTAATATATATCTATATATATATATACATAAAAGACTTATTTTTATTTATTTATTGATTGATTGATTTATAATATGATACAAAATGATAATTTATTGTTTTATTCTATTAAATATTGTGACAAAAGCCAGCGTTTAATGCATGCTATTAATACTTAAGTAAAAAATTAAATTTCTAATATATATATATATATATATATATATATATATATATATATATATATCTTTGTTTATCGTATTTTACAACGAATTTCCTGCTTTAGAATATTTAAAATTATTTGCAGATATTTGTGGAATCTGGAATGCTTT
Organism: Salticus scenicus; assembly: GCA_963930645.1. NCBI lineage: Eukaryota > Metazoa > Arthropoda > Arachnida > Araneae > Salticidae > Salticus > Salticus scenicus. Next base: position 216,563,066 of record OZ005653.1, on the reverse strand, counting down.
TAATAATCATCCGATTTATCCATACCCATAAGATTTTAATATTAGTTTAAAAATATGTTACATTTAAAATATATCACAATTTATTTATTTTTAGACACCATTAATCTGAAATATTTAAATAATACTAGTATTCTACGGCATACCCAATTTTTTTTCTTATATATTTTGCTACACAAATTCTCGAAGTAGAAATTATTCATTAAAATTGTTGTTTGATTATTTTAGAAGACTATGTTTCATGATGAATGCAGTTGGTTTTCATCTGAAGGAAATACATAACTAAATGTAAAATAATAATAAAATAATAACAATAATAACAATTTAAAAAAAATGTAAAAATTTGTGCTCTCCAGTCGACATATCAGGAAATTCTTATAAAAGAAAAAAATATATGTATATATGTATACATATAGCGATAGTAGAGATAGAGATAGCGATAGACAGCGATAGATAGAGAGAGAGAGAGAGAGGGAAGAGGAAAAAAATAATAATAAATCGATAACTTTGTTTCAAAATATGATAGATTTATGGTAAAAAATTTTACTTCAAAAGTGTTGTAAATTCCATATTCATAGTTTAAAAGCAATTCTAAATTGCGTACGAATGAATATATATGAAATATCGACAGACTGAAAATGATGATAAAAAGGATTAAATCATCACATATTGAGCGATTGATTCATAAATGTAATTCGCAATACTTTAAGTCAAAATGCAACTAAACATGAAATTTGAAAATATTCCTTTCAGTAGTGCATGAGACGAATCGGCCACACAAATTTCGATGCAAACAAATAGATATTTTTTAAACAAATTACATCGAGCTCAAGATATCTCGAAACAATAATTCCATAGGAGACAAAAAATTAGAAATTTCATGACCCCCAATAATGTCTTCTTATATAGAAAGAATATTAACAATTAAACTTGCATAGTTATCATCCTACACCGTATCAGAAATTAGAAATTTTAGTGTCATTCCTTTTTTTATAGTTTTAACTTTTCTTTCTAAAAATTACATGAACCTAACAAAACTATTCATACTCCCATAAATTAAGTAAAATGTTATTATAAACTAAATTAATATTAAATTGATATTTTGATAATTAAAAAAAATAATGTATAAGGTAATTATATAATTTTATCATTTTGTAGATATTTTCAATAATTAAAAAGTGCTTAAAAAAAAAAAAAAAAAGTTATCTTAAAATTATGCAAGTCATTGCCAAATTTTATTTTATTTTTTCCATTTCCATTTAGTTCTTCTATAGAAACTTGTCCTTAATAAAAATTCAAATATCTTACTATGCATAGATTGTAAGATTGTAACATTTTATGAGAAGAAAATTTAAATAGCTAATTATACTCTCAATGCAAAATCCAGTCAGATGAAGTATCGAATGATAATTAATTAATTTTAATCATCTATGTAGTAGACTTTAAATAATAACTATTTATAATCATCAAAAGGTGAGGTAGAAAATAAATTACTCTTAATTTTCCATGCTTTACATTGAAGCAATTCACTGTTATTTTAGAAAATGAAACATCAACGCAATATAATATAGGTCCCTAGCTTTCTCGCCTCTATTATGAGAATTTATAAATTATTCCCAGTAGTTGAACTAGATACCATTCCGAAATTACAATAGGGACTCATAATTGGTATGGCTTAATAGCAGTATTTATACTGTTTCGTGAGTCGAAATTTCTGAGTAATTTATCTCTAGAAATATGCTTTTATGTAATATGAGGAGCAAATTTAAGCGAAGTATTAGATAAATTATTTTACTTTATGATTTTAAACAAGTGAGGATAAAAGTTTTTAGACAAAACAGTTTAAGAAATCTAAAAATTAAATAATGATGGATAAAGATATATTTATCATTTTCATTAACAATAAATTGCGTAAAAGAATAATGGAAAGTTTTTAAATTGAGTTAGTACATACAAAAAGACTAATGAATGATTAATTAAAATTAAATTTTAATATGGTAAGGAATGAATTAATTTAATATTTAAACGTTAGGATGATTTTACGTTTTGTAAATTAAGGATTATGACTTTTCGTACTAGTCGTAAACATATAAATGTTTCCTCTAAAATTTAACTTAAATGCAAATCTAAAACACGTATTAAAATGTACTTAAACATAAGTGAGTGAATTTGTTCCAAAACTCAAATCAAAAAGCAACTTAGATTAAATGAATAGCACTTAAAAGATATTAAAGAAAAATTATTATTCAGTAGAATTATTAGTGTTAACTTCTTTCTGAATTAACAACGTTAGTATTTTTTAATACACTAAAACATTAATCTGGACTGAAGTATTACATTCTCATTAAATAAGAATAATTAAACCAAAAAAAAAAATTATTTTTTCTTTTTCTTATTTATTCAAATCCGTTTGAGAGAAAAAATAAAATAAAATATTTATGTAACAGCTAAAAATTCGTCAGTTAATTAAAGAATTAATAACAAACCGATAATCAAGTCTATCAGAAGAGGAACAAACGTAACCCAAGCTTGAGTTAAAGAAGGACTTATTTGACAAAATCAGGTTAATATAAGGGTAACTCGAATAAACTTAATAAAGCTGTACTTTTAAAAATAACAATGTAAATCTAGAGAAATTATAATGCATTTCTGTATACAATGAATACATGGAGATTATATTCAAACATTTGCTATAAACAGCATCCTATAACCACACGAAAGTTCTGCTAATAAATCATGTGTTACGCATGTGGGGTAAAGAGGATTTTTAAAATGTCTAAATATCAACCATTCTGATTTTTTTTTTTTTTTTTTTTGTTTCATTCATGCTTTTAAACACTTCGCTTAGAGTACTATCAGTAAACTTATAGTTCAGTTCTGCTGTATGCAAGGCTTTTAACTTGTTTGGTACTTTTTAATTATAGAATTATAAGTTAAAAATGACCTCAATTCTTTTTACAACAGCAGGAAAAATAATCAGTTTTTAAGAGGTTTTAAGAAATATTTTATCCAAGTATAATAGCTGTTAGAATGTTTGTAAATTTCTTACTTAATGTTTTTTAATGCCAGAGCTAATTGATTGTCGTCATAATCCTTGCGCACAGGATTACGTAAAAGTGATACATCCCATAAGCCTAAAACAAATGTGCACATGGTCAAATAACCTATTATTAAAATGACGAAAAATAATAGTGCTGGAAAGCTCTGTCATTTTAATATATATATATATATATATATATATATATATATATATATATGTATGTATGTATATTATATATTATATATTATATATATATATATATAAGTATTATTTTAAAAAGTTATTTAAGCATAATTATTCTTATAATTACAAAGCTTTTAAAATTGTAAAGCTTTTTGATACGCATTTCATATACTTAATTTCACGTAAAAACTTTTTGTAAAAAACGCTTTAAATAAAAAAAAAAGTTGAATTATATTAATGGCTCTAAAATAGAGAAAAAAACCTATCTTAACACTTTCGCAACCGGCATATTTTTTTTTCCCTTTTCTATTACTGATTGCTGGGGAATATTGAAATAAACAAAAGCTAGTTGCCGCAAACATTTGATATTTACGCATGGATAAAACATTAGATATAATGTTTTGAAATGTTACTCTTGTAATTATCTGAAGCTTGAAATGAAGATTAATCATATAATATTAGAACGATCCTATAGCAATTTCGAAGAAATAATACCTTAATAATACTATCGAAATAATACTAAAGCATTGTCACCATAGAAATTCTTTAAATGTCGTAAATTTACGTGAGTGGTAACCAGGAACAGAATATGAAATGATGTGAATTTACATGCGGCAACGAGATATAAAAGTTAAAATGACATGAATTCACGTAAGTAGTCGCGAATGTGTTAACACAAGTTAAATTTTAGAAGTAAAAAAAAAAAAATAATAATAATAAATAAAAAAAAGGCTTTTGAATTATTCTAATTAATTATATGGTCTTTTCTTTTTCTATTTTTTTCCTTTAAAAGTTATATTGTCCCTCAAATATAATACATAAGCTAGACTGCATACATACACAGATTTTTTTTAAATATCTACCAACTTGTTTTCTTATAACAAATACATCCAGAATAAGAATAAACTACGAAAATACTTTTTGACTGAAGAAACATTTGTTATTTTAAATTTTTTCTTTGAATGCATCATTCGTTTCCTTCAAATACTTTCAGTAAAAATATATATATTACTCTTATATTTAGAAAAGCAAAAATGTATGTTAAAGAAACGTGAGTTTTAAATAAAAAGTGAACATAGTTTTTCGTTTAAAAATACTCTTATTTAAAATGCTAGAATTTTAAAATATCCTTATTGAAGCATTCGTATGTTACATTTATCACGATTTTTTTAAAACTTAAAATGTAAAAGCGATTGAAATATAAATAAATCATGTACTTCTAATGATTTCGGTTAATAAATTTCAAAAATTGTTTCCGTAAAGTTCTTTAGTAAAGTTAATAAAAAAAAATAGTTATGGATTACCTTGTCTTGTAATTTGGTGCTATATAATTATAAAAAGATTCATAAAATATAGTGAAACAATATGACTAAAAATATACTTACCATATAATGTGATTTTTCTTTTTTTCTTTTTTCTTTTTTCTTTTTGCGATTTTTTTAGATTAAAAATTCTTTTGTTTCTAATTAAAAAACAAATTACCTGTATTTAACATAGAAGCATTTAAAAAACTTTAAATATTTTCTGTATAAGTTCAATAAAAATTATTTAAAATTTTTGTTACAGATATAAACATAAATATGTATATGTAACTAAATGCGTTACTCTTTCTTTTAACCAAGATTGTTATTAGATATTTCACTAAATTACAAATGTTTTCCAGTGTGTAATTTAAGTGTGCTAAAATATTATTTTAAGTGTCAGACATAATAATCTCGGATTTTTCATTTTTTTTACCAAGACATACATATTTTATTTTTCTTTTCAAAGCTAACTCTTCACGTAATAAGCCTGACATTTATGTCAGGTTTAATGTTTGAACAAATTCAGAAGGCACTCCATAATAACAGTATTGAATTATTTATTTTTGTAATTATTTTTTTCTATAATTATATAATATAATATAAAATATATTTTTTCTATAATTATATAGTTATATATATTATATATTATATAACTATATTTCTATTCTATAATTATTAATTATATACTTTTATAATTATTTATTTATTTATTTATTTATTTATTTATTTATTTATTTTTATTTTTATTTTTTTAGTTTAGGCAGTTCTCAAAAATTTTGATTTTGATTTTTAATATTAATATTATTTTTTATTTTGTGTAAAATTGCTAAGTTGAAACCTATAGATTAGGATGGTAAGAAACACATAAGAATTTTTACTAAGTTAAAACTGAAATAAATTGGTAGAATTATGCACAAATATTACATCCTTTTGTGCAAGTTTAAGACTAATGGTACATTGCTTTACTCTCAGATTATTGTCGCATGCGTATTATACTCGCATGCGTTTGATCTATTGTATGTACTACAATGATGTAATCTCTGTGCGCATAAACATGTATTTACAATTGTGTTTAACATAATGTGTTATGTAAATATGATCTCTCAATAATATTGTGTGTTTCCCATGAAATAATACGAGTTAATATGGTATATATTGTTCGAGATCTAGTAAAATGATGAGGTCTTAACATGCCAATAGAGTTACCCATATATTATTGTTTAAGAAATTGTTTTCTATAGATAAAAGATAAATATTCAAGGAATTGAAAGTTACATAAGTGCATTAAAATTAAAATTTTAAGAGAAATAAACTTAAATATTGAGTTATTTTATATATTTTTTTAATTACAATAAGGAAAAAGAACAAATTCTTAGACAAGTTAGATATAAATATGACCTATACACAATTTTATATTTTTTAAATTTATCAAGATATGAGTTGGAATGGAAATAAAAAAATATGACTGATAAAATTACAATACACACTTTCGTATTTATATTATGTCTTTTCTATATTAAATGCCTCTAAACTTATCTTACATTTTTAAGTATTTATTTGATTATAATAATGCTTGTAAATTAATAAAATACAAGAAATGTAACAGGAAATAACTTCCTGTAATGTAAATTACAAATTATTATACAAAGAGTATAAGGAAATATCTTTCACTGTAGACATTTTTCATGTTAAATGAAATTTATTTTTTAAATGGGTTACCTTTATAGACAGTTTCCATAAATATAATTATTCATTAATACATAAAATTTTGTAATTTTCTAGAATGTTCTATGATTTTCTTTAACTGTTCTTTAACTTTTTGTTAGAGTGTCATTCTGATAACGCAGTAGTCGTGGGTTCGCTCAACAAACGTCGATATATTAACATTTGTAGATAATTAATAGAAAAGGTATGAATCGATAAAATGAAATCGTTCAGTTTCTACATAATATCCTAAAAAAGAAATGTTTTTAAACTAAAAATCACAAAACAGACGTTTAAGTAAAAATATTTTATTTTAACTGTCAAAACTTTTTCTTGTGGAAACCTAAAATACATAATATATATATATATATATATATATATATATATATATATATATATATATATATATATATATATATATTCTTTCAGTGACATAATAAAAAGAAATAAAAATTTCAGCACTAAGAAAACTTTCGAGAAAAACACAGATATCATATTACACTTTTGCAAGAGATGGAAAAATTTTAAATATTCAAAATATTTTTTAAAAACATCCAAGACCTTTGAAATTTATGGCATAACGAATACTTATACAAAAAACTAATAACTCTGAATATAGGTTTAGAATATTTTTAAAAATATTTTGAATATTTAAAATTTTTCATCTCTTGGAGATGTGAAATATCTGTATTTTTCTCTAAAATTTTATTAGTGTTGGAATTTTCATTTCATTACATCATGTATTTGCGAGAGTAAAGTTCTATTTTATGCTTTTTAGTGTACTACAATTAAATGCTTATACTGTTAAAAAAAATACTCTGAATTAAACTTTTGAATGATTGTAGAGTTAAAATGGGATTTTTATTTAATATCTTTTTAACCAATTATCCAATTAAACTGAAACGTACAGGATTACATAGATTTTTCTTGATAATGTTTACCAATTTGTTGATAAAACTTTATAATTTGGACAGATATAATGATAAATTTACAGCTTTACATATTTAGATAATTTATATATATAGAGAGAGATAGATAGATAGTAGAGAATATATATATATATATATATATATATATATATATATATATATATATATATATATATATATATATATATAGATAGATAGATAGATATTAAAACCCGAATAAACTACTACGTCAGAAACGCCAAAGAAAATTATTGGAAATGCATACAGCTGTTTCGGTAGCCTTAAGCGCACCGTCTTCAGTGCAAAAAGGATTAGATCCTTTTTGCACTGAAGACGGTGCGCTTAAGGCTACCGAAACAGCTGTATGCATTTCCAATATTTCTCTTTGGCGCTTCTGACGTAGTAATTTATTCGGTTTTTAATATTCCAACGCCAAGTCTCCTGTTATTATACAGATAGATATATAGTGTAGTTTAGATAATATATATATATATATATATATATATATATATATATATATATATATATATATATATAAATATATATATATATATAGTATATATATATATATATATATATATATACATATATATATATATATATATATATATTTGTACGTTCTTTGAAAGTGATAGATAAAAATTGATAACGACGCCCGTCGGAAAGGAATATTACAACTTGTCGTTAAAAATAAAACAAACGTAAATAAGTAAAAATATCATATTTATTATCTCCAAACCCATTTAATAGACATCAGGAGAACAAGTGGCAAGACAGGTTTTCTAAGCAATATATGATCGAAAATATCTTTAAATTGTTTAAATTTTATATGGATTAATTCTGATGAGGACAAGGACTTCGTCAGTTAAATAAAATAAGCTATGTGATAGCTTGCAATTAAATTTAATTAAGTAATGATTCATTTCATTCGCCTTTAATTTACTGTAATTACATACTAAAAAAAAAAAAAAAAAAGACAGAGGTAAAACAAAATAAATGTAATTCGATGTAGTTTTTTAAATTACTTTAAGTTTTCCATATATATATATATATATATATATATATATATATATATATATTAAAGCTCGTCCTTTTTAAGTCAGTTACCTTTCGAGTGTTAAAAAATCAACGGATTTCATTGCTTAATTAAGCAAAATAATCTCATGTGTCACTCACACGACTTTCTCTTACCCTGACATTTAATAGTATAAATACAGGTTGGGGATTAAGAGGTAAGATAACGATGTTATATAAACCTATGTTAAACAATTCAAATTAAGCTTCGGGAGAGTATTATATGATAATTAGTTCTGTTTTAGATGGGCTACCGGCCCCCTGAACCCCCGTTTCATTAATGCACATACATTTATATAGAACTTAATTCGGTTATTAAAAAATAATTCTGTTTTTAAAAAATAATTTATTAAATTTATTATTTAAAAAAATTACCTTTTATGATAAAGCAGACGATTTCCATATTAGAGAAGTAGTATAACACCAAATATCCAAAAAAATGTCCATTTTAATCTCAATATTAAAAAATATATTAATCTGAGGTTTTTTTTTTTTTTTCGTTAAAAGTAAAAAAAAAATCGATAAATTTGTTTAAAATTATCGCAGATCGATGGTTCAACCATTCGTTTTAAAGGTATTGGCAAGCTCTTTTGAAAAACACCCATCATGAAAATTTATTCCCCTCGAGGGGGGAGTTCCCCCCCCCAGGGGGGCAGGCGAGGCTCCTACATACACATTTTTTCCCCAGTTGACTATCTCTATTACAAAAAATATATATTTGTTTCATTTGGTTTAGTGCAGTCTATAGACGTTAAACTCTACTTACCTGCAATTTCCCCCATAGACGTGATGTATTAGAATTCTCTTGATTTTCCCTGTACACGAACCATTTGCTTGATCTTAACGAAAACCTTACTGTTGCATCCCTATATGATACACATTTAGAATACCAAGTTTCAACTTTCTGCCATAATTTGTTTTTGAGATATGCTGCTAAAAGATAGACACACACACAGACACACACACAGACACACAGACAAACACACAGACACACAGACAAACACACAGGCCATTTACTAAAAACATGATTTTCGTATTCAGGGGACCTCAGAACATGTAAATATAACAAAAACTCGCGTTCGAAAATTTGACACCAAAACAATACTTTCTCTACCTTATGGGTAAGAGAAAGTAAAAAACAAAACACTAACATACACAACACATACACACAGTTTCATATGTTATGTAAACTTCTATATAATTTTTGTACATAATTATCCATATGAAGCTTTTGCATATATTTTTAATCAAAAATGTATTAGTTATTTCAAATTTTTGTGCGATGCATATAAACCGGTGTTATTTTTTTATTACTATATTTGAAGAACGTGTAATTGGTTACATATTATTGCATATCTTAATTTTTAATTAAATTAGGATTTAATGGTGTTCATTGCATTTAGAATATAATGAAAACGTTATGTTAATGAATAAATAATTATAGCATTCGAATTTATCCTGTGAAATAAATCGCATTGAAACTACCATGTACTAAACGTAACTGGGAATTTAAATTTTTAATTTGATCCCCAGCTGTTTATAAGTAGGAATCCCGAAGATTAATTTTCACAAGCCGAAGGAATATTTAGAATTACTAAATTGAAGATAATAAGGCAAATGAGTATATAAAACTGATTATATTGGCAGTGAATCATATCTTCTTATAAATTACTTCCCTGTTCTACAGCTTAAATACAGCTTTATGAGGCAACAATAATTTTTACGGAAATAAATAAACATTTAAATTACAACTGAATCCGTTTTATATCCAAATAGATATTTTTACCCTTTCCATTCTTTTGCTGTAGCAGTATGAATATATTTTAATTAATGCACGATGTTTAATTAATGGTAATCTCTCAATGGTAGTTTTCTACAGAAAATTTATTTAAGTAACTTCCCGACTAGCTAGACATTTGAAACTTTCAGAATAGTTTAGAACACGGCGAAAATGCATTTTTTAAATATTTTTAACCAACTGCTTCGGGTTGCTGCTGCCTTCGACAGCGTTACCAGTACAAAGCTTGCAATCGATTTTTCACTAACTTCCCGACTAGTTAGACATTTGAAACTTTCAGGATAGCTCAGAACACGGTGACAATACTTTTTTCAATACTTTTAGTCAACTGCTTCAGGTCCGTACTGCCTTCGGCAGCGTTTATGTGATTCGACAGAAAATTTATTTAACTAACTTCCCGATTAGCTAGACATTTGAAACTTTCAGAATAGTTCAGAACACTACGAAAATGCATTTTTAAAATATTTTTAACCAACTGTTTCGGGTTCCTGCTGCCTTCGCCAGCGTTACCAGTACAAAGCTTGCCATCGATTTTTCACGAAATTCCCGACTAGCTAGATATTTGAAACTTTCAGGATAGTTCAGAAGACGGTGACAATACATTTTTACTTTCTTCTATATGTAATATAGAGAAAGTATTGGATTCGCGAAAATTTTCGAAGTCCACTTTTTGATGGATTTACATGTTTTGGGATATGGAGAACACGAATTAATAGTTTTTAGAAAATGTCTGTCTGTCTGTCTGTCTGTCTGTCTGTATCATTTTTTTGTGGACGCTGTATCTCACGAACCAATGAATGAAATTTAACCAAACTTGGTATTTAGTTGCACCCTGACATAAACTGGTGCTGATTAGATTTTGGGATCAATCGCTCAATAGGTGGCGTTGTGATCGCATTTTATGCAAATTTTTAACATGGCAGCATAGGACAAATTTCCGTATAAATGGGCATAAAGAGAGTTATTTTACACTTGCGATTGTAAAATTAATATGAGTTATTGATAATAGTAGTAGTTAGCTAGGAAAAAAAATTGTGCATGGGGGGGCATCGGTCCCCCCCCCCGGGGGGGAAAATCCCCCCTGGGGAAGTAAATTTTCAAGATGGGTATCTTTCGAAAGGTCTCGTTGATAATAGTAATAGTTAACTTGGAAAAAATTTTTGTGCATGTGGGGGCATCGGTTGCCCCCCCACCGGGGGGGGAAGTTCCCACCCGGGGGGGCAAAATTTCAAGATGGGTATCTTTCGAAAGATCTCGTCAATACCTTTAAAACGAATGGTTGAACGATAAATCTGTGATAATTTAAACCAAAGTTATCGATTTTTTTTACTTTTAACAAAAAAAAACAGAAAAATATCGCAATTTTTTTTTTTTTTTTTTTTTTTTTTTTTTTTTTTTTAACGAAATTTAACCAAACTTGGTATTTAGTTAGTCTCCGACATAAACTGGTGCTGATTATGTTTGGGGATCAATAGCTCAACAGGTGGCGCTGTGATAGCATTTTATCTAAATTTTTAACATGGCAGCATAGGACAAAAATTCGTATAAATGTGCATAATTAGAGTTGTTTTAAACTTGTGATTGTAAAATTAATATGAATTATTGATAATAGTAGTATGTAACTAGGAAAAAAAATTTCTGCATGGGGGGGCATCGCTTTCCCCCCCTAGGGGAAAAATACCCCCCAGGGGGGGGTAAATTTTCACATTGGGTATCTTTCGAAAGATCAGGTTGATAATAGTAGTAGTTAACTAGGAAAAAATTTTTGTGCATGTGGGGGCATCGGTTGCCCCCCCACCGGGGGGGGGGAAGTTCCCATCCGGGGGGGCAAAATTTCAAGATGGGTATCTTTCGAAAGATCTCGTCAATACCTTTAAAACGAATGGTTGAACGATAAATCTGTGATAATTTAAACCAAAGTTATCGATTTTTTTTACTTTTAACAAAAAAAAACTTAGAAAAATATCGCAATTTTTTTTTTTTTTTAACGAAATTTAACCAAACTTGGTATTTAGTTGGTCTCCGACATAAACTGGTGCTGATTATGTTTAGGGATCAATAGCTCAACAGGTGGCGCTGTGATAGCATTTTATCTAAATTTTTAACATGGCAGCATAGGACAAAAATTCGTATAAATGTGCATAATTAGAGTTGTTTTAAACTTGTGATTGTAAAATTAATATGAATTATTGATAATAGTAGTATGTAACTAGGAAAAAAAATTTCTGCATGGGGGGGGGCATCGCTTCCCCCCCTGGGGGGGAAGTACCCCCCCGGGGGGGATAAATTTTCAAGATGGTTATCTTTCGAAAGGTCTCGTCAATACCTTTAAAACGAATGGTTGAACTATAAATCTGTGATAATTTAAAACAAAGTTATCGATTTTTTTCACTTTTAACAAAAAAAAAAAAAAAAAAAAAAAAAAAATCGTACTTTTTTTTTTTTTTTTTTTTTTTTTTATATTGTTACTGATTGAATATGTATAGGTAAATATAGAAGAAAGTCTTGTGGTGGCCACAACATACTAGTTTACTTTCTTCTATATGTAATATAGAGAAAGTATTGGATTCGCGAAAATTTTCGACCTCCGTTTTTTGACGGATCTACACGTTTTGGGATGTCCTGAACACGAATTGATAGTTTTTAGAAAATGTCTGTCTGTGCGTCTGTCTGTCTGTCTGTCTGTCTGTCTGTGTGTCTGTATCATTTTTTGTGGACGCTGTATCTCACCAACCAATGAATGAAATTTAACCAAACTTGGTATTTAGTTGCACCCTGACATGAACTGGTGCCCATTAGATTTGGGGATCAATAGCTCAACAGGTGGCGCTGTGATCGTATTTTATGAAAATTTTTAACATGGCAGCATAGGACAAAATTCTGTATAAATGAGCATAATGAGAGTTATTTTAAACTTGTGATTGTAAAATTAATATGAATTATTGATAATAGTAGTAGTTAACTAGGAAAAAAAAATGTGCATGGGGGGGGCCATCTGTTCCCCCCCCAGGGGGGGGGAAGTACCCCCTGGAGGGGTTAAATTTTGAAGATGGGTATCATTCGAAAGATCTCGTCAATACCTTTAAAACGAATGGTTGAACCATAAATCTGTGATAATTTAAAACAAAGTTATCGATTTTTTTTACTTAAAAAAAAAAAAAAAAAAAAAAAAAAACTTTTTTTAAAACGAAATTTTACCAAACTTGGTATTTAGTTGGTCCCCGACATAAACTGGTTCTTATTATATTTGGGGATCAATAGCTCAACAGGAGGCGCTGTGATAGCATTTTATCTAAATTTTTAACATGGCACAATAGGACAAAAATTCGTATAAATGTGCGTAATAAGAGTTATTTTACACTTGTGATTGTAAAATGAATATGAATTATTGATAATAGTAGCACGTAACTAGGAAAAAAATTTTGTGCATGGGGGGGGGGGTAAATTTTGAAGATCTCGTCAATACCTTTAAAACGAATGGTTGAACTATAAATCTGTGATAATTTAAAACAAAGTTATCGATTTTTTTTTACTTTTAACCAAAAAAAAAAAAAAAAAAAAAAAAAAAAAAACTTAGAAAAAAAAAAAAATCGCATTTTTTTTTTTTTTTTTTTTTTTTTTTAAATATTGTTAGTGATAGAATATGTATTAATTTTTACAAAAAAAAAAAAAAAAAAAAAAACTTAGAAATTTTTTTTTTTTTTTTTTAACCAGTTTTAACCAGTTGCTTCAGGACCCTGCTGCCTTCAGTAGCGTTACAAGTACAAAGCTTGCAATCAACTGTTAACTAACTTCCCGGCTAGATAGCCATTTGAAACTTTTATAATAGCTTAAAACACGATAGCAAGGAATTTTTTATATGATTAACGTTTATATGATTCAACAGAAAATTTAAAAACATGGTGTATAAAAGTTCTTTTTATCTTGTAATTATTTACCTTTAGTAAACAGACAAACTCTTCTAATTCTATATCTGAAGTAAATACTTTTAAAAACTGGGGTAAGTACGCTTGGTAATGATGTAGGAAGCGTTTAACTTGGAAAGTTGCACTGTTTTTATGCATTGGCAGGCGAATTCAAATGAGAAATCTCAGCAAAAATATGTATAATGTTTTAAAATTCCAAATGATGATTATTTGAAGAAATTTCTTCCGTCCTCTCTGTTTGAAATTTTTCGATAGTAAATTTTGGTTGACAACTCAAGGAAGATGTAACGCGTTAGTAATCAGGAACATTGAGAAATATTATTTTGTAAAGTCGTTACATAATGTCCAATACTTTTCACGTACGAAACAATTGTATCTCTTTCAGCATCTGTTCTAAAAATACCTTATACTTTCTTTTTCCGGCAAGGTTAACTTGGTATCATCAGAACGTGGAAAATACATAATCTGTAAATAAATGTGACCACCTCTGAATTCCTAGAAAAGAAATAAAAGTAATCAAAATATTCAACATGTGCGAGTTCTACAATACCATTAAATTGTATAATACAATATGTATCTACATATATATGCTTTGTAAGACATTAAAATGTTTTTCATATATAAATAAATATAAATATGAACTTATAACTTTCTATAGAACATACACATTAAATTTATAATTGCTTATGAAAAACGTATTTTTTTTTAAACATTAATATTGTAATAAAATATCACATTTTACCAGTTATAATATTACCAAAAAAAAAAAAAAAAAAAAAAACAGAAGAAGGAGAAGCTTTGTCACTCTCAAAACAATTTTTTTTAAGATTATGTGTAATATGAATTTCGTGAAGCTTAATGCAAAAGGTAGTGGAATAAGGTAGTAGACTTAGGCAGTAGAATACTTTTGTGTAGTGATTTTTTTAGTAGCGAATATTGGTAGTATTTTATGTATTATCGCAACATAAATATATTTGCATGCGTATATATATATATATATATATATATATATATATATATATATATATATATATGTTAATGACAAGTGATTTAAAATTATCTTATATTTATATAGGATAGTTTATAGTTTATGAGAAAATAGGGCTATTTTGAAGACGTTATATGGTACAAGTAATTAAATAAATGCCATTTTATAGCTGATTTAATATAAAATTTAAAGTATATAACTATTTTATAGTAGAAATCACGCTAAATACAGTTTAAAGTAAGTTACCTAGTTTGAAATATGAGATATCTTTCTTCAATTATGATTGATTTCAAATTTGATTATTAAATTAATTAACATACCTTCAAATTTAAATGTAACCTCCTAAAAACAGCCAATTATGTAATTTTCTACTTAGAAATTTTCTAGAATAAGAAATTGCTCTAGAAGTCCCATAATAAGTCACATCACTATTAATGCTCTACATATATGAAAAAAAAAATAGAATCTTTATTTTATTTCTTTTTGAAAACAAATATATATATATATATATATATATATATATATTAATTTACCTTATAGACATTATTTTAGAAAACATATATTTCATGTTTTTATTATACATTTGTTGCATGGAAATTTAATTTAAGGTTTATTATAGTTCATTAGTATACAAAAAGAAAAATCTAAATGACATATTTACCCAGTCGTGAAATTTAGACCCAGTCGTGAAATTAAGAAATAAACTTATTACATTGATGGTTTATTTTAAGAAAGGTTAAAATTCCAAAATAATTTTTTTGGTCTGAGTTTAATTAGCTACAAGCAATATCCAGCTCTAAAATTAAATACGTTAAAAATAATGACAAAAGTGAAGCTTTAAAAGCTTGCATTGTTTAAATATTTAAAAGATATTTCTTAAAAAGATATTTACTATATTAAGAAAAATGAAAATGTAAAACTGTAAAATTATTTATTTTGAGCGAAAATATGTACAGAAATATATGACAAAATTAAACTTTAATTTTAAGTCGACAAAATGATAATGTTTAAAACACACGCACACACACACACACATACATATATATATATAAATTTTGTATAAATTAGTACCAAGAAAACACACTTAACAAAATAATTATTTTTTTCTTAGATATAAGTAATCCTCACACACAAAAATAAATAAATAAATAAATAAATGAAATAATTAAATAATTAAAAAAAAAAATCTGCGAACTTATTTACCATAAATTAGTTAAAAGAACTAATATTATAAGTACATGTACTTACTTTAAATATTAAAGAAATTTTTTTGTAACCATGAGTAAATGGATGGAAAAAGTACAAACCTATTCAAATAGACCATTACTTAGAAACGTGTTTGTAAAATTCTCATTAATGTACTTTACTGAACCTAATAAAATCCTCTTTATCTTTAAAAATACTTAATACTTTAACAAATACTTTAATTAACACAATATTGTGTGGGATTAAACTTTTTTTTTCTTTACTTTGGTTAAGTATAAACGTTTCAGGTTTACATTGAAATGTAAAAAATAAAAAAAGTAATAAAAAATTATTTACATATTAAAATAATTAAATCCTTATTTACTGGTTTTATACATTTAAAATTCAATTACCTTTATTTTTTATAGCATTTTCAAAATATATTTTATAATAATTTAAATGTTATATTTACCTCAAAGATAATTAATGTATTTAAGCACATTATAAAAAAACCTATATCATCTAACGCCTGCAGATATATATATATATATATATATATATATATATATATATATGTATTCGATTAAAGAATTACTTAAAATTTTAATTTGTTTATTTATTTGTTTTTAATTTACTTTATTAATATATTATATATACAGAAAATTATTTGTGTAACGTTACATTAATTTCAATGTATCAAACGTTATATATTTTAAATAATGTAAAGTGTGCATTTCCTTTTTATTATTTATTCCTTAAATTTGTTTTCACTGTTATATTGTTTTAGGAAATTTATCGCAAATATTCACATAGAAAAAATAACAAGATGTTATTTGGATAAGGAGAGTTTAAAAAAAGCATTTTTTTCTTGTGCAATAATTAAAGAAATTCTCCAGGATACATTAGAAAGGTACAAGGGGGATACATTATAATACAGGATACATTAGAAAGGTATAAGATACAAAATCATGTAGTATACTTTATTTAAATGCGTGTTTAGGTAATCTTAAAAAATATTTTCATAAAAATATGCTGCTATACCAACTACTCTAGAATGCAAATGGATGATTTGATATAAAGTCATATGGAATGGGATACTTAGATAGAAAGTAGTGATTTTCAATTAAAAAAAAAAGTATTTTTTTTTCAAAATTTGTACTTTAATAACAATTAACTAAAAATTTCTGCTTAAATATATATATAAATCGGTATTGTCCGTTTTGATACTGATTATTATTAATTTTCTTTTCTTTTTCTTTCCAAAAAAAAAAAGAAAAAAAAAAAAAAAAAGATGAAATTCTGGCAAAAGCAGAATTTAGTTTAGTACGGAAGACTTTAAGTTTTTTTTTTTTTTTTTTTTTTTTCAAATTATTCAATTTAATTTTCGATTTCGATAAATGCCCAGCTATTGTAAAACTCGTATCGTAAAAATCCGTAGTTTTAGACTAATAGTCCTCCGTCCTAATAATGAAATCAACAAAAACAATTTTTTAAATACTGCACTATTGTAGTAACCTATAATTATTGAAATGCAATTAAATAAATGTATGAAATTTAACACGAAATTAGAAGTTGTGCTCTCGTTTATTTGAACAAGTGGGTTCAATTTTTGTACCATTTTACTCTGGTTTATAATAATTTGAATTAGTCCAATCTAGCCATTTCCATAAAAATACTACTATCAACATCTTTATTTGGTTAACGATGCTTATATTTATAATCTTGTCTAATTATTTGTCTCTCAATCCGACCGATCAATGCTCTTTATCTCGACATTTTAATAGAAAAAAATATCTATATCAAAACAACATGTTAACAGTTTAGACAAGTAAATACTCATTTATGTTGCCATGCAAATAAAAAAGAAATAGGGAAAATAAATCTACAAAATAAGTTCAGTCACGCGTCGTTGTATTACATTTCAAAACACTGCATAGGCAGATTTAATAACTTTCTTCTATAGGAATTTGTAAGTACAAAAAGTAGTATATATATATATATATATATATATATATATATATATATATATATATATATATATATATATATATATATAAATTGTATAAAAATAAAGACATTTTGTCTGTCTTCTTGGTTTCATAAAGGAGAGTTTCTGTTTTCTGCATTAACTAAAATTTTTGAAAAATGGTACTTTAAAAACCTTCTTAAAAAAAAAAAAAAAAAAAAAAAAAAAGATGAAAAAAGATTATTAAACATTGACTTAAAATGTACGACAAATTTTATGTTTGCATCTTAATATATCGATACAACTCCTAAAACAATTAATAGATTCAATAAAATAAATAAATTATAATAATCGATTTGTCAGTTAATAATTCATCATAAAGAAATGTTCGAAATCAGTTGACTTGCTATCCTTGTCATAAAACGTATAGTTTCTCTTAAAAAGAAACATATTATACGAATTTCATTTTATATATTTCTTATTATAAAACTTTTATGTATTATCATAAATATGAATTCCATTTTTGTAACGTATGTAAAGATAACAAATGCTTTAAATTGTGCATGTTTCTTATATTCATTGAAAATTTTATTGTATTTTTCTTTAAAAAAAAAAAAAAAAAATGTGGTATCTATTAGCATAGCTAGTGTATTTGAAAAAGAAAAAAAATACAGACAATGATATCAATTAAACTAAACTTAAAATGCACCAGAGAATGATCTAATGGACATTTCTATATTTGTAACTAGAGAAATCTGAAATCATTCCTTAGAGCCAAAATATTAAAACATATTTTTTCTCGGACATTTGCAGCTGCTTCCTATTTCCCTATCTAATTAAAGAGAACGCTTCTACTTACGAAAGAACACAATCATAAACATAATATGTTAAGATAAGCATTTTGCAACAGTATGAATTATATCTCATGCACATATTACATATCTAATATCTGTCTACTACATTCTGCTATATACGTGAGAAGAAAGCATTAAATTTGTAAAGATGTCTCGAATCCGATTTTATTTAAATTCACGCTTTTTGAGATGTCCTGAAAACGATTTCACTAGATTCAGAAAAAGTCTGTCCGCATGAGTGTTTGTTTCTGTATATTAGAAAATTACTCTCATTCATTTACTGTGTCTCCCCATCCAATGAACGAAATTCAAATAAGTTTAGTATTTAGTTGAAATTTGGCCTAAGTTTCTGATGTATAATTTATTTGAATTAGTCTATCAACAGATGACTCTGTCATCGCATTTTTTAATGTTTGATATGGAAGGATAGGACAAATTTTCAAACAAATTAGAATTATTTTTAGCATATAAGTACGTAATAAAAAATAAATTCATATATTAGTAGTAATTAATTAGAAAAATAATTTGTATATGCTCGGGTATGACACTCCACTTCCCAGAGCTTGAAATTTTGAAAATTTTAATTGTTATTAACAGTGCCTCATTTGATTATTAGTATCTCGCTTTCGTAACCAGGATATATTTTGATATTGCTAGATCAAACGTATATAATTGTAGTTTTAGAATTAATTTGTTTTGGATCAATTAATCAAGCACAGAAAATGTATTTTGCTATGAAACAACTGCAGTACTTATTCCTCATACATGTCATAAATTGTAAAGTCTGTTTTAAAAACTAAACCAGTCAACATCTCTAAAATTAGGTTTCACTTAATGTTTTGATCAACTGCTTTCTCTACAAATGGAAATTTGTTTGAACCCAGAATGTTTAATTAACCTTGTGTTATCATTATATATTTCAGCTTAAAACAGAAACAGGAGCATATTTTAAATATAATTTTAGGATTTATAATATATTTTATAACGCTTCTTTGAAGTTCGTTGTAAAATATATAAAATATATCAATATTTCTTCGTATAGGGCTATGGGTTACATTTTTGGAATGTAAACATGCTGTATACTATTCTCTTACTACGATGTAGACTCTTAATAATATATATATATATATATATATATATATATATATATATATATATATATGTTTTAAACTGAAAAAATGCGGACATTTTGCAAGTAGACTCGGAGTATAAATTAATCATTGATATACATGCCAATTTCTGCCAAAAACGTTTTGCTTTAAGAAAATATAATAAACAATACTCAGAAATTTGTACTTTGATGGACGATGAAATATATTTTACCTAATAAAATCCCACCTAATTTTATTCCTAACTACAAAAATCGACTTTGATTTTTTTCTACTTTAATAATATAGATTGAATATTTCATTTATTTTTCTTTTAAACTTGTTCGTAATTTGTGATGGTAGGTAATTTTAAATAAACGAAATAGCCTTGCTCCTCAAAGGGTTAAATATAGACCTAATAAATTTTTCATTTTGATGAAATGCCTGCTGTAGGAAATGATAATGTAGATTAAAAAAAAAAAAAAAAAAAAATATTCTTTAAACTCAGCACCGTATAAATGTTGACAACATTTCTGATTAATTTCGTTGCATTAATAGTTTCTGCTCTTTTACACACCACTGTTCTTGCAAAAAAACATTTACACATTATATTTTTACGATTAAATAAGAAGAAATTCGTTCTTTACATAAATGGTGTTAAAAAAAAAAAATACTAACACGGCTAGAGAGTATAGGAAAAATACTGGTAGCTTTATATATATATGTGTATGTAGAATTATTATTATTATTATTATTATTAAATAAAAATAAAATTTTTAATAATGCAGATAATCAAATATTCAGGATCCTGATTCTTAAATCCACTAGAAATAAATTTAAATCTTTGTTGATCTAAATGGTACCTTAAACTTTGATTTACTTACTTCCTTTTTGAACCAATCAATTTCAATATCTCATGCCATAAAACATACTTGCTCACGTGTCTAGTGAAAGTGAAAGATGTAATTATGTTTCACTGCTAAACTATAAAATTTTATTATCATGATTTACAGCACTTGAATGAAACGGAATACAAAAGTATTTGAAACTCCGATAAGTATCTTATGTTGATATTGAAAACTTTGTTATCTGAATAACAAGAGAGAAGGGAAATGAAACAATACGTTAAATCTACAAACATTTTATTGCAAATACTGTATCATTATAATCGTCATGAAACACAGAAAAATGCATAAATTGGAACAGAGGAAAATATTATTTAAAGTTTCATAAATATTATATTCGATTCGTGATGAATAAATGTTTAAAACTAAAGAATCATGTATAACATTGCGCATCATGTAGAAAGTGTTTTTGTCCTAAATATTTTTAAATACATAAATACATACACTAAATAAAATCTCTTTTTCACACATTAATTGTATATTGTTATTTTAAATAAGCGCAAAGTGATTTAATGTTAATTTATTCAAAACAAATTTATGGGTTAAAAATAAATAAATAAATAAGTAACTGTGCAAGTTGGAAGTGCACTGTTGGAAGTGCACTGTTGGAAGTGTTTTAAATTCACTTAATTCTTTCAGCGATATCTTTCTAAAATTTCTCGCAGACATTCATCAATTGCTAATTGTTTAGTTGAAGCTCAATATTAAATTAACTCAACCTCAATTTTTCTGATTATTTACGACAATTGATTCTTATTTTCAAAGTATTTTTTTTTACATTTGGTTAACAATTTTTGCAAAAGAAAATGAACAGATAAATGTCATTTATTAACACTCATTTTTTATCTCGTATCATTTTTTATGTTCACTTTTAGTACAATGTGCCTTATCATGTATGTATCTTTTTCCTTCTGAAAATGGCAGAGCGATATAATCTAGGCACTGCACATAAAAAAAAAGAAAAAAAAAGAAAGAAAAAAAAGAAAAAAAAAAGAAAGAAAAAAAAGTAAAAAAAAAGACAAAAAAAGAAAACATAAAAAATCACTGAAAGTTTTTAATTTTGTTCAATAAACCAGTTTTATCACCCCAGATAACGTGCTGTTAACATATAAATGAATACATGACATTAAATCGAGCTTCTTAAATACACTGCTCGGCTTGAAAATTGTTTCTAACACCATTTCAGTATAGTCTTATGTAGCATGACCTCCTGAATCGGAATATGACGCCCATTTTGCACTATTACCCACCATTGTTTAGGAACGCGCCCTAATTTTATCGTGTTCCGGTGATTTTATGGCTATACATTTGATTTTTAAGAGGGGGAGAGGGGGGGGCAGGAATATTTTAACCGTTAAATATCTTTTCAGTGGCACATAGTTGGGAAATTCTAAAACATGGACATTTGCGACAAGGGAAAAAAAATAGGGGGATTTGTCACTGAAATTAAGTATTACATATCGTATATTTTTTTTAATCTGTTATCAATGTTATTTTTAACCTTTATATTTTTTTTTTTGTTTTTATGTGTTTAACTAATACTTTTCCATTCTTCAAATCAAATTCATTATCATAAAATTATCGGACAGGGAAAAAATTTGAGGGAGGGGGTGGTGCAGTTTCTATAAAACGGTGGGTTACTGGGCAAAATGGGAGTCATTTAAATATTCAAGAGGTCAATTTACATAAAGCTGCTATCACACGTACCCTCATACGATCAGCAGTATCAAATGCTTTCTCCTGAAACCACCTGAAACAGTTTTCTGAAAGGCAAACGGTCGAAAACGTATCGTTTGATAGTTTACCTCTCCTATCTTTGTCAGTGACGAACTTATGACTGACTAAATCTCCTACGCTAGATGTTAGCTCGTATTCAACCAATCGGAGTGCGAGAAAATCAGAATGTGTTTAAAAAATTAAATAGGGAGCGATTAGTCGCCAATTGTTAACGTCTTCAATGAATTAATTTCAGTCTTCAAAATAACCCTACTACCGAATGCCCGATTATTTGGAGAGGTAATAACGTATAGTTCAGAGGATAGTCTTCCGTGTGATAGCTGCTTTAGAATCAGCTAGAACGGATAACTCTTTTTTTTTTTTTTTTTTTTTTTTTTTAGAGCAGTGATATCATGCACTTTCAGCATTTTATTTTACAGTGTAATTTCTAAAATAATATTTGGTTTAAAGAGTTACTGGCCCCATTTTTCCGTTCAGGACAATATCCCTACTGAGATACATGTGGCATAAGCATAATATCCATTTAAAAATAGCTTCATAAATCCATTTTTTTTTTAGATATTCGGCAAAAGTTTAAAAGCTGAAGATTTTCACACTAATTCTCACTAATCAAAGTATTATATAAGTTGTAAATCAAACAATATTAATTCTTTTTAAAGTGATCGGTATTTAGAGAGAGTTTATGCTTTAAGTTGAAGTAAAATATTACAAATTATAATTACATAATTGCATGTCCTGAAATTTCCAAAAATATCTTAACTATTCAATAATTTCAAATCATATTTCACTTAATTACATACACGTATATCTGTATAAGATTTAAGAGTAATTATTACAGATACTGGATTAAACTGGTTTAACTTTATCTATAAAGTATTATGCTGATTCCATATTTCCTTTAAATACATTCTTTCGTTTTCGATGGGTATTTTTCTTTCTAACGTAAAAAATTATCAATTCATGAAAGTATCTAGAGCACTTTATACAAGAAATCCAAACATGAAAGGGAGAATGTAATTTCAATGCAAATAAAGAAAGATTATTTGAAAATCAAAGAATAAAGATCTAGAGACATTCTTTCTTTTACATTAGCCATTAATACTGTATAAAAAAAAAAAAAAAAAAAAAAAAAAAAAAAAAAAAAACAAGTGTCATCCATTCAAATTTTCATAGATTCTAAAGGCAAGAATAAATTTACTATCTCTGAATATAAAATATAATTCAAATTTGATGGAACAAACGAAGTATTGAAAATTCTTTAATAAAACCTTCTTTAAAGATGGAAAATGACATTATTTCTTGCATTAAACCTTTTTTTTCATACTTTTAATTTCATTGTAGTTAAATCAATTATTATTTTAAAGAAAACTTAACCTTTTAAAAATAATAGCAATCGAATGAACTGATGCCAATGAAAGCATATGAAAGATTATTAAAAATATTACAGCCAATGAAATATATTTAAAAATGTTAAATATAATATAAAGCTGTATTTTAAAATATTAAATTCCTTAGGATTAAAAACATACAAAAAAAATCAATGTCATGAAATAAATTTAGATAAGGCGAAGATATAATAGAATCATGTAGCAGAAATACAATTTTATGTTTAAATGTAAGTTTGTTAAAAACTAAAATGAAATCAAACTTTAATGTTCCTTTGCTTTTGAATTATGCCTCCAAAGTTGTTTTCTATTATTATTCTTTATTATGTAAAATGTTCTTTTAATTCTAAAAAATATTAGAATTAATTTATTCCATTTTTTTTTTATTGTAATTTGTATAATATTTCCCTTTTATAATTAAATATCCAAGAAATTATGAAACTTTTTCTTAAATATTTGTGAAAATTCAGAATTCATTGAAAAATATATTAAAAACTGTAAGAAAAGTTGCCTGAATATATATTTTACGGAACAAACCTAATATAGTTCAATTTCTGAATTTTAAATGGAAATATAAGCTTTTATATCAAAACTTCATTAGTGTCAAGAAAAAGGTGCGAAGTCCCTTTAATGCCTTGCTTTAACAGAAAAAAACATTCTCACTAAGTACAATTAAAAAAAAAAAAAAAAAAAACTTTTTAACTTTTGTATTTTTACAAAATGTGCCTTGAGCATTTTTACATAATCTATAAATATTTGTAAATATTTACTAAAACAACTTGCATAATTACTAAACTGCATTAACTTAAATATAAAATATTAATACGTAGGGGAGATTGGGGTTGAATGGGATGCAGGATGAATGGGACAATAGCAAAATGTTTATGTTTTGCAAGCACCGAAAACTTGACAATTTTTCTGATATATGTCAGTGCCAAAGTAAGTTTTTTCTGATTCAGTTAGGTAGTAGTTATAAAATTAATTATTTGCTTAAAGTTAATATAACTCTTATATGGTGAACAGGCATAATCTTTTATTGTGTTTATGATATTATAAAAGAATATTGACAATGTTCATTAAGCCTATTTCCTGTTTTATATGATCATGTGACGGTTGGGATGAATGGGACAGTTAAATGGGAATGAATAGGACATTCCCCACTATGTACTAATTAAAAATTTACACAAGAATTATATTAAAACGTAAATTAGCCATATTGATTACCAGGATTCTTAATTTTGAGGACTTAGAAAAAAAAATGAAATTAAATGTTCTGATTTTCGTTTATAATAATTATGATTAAAAAAATTATATAAGTTAGAACATTCAATGCAAATTAAATCAATAATTAAAATAAATAAATAAACTAATAATAGTTTGATTAAAATCACAAGTAAAATCAAGCTAATTAAATAAATTCTGGTGTTTATTAATGTAATACAGAATAGAATGTTGATTTTCCCGATTAGTTGGAAACAAAAATTTATCTGCGGATAATTTGTACTCTATTATGATTTATCTGTTTCTAGTGTCTTATTTATTTATTTATTTTTATATTAGGTCTTATTAGATTAAATTACCAAAGGCTAGAGCACAAAGAACTGCACCAACCAAAGGACTTTTGTCTTTTGATGTTAATTTGAGTCAATACATCAGTTTCTAATAATTTCTGTGAATTCACAGTGTGTAATTAAATCACATAAACCAATTTAACTTTAAAAATTTATTTACTTTCCATTTTTGTTTCTTTTCTTTGTTAACTCCAGTTCTGCCCCAGTCATCCCCATAGGTAGGGATGAATGGGACAATGCGCATGCATATATATATATATATATATATATATATATATATATATATATATATATATATATATATATATATATATATATTATTAGTTAAAAATGATAACTTTTTATTAAAGTTAGTATGTTTATATGTAACTGATTACAGTAACTGATTATTGGCAATGTTGCAAAATTCTGAATTACATATGGCCACCGTTATCAATAAAAACATGAAAAATGTCCCATTTATCCCCACTCTCCACTATGTAAAATTTGCCATCGGGATATATCCCAAGGGGAAAAAAATGAAATACATTAAGTAAATATTTAAATGCATTTAACATTTGCTTATTAAATCTATCAAGATATAGTTAAATGTCAATTACAAAAATTTAATCAGGAATCACGTGGAAATGTTTAGAACTATAAATCTTTGCTTTTTTTTTTTGTTCCAATAATAATTAATTGTTTACTTTTACTTTCATCACAACTATCAATATTTTATATAGACTGACAAATAAATGTAACCAAATAATAATGACAAATAAATGTATTAAACCAATTAATCTATAAACAACAATACAATTAATAAGTCAAGATTTTAAAAGACATATAATTACATATAATAGTAATTGGACAATCTTTGGTGAAAACGTTAAATGAAATGTATTGACAAAATTTTAATTTACAAAACATCTAACATTATCTAGAAATTTTTATTTTTAGTTATATTAAAATAGAGACTGATAGTTATTAAAACAATAATGTAGTTAATGTTTTATATATATAATAGCTTTCTGCGTATTTTATGGCATATTTATTTGTTTTCGATAATGCGCATTTGTTATAAGCAACTATTTTAAATTAATAATATTTGTTTACGTATACGTATTTGTTACGTATAACTGTATTTGTAATAAACGTAATTATAAAAAAAAAAAAAAAAAAAAAAAACCTCATTTTTTATTATTTTCATACCTCCAAAAAAAGATATCTTCAAAAAAAAAAATATTTTATATTTTATGAAACAATTAATAGGATTTCGGTATAATATTGGTTTAAAAAATAGCAGAATTTTTTTTATATGTGTTACACTTTTCGAAAGATTATTCTCTTATTTATATTTTTGGCTAGTAAAAAAGTAAATAAATGAATAAAATAAAATAAAATAGATAAAAATATGCACAAAAAATATAATTTCTTAAACAATTTTATATTTTTAAATGTAAAATCTAATATTATTATTATTTATATAAATAGTGAAATGCAACTTTCTGACGAATAATTTACTGCTTAATATATTAAAAAAAAGTTACTGTCACTGGCGTCATTTTTTTTTTTTTTTTTTTTTTTGTCTGCGACAGCATTTTTTAGCGGAGATCAGGGTCCTTCGTGTCATGAGAGGTATCAATAAGTTCCAAATACTCCAGGGAAGATATTTCAGCTGCTTAGAAATTTCTATCATTTTAATTAAAGAAGTTATCAACGAAGTTAAACGACAAGTTTATGAAGGTACTCTATTTGCCATTTTAAATAAAGTTTCTCCCAGTGACGTTGTTCTTCTGTCATAAAGTCATTTTACACGAGAAAATTAAAATATGATCCATGGTTGTACGTAGGTAGGTAGGTTGGTTGGATTTAACGTCGCATTAATACTGCGCTTTTCGTAATTGGCGACGGTCTGGGACGCACCAGTAGAGATGTTCCGGAGACATGTTATCACAATTTTGAACCTTCACGAAGGGGCTCCCCAAACGCTTTGTGATCCCCAGAGGTATAGTGGGGATGGGGACATGGAGGACTTTACGACCATGATAGATTTTATGCGCACCAGCCACCATTAGTGTACACGACGGTCTTTTGCCGGCTCAAGTATCGAATCGGCAATCTTCCAGTTACGTGCTCAGCGCTTTACCGACTAGGGTACCGCGGCCCGAAACCATGAATGTAAAAAAACAAAGAAAATAAATATAAACTTTTTTTCTCTACTTTTAGAAAATTAATCTTCTTACACGAGAAATTTAAAATATGATTCATGGTTGTAGATAGGTAGATAATTAGGTAGGTTGTGATTGCCGTCGCACCATTCCTGCGCTATGGATAATTGGCGACTGTCTGGGACGCACCCCTAAGGATTTTCCGGAGACATGCCACCACAGATTTGGTCCTACACGAAGGGGATAGCTCCCCACCTTCGGTAGCCCCCAGAGGTATAATTTTGATGGGAACATGGAGGATATTGTGACCACGATATATTTCACATACACCAGCCATCATTAGTGTACACGACGGTCTTTGGTCGGCTCAAGAACCGAACCCACAATCTACCAATTATGAGCTCGGCGCTCTACCGACTGGGGTACGGTGGTCCAGATTTAAGGTTGTAAAAAAGAAATAAAAAGGGTTGCATACTAAAGCTGTAATGCGAAATGGTCTAAATATTATGATCTTTTTCTATTATATATATATATATATATATATATATATACAAATATATTTCAATTTGACATTAAATATGAGGATTTCCATAATAATTTTCTGCTTTTGTCTTGTAATATACACTATTACTATTCCTTTTCAGTGAAAGAATGCAGCGAATAGGCGGGCAGAGTTCTGCATGTGTCAATAAATAAAGTGAGTCGGGAAGGAGGCGAAGCCTCCTTCGGGGGTTGGTGAGCGGAGCGAGGAGGGGGCAGAGCCCCCTAGTTGCTTAAAAATTTGGTAATTACACAACATAGGAAAATAAACATATAAATAGCAATTAATTAAGTTTACAAATAACCTTATAGTATTGCGTCTTGTTTATACTGTGATTTGCTGAAGTCTCTAATAAACACCATTATAGTATGGAATCTACACACGATAATAATGATGCCAGGAATTCTTAGAATGATTATCATAGAAAACAAGATTTTCTGAAATTCAAGCAATTTCGCTTTATTCTATCATACATTTCATACTAAATTATTAATCTGCAGTCACACATATTTAGAATATGTGTAAAGCTTTGATGAAATTTCGGTATTTATTCAATAATTTTAAGCAAGATTTAAATTTTCTTTGGAATTATACATTACCTATCTTTCAAAAATTTCATTTTTATAATTTATTAAAATATAATGATATATAGTTTTAATAAAGGGAATGTAATATGAATGTTTATCAACAATTAACCTAGTTTGCTATTAACGTAAGTTTGAAAACTTTACAAATTCGTAGTTATTAAAAAAAAGAAATTTAAATTGCAAAAAGTAAAACTTGCGTATATTAAAGTTTTAAAAAGCGATATACATAAATAATTTTGCATTTTTCTACATATTTACAAAAAAAAAAAAAAAAAAAAAAAAAGCAGTCTGCCTGTCTTTGTCTGCAAAAAAGCACAAAGATTAGCAACTACTTTTCTCATTTAAGAGATGTTGCATTTATAACGGGAGTGTAATCCGTTATCTAATTCGTTATTAGAATTATAATCGAGATTAGATCAAAAGTTAAAAGGGGCATATATATATATATATAGGTTCCTTTTAAAACAGTAAATGTAGCAAAAGAAATAATATAAAGCCAGTGCATTAACTGTTATTGATTAGCTTTTGATGACATGTGTATAAAAAAGATGATTTCGTTTACTGTATGATTTTTTTTTTTTTTTTTTTCAGGTAGAAATTATGAAGTATCATGACCATATTTTGACAGACTCTTAAAATAATGAAATGTTGAAAAAAAGATTTTTAACTGTTTTCAGTTACTTTAAGCAGTGTCCCAAAAATTATGAAATGCTCTTTAATGCTTTATTTGTTAAATATAAAGCGACAATGTAAATGAAAAAAATAAATAAATAAATAAAATTTGGTAGGAAATAACGTTATTAAATATTTGCACTTTTTTACTTTCTGAACATTCTGTGTAAGAAAAGCGGTGAAATCATGGCGAAAATTCGATTTTGAGATTTTAATATCTATAGGTTTTGAGGTCCCCAGAGTTCAATTTTGCTAGTTTTAAGGGCACACACACACACACACACACATATATATATATATATATATATATATATATATATATATATATATATATATATATATATATATATGTATGTATGTGAGTGTGCGTGCGTACACATGTGCACAAACCCTATTTATTTTGGTAAATCCAGCACTTATAGATTATATATATATATATATATATATATATTATTATTATTATTTTTATGTTTTTATTTATTTATTTATTTTTATTTTTATTTTTTACAAGGACACAAAGAAAAAAAAATATCATCATTCCCTATGGGCTAAAAATGTAAGTTCGATAGTGTCTAAACGCATTATTCAAATAAACTAAAAATTATACACCTATTAAACGCCACCACTCTATAGATTTTGGCGAATTCCCTTATAGTTTCTTTACAGGGTCATACCAATAAATTCTTTATCATTATGGTCTAAAGAAACGAATTGTTTAAAATGTGCTAGTGTCTAAACGCTTTATTCAAATAAACTGAAAATTTATTCATTTTGTATAGGTCACCGCAACCAAAGTGTATAGAATTTTTGGTGAATACATGTAGGTTTTTTTTTTGTTGTTTTGTTTACAAAGACACAACAATTTTTTTTTTTTTTTTTTTTTTTTTTGTCGTTATGGCCTAAGTGCCCAAATTTTTAAAATATCGATAGCGTCTAAATGCCATATCCGATCTAACGGAAACTTTATATATGTCGTTCAGGTTTCCGTCGTACGATATGTATAAATTTTGGTGATTCTAGCACTTATAGAGTTTCACAGGGAATCAATATATATTTATCATTGTGGTATATGGGCTCAAATTATTTTACGTAAAATTGCGTTAAATTAAAAATATACTATTTAGTGAAAATACAGAAACATAGTATTATAAATTTCTCTTTATCGTATTTAGTGACTTCCCTTGCTTTACTTTTTCTATATAACCGTTAAATAATTATGGTTCAGAAAGTCGCGTGAACCACTCCACCTTTTTATTTAGTTTTTTTTTTTTTTTTTTTTTTTTTTTTTTTGTTCATCAAAAGCATGCAATTTTTATGTTTTCTAATAAATAATCTCACTTTTAATATTAAAAAATTAAAATCACTAAGAATATGTAAGTGGATCGTGAAACGATCCTAATCACGCAAAATAAAATAAGATTCAAAAATATTTAAATTGAAAACTTTTTCTATTAGCTTGATTCGCACTAAAAGTAAGAAAAGATTAAAATGAAGTGTCTCCACCTAAATTTCATACTTTAGTTAATTTTCAAAAATCTAATCCTCGTGTCGAAAAACTATCGGCACCCCTGGATTCAGAAAAACCATCCCTTTCATTTGGTGTCAAATTTGTAACGACAGGACTGACATTTCTAATTTATTTTATGGATTACACAAAAGTTGTTGCACCTAAATTTCATATTTTAATTAATTTAAAAAAATGTAATTGTCGTGTCAAAAGACTGTTTGCATCTCTGTATTCAGAAAAATTACCCCTTTGATTTGGCACCATATTTGTAACGAAAGGTCTGATATTTCTGATTTATTTTCTCCTTTTTCCGTTTTTAACCCAGATTCGGCCGAAGATTTATGACACAGAAAGTAAGCTGATAAAAAGTCTTTAATAAATAGTTTTAATGTATGTAATTTCAATCTATTTTAATGCTTTATACGACACAAATTTAAAATTTGATTTTGGTATATATTCTCTTTGCAGGTCTATGATTGAATTAAGTATAAGTTTCCTTCAATTTTGAAGATTTTGATGTGTTATTTTTTGGATAATGATGTCACATTATTACAAAAGTCTCACAATTTATTTCTAAAGGGGTTGCACACAAATTTAAAAAGTGTAACTTTTTGAAATTTTTGAAGAAATTGTTAATAACACCTTTTCAATTTGCACGTTATTTTGAACATTTTTGTGAATTCAGTTGCCACTTATCTCTATTAGATAGGGAAATAAATAGCGTTTCACTCTTTTTGGTGCATTCTGTATATATATGGTTTATTTCCAGGTTTTTTTTTTTTTTTAATATGTGTCTCTTCCTGTATGTTTAATGCATATTATAATATCATAATTTACTCTTTAAAGAGATGGTATTAACGAATAAATATACGCAGAAAATCAAATCTAAAATTACATTCATTTAGATAATGCCACTAATTTTCCTGATTAGTTCAATAATCATGAAAAGGCAGATGAAATTTACAATACAATAGCTTTAATAAAACCTTAAGTTACATAGCATGTTACAGTTGTTGAGTACCTTTCATTTATAGGTTAAACACATTACGAATTATGCTGTCGCTTCTAATGGCGATGCCAGTTAATTTACATCCAAGGGCAATTAAGAGATTTGGTAGCATTCGTTACTTAATTAGCTACGACTACTTCTATTGTAGATAATTCAATTCGTAGTTATTTGTCTCCATTTGAGTATTTCGGCCATGTTTATTTTGCAACAGTATTCGAACAGGTCCTTTGCAGTTTTAATCACAAATAAATTCTGTTGCTACATGAGTAATTGAATGAGGTGTGAATGTATCAAAAGGAAGTGGAAAATCTTTTTAAATAATACCTTTCGTCAGTTTAGTAATGAAATACAGTATATTTATAGAACAACAATTTGTATGAATTAAGCCTTTTGTACTTTATATGCACTTTGTGTCTATTTTATGACTTTGAATAAATAATTCCGAAACATTTATTTTGTTCTTATATCGACATACTGCAGAAATATGTTTTCGCACGCTTTAAGAACTGGTGTTTAATTCAATAATAATCTTGTGTAAGTGACTATATATACAATTTAAATTTACACTGAATATAATAATAATAATAATAATAATAAACTAGTTTTTTATACCAAAAACTGTGTCGTTTTAAGGTAAATCTATAACGCCATATCTAATAAAATAAATAAACTTATGAAACTCCAAAGTGAAAACTTTCTTATGTAAAGATAACGTCATCTAATGCTTATTAATGTGAAATCATAATGTATATTCAGACATAAAATATAATCTCTATTTATCTATGATTTACCACCATATCTTGCAAAATTTGTCGTAACTCCAAAAAAATTGTTTCATTACAAACTTGATTTTTTAGAGTTACATTTTCTATAGCGGGTAACTGAAGGGAAATATAATTTAAGTGCGCAAATTATTAAAAATAATTCACACATCAAGATTTTTTTTTCTCTTTAGCTATACAATCAATAGAAATTTTAACACGAAAAAATCAAGTTTGTAATGAAACAACTTCTTTTGAATTACAGGAGATTTGGCAAGATATGTTGAAAAAATCCGCAGATAAATAGAAATAATGTTTTATTTGTGGCTGAATTTCACATTAACAGACAACAGATAGTGTAAAGTTTTCGCAAGATAATTTTTCTTTATAAGTACTTTTCGGCGAGAAGACATCGTGGTCTTATTTTGATGATGATAAAGATTTCTGTGTATAAAACTAGTTTTTTTTTTTTTTTTTTTTTTTTTTTTTTTAAGTGTAAAATAAAATTTTATAAATTGTAAATTTAAGATATTTTATTACTTATAATAAATGTACCAAGTTTTAAAAGTAAAAAAAAAAAAAAAAAAAAAGTAAAAAAAAAAAAAAAGAAACAAAGAAAGAAAAAGAATAGAAAAGGAAAATTTCTGTATTACGAACGTTTATATTTCGTAAGTAAAATGTGGATCTTTCTCTTTCTTTTTTTCTTTTTGAGATTTCCTTACGTACTTTATGTTATGAATTATTAAAGTTAAATTGCAAAATATTAACAACAATAATAACAACAGAAATGGAAACCAAAATTAATATATATATATATATATATATATATATATATATATTTCATGATAGGATTTTGAATATAACTTTATTGTTAATATTATAAAAATAATACGGCATATTTTTGCTTTTATCGTGATTTTTATGGAGATATATGTAACATGTATCCAAAACAATAATAAGAAATACGCATCTTAATTTATTATTATTATATAAAACATATAGGAGTTATTTTTTCTCGAAATAAGACATTAATTAAACTTTTTCAGTAAATAAGCTAATCATCAGTCTATCAGTATTCTGTTCCTACTTGAACAAATTGGTGTAAGGATTTTAGAATATATATATATATTAAAATCCTTAAACATTTTCGATGTTCTAGTTCGTAGATAGTCAAAGTAATAATTTTAGTCTAAACGCAGCATTTTCAGCTCTACTACACGATTCATTTATCAAGCTCATATTTATTCTCTTTCCAAAAGGAAAAATAAAAACTAATAACTCAAAAAGCATAACAAAACTAATTATAAATGTGATATTTATTTAAATAATAAGAAATACGGTGTATGATAGCAAGGCACTTAAAATTTTATAAACAATATCTTTTTTAATTACATATTTGGAAGTAATGTTTACGTAAAGACAGTAAGTGGCAAAAAAAAAAAATAATAATAACAATAATAATAAATAAAATAAATGAATAAATAAAAGCACTTTCACAATTTAAAAACAGATAGAATAGAATACTAGAAAATTATCCGAAATTTATATATTTTAAAAATAAATGCTGCACTAGATAAAATTTTCGTACAATCTTTACGCAAAGTAACTTTCTTTGATATATGGGTGATTTTTCAGATTTTAAGCTTCAGCGAGCCTATTTTGTAATAAGTACACATTTTATTTTATTTTTTAGGGGGGGGGTGTAATTAGTCTTTTCAATTTCAATACACCACCTACAGGAAGCAGGCAGACTTAGAATGGTTTTATTTTAAATGGTACATTTTAAAAACAGCACACCATAAAGAACGTAAGAAAAATTAACTCGGTGTAAAATATATTGTTCCTGAGAACACAATAATAATTTATTAATGTCTTAGGGAGACGGCTGTACACGCACAAACTTATATATATATATATATATATATATATATATATATATATATATATATATATATACATTGTTGTAAAAATCATAACCCGCCTTTCACAGCAGTTATAATTTATCAAAGTTTTTTTTAGCTATCTAATTAAAATTATTCTTTTTATTTAAAAGTTTTATTTCAATCTGAAACTTCCATTTTTACGTCCTCAAGCTTAACTTGAAAACGCCGGTAACTAAAGTTTTCAATTCTTCGTTTCCTTGAGCCCCTAAGTAAAATAGTAGGCCGGCGCATCACCGCCAATTTTTTGCCTCCGAAGACGACAGCATTTCCGCTTGGCGTCCTTATCGCTTCCCTAATGATTTTAAGAAATCTTGATCTAAACTTAATCCGGTCAAGTTAAGAACAATAAGCAACAATATTATTCCTAAAAACACATTTTTTTCACAGTACATTCTCAGGATATCATTTTATTCTGAGGATATCCTATGGATGTACGACGTGTTGTTAGGCGGTTTCGGTTTCTTTTACAAAATGTCGCCAAAACTCAAATACACAGTAATAGAAGGTCTGTGAACACTTTATATTCACTTCTTAAATGATTATAGCAGTTTATCGCTAAACAAACATTCATATCATAGTTTACTTTGTTGAAATTATGAAATATAATAAAATAAGTTACTCTAAGGTACGTAAGACGATAAAAAAAAATGTTTGTGGTTTGTTTATCAGAGAAACGCGCTGGGTACATATGGCAACCCTAAGGCAACAAAATGCCTGATGCGCCAGCTCATATATATAGGAGCCTTATCATTTCCATGATGGAACTTTCCTTCGTAGCAGCAGTCTCTTGCGACACGTGTCAAGGTCAGTGAAGCATCGTCATTTTCTCCCAGCCTTTCCTTTTCAACTGCGTTAGTTAAGAAATTTTGCATACAATAGACAGTATTTAACCTGAATGCCGAACTCAATATTCGTTTCCTCAATTTTTAGTTTCAAGCTGATAGATGTGGTTGGGAACAACGTTGAAGACGTTACGTTATGGTTCTTGTGCTGAAGTATATATTTAAAGTTTTTACTTTTTTATTTTAATTGGTTACTGTGATTAACGTTTATTAGCTAATGAAAACCATTAAGCAGAATTTTCCACCTGCTCCAATAATTAAATTCGTTTGCTTTTCATTATATTTTTAATTTAATTAAACCATGGCATACATTTCATTAAAAAAAAAAACAAAAAAAAAATTGATTTTAATTAATTTTTGTAACTTTATTTCAATATGTTTTAAATAAAATGAATTCGTTTTTAAAACTGACCCCTCGCTTAATACCTTTCATATCTTTCATCACACACATCTTTCACTTTCCAGCTATATATATATATTTTTTATTAATTCTTCTGAGGCTTTCGCTGCACTAGTACAAATGGTTATTGTGAGCGAGTTGCTCCCATATGCTTTTATTTCATCAAATTTATTTCATGATCATTAAATATCTATTTAATTACAATTAAAATTATTAACTTTTAATAACCCTCTTAGTATATATCAGATTTATATCAAAATTATTAAATTCTTTGTTGGAAATTAAAATAAATAATCGTTATTAATTTTAAGAAAAAATTCAGTAATAAATCATTTGATCTCCTTTTAGCATAATGCAATATATATATGAGGGATCTTAAACACAATTTAATTTTATATTCCCTGAAAAGAATAATTTTTATTTCACTGCAATTCTCAATAAATCTTTTTATATTTATAGCTGTAAAAAATTTCATTAGGCAATTTCCGTTACTTTCTTTTTCTTTTTCTTTTTCTTTCTTTCTTTCTTTCTTTCTTTTTTTTTTTTTTTTTTTTTTTTTTGTTTAACTCCAAATACACATAATGTAATTAATTTGCGATTTGAGATAATCTAAATGTCTCACTTTTCAGACATCACGTCGCTATAATTTATATTGATGTGAACCTGCTCCTAACCGTTATTTTGGCGCAGATATGTATGTCAAATTAGGGTTGCATTGTTTTTCAACCGTCTTTTCTAAATTTAAAATTTCCATTGAATTAACTTTAAGACAAAGATATTTTTATTTGGCGCTCTGCGCTGATATTTTCATAGTGCTGCTAGATTTGGCTATTAGAATACGAAATTAATCTTGGTCTTTTGGCCATTTGTACTCGAATTGATCGACTATTAAACACGTAATTTGTTTTGCTCTCTCTCCCGCAACTTTTAACGATTTCCAATTCTGCAACGAGCCTGAATTTAATTATGGTTATTGCTTTTTAATTTTTAATAATAATATTGGTAATATTTTTCAAGATAGATTTCAATAAATATTCTATAAATTAAAGAAGGAATCGCCTCTGTTTTGAGATTGAAGTTTATTTTATTTTTACCAATGTACTAATTATTCTTCAAAAGATCATCAAAAAAATTACTTTACTACATGGATTATTCACATCACAGTTATAGCCGTCTCCTGCTAAAACCTAACGAGGATTATGGACATAGCTAAACCTCAGATTTTATTTTACGTATGCAAATCAGTCAGAAAAAAATTTACCGCCTCTTATTTGTAATTTGATAGTAATAGATTAATGAAATTAGGGACCATATTTGAATTAATTTAATGCGTTATCGCAAATAAAATTTAGGTTTTCGCATTTTTTTTTTTTTTTTTTTTTTTTTAGTTTGAATTAAGCTGAAACTTACAAGAGCCATGGTTGATGTTGTTAATACAATTGAAAAACTTTTTGCTTATAATTATGAAAGTTGGACAAAAGGTATAAAATATATTTTCATCGAAAATAATGCATATCCTTTTACTCTTTGTACTGAGGCAAAAACTATAATATTTGCAAAAAAAAAAAATTAAGCTAAAGAGCTGTACATGGTAATAAAATGAGGGAAGTAGCTGATTCTATACCTGGATACAAGTAAGGAATATAGAACAATTGCAGGAAATTGTGATACTGCAGTAGAATCTGGGAATGCTCTCAAAAAAAAAAAAAAAAAAAAAAAATATATATATATATATATATATATATATATATATATACATTCAAGTCGATACTCGTGCCTGCCATATAATGCTTTTCACTGAATTTATATCTTGTACAATACATGAGGAAGAAAAGATAGATCCTTTTTCTGCCAGAATTTGTCATTTCACCGAACTGTTGAAAGGCATCAACCAACCGTTACATGAAGTTTATAAGTGCTCTTAGCTGTTACGTTCTTACCCTGTCAATATGATACTCTAGTCAGAACAATTTTAAGGTGGAATGATAGTATATTTAACTGTGAAAATATATTGAATGAGCTGTTGGTGGAGGAAAGGAACATTATCCTGCACGAAGGAACATTATCCTGCAATACACCATGCAAGGAAAAAAATTGCAAAAATTCGGACACACGAAGGTGTATTGCAAAGACAAATCGGGTTTCTCATCGACGCCGACGTCTCCCAGTTCAAGACTGGATTCTAACAGAATTCAGTCACCAGAAAGGCCTAAGCAGAACAGCACCCACAGTTCCAAACAGACAAAAAGATTCTTAAGACAATTTAACAGACGATAATGAAAAACGCCTCAGTCAGCATCTGAATCTCCCGATTCCCGGAGTCCCACATCCAGGCAGTTTACTTCTGACATTTCAAATTCTCCCTTATGTTCTGTGGCCATAACAAGTCTTAATAAGGATGCCCACGTCTGTGTTTCTGATACTTATGGAAGCCATCATTTTTGTTATGATTAATTTATTTAATGATTTTAAGCATTTGAACGAGAAATTCACAGCAGCTACCTCTAACACTGACTTTCCATTAAAGGGGACTGGGCTTGCAGAAATAAGATTCAATCATCATGGAATTACTCTTCGTAAAGTTTTGTATGTACCTAATTTAGAAAAAAAAATATTTTCTGGACCAAAAGTAGATTCCAAAAGTACAATGCTTATTAGTGGGATGGGTAAGATAAAATTTATTACGAACAAAATTTTAATTTTTTTCCCACTTATATGATTATATTTATTATGTTTATACTGACCTTCTTAGTAATGCACCTTGTATGCAAGCTATAAAAAATACTCTTCCACCCTTTTCCGATATAGAAAGTTGACATAAAAAAATTTCACGTGTTAGTGCTGAACTGATAGAAAAACTTGCTAAAATAATGGCGCAAGGGTATCAACCAGAAAATTAAAAAAGGATTGGTACTTTCATGAGTCTTGTCAAATTTGTAAACAGCGCAGAATTTTTCACAAACCATTGAATGTCATCAAATCAAAAAACTCTTAAATTTACTTGTAATGGACACATAGGATCCCGTTAAAATACCATTAGAGGGGGTGAAACATATTTCCTCTATATTATTGACGAATATTCTGAAAGAGTTGCTGTATAGCCTAAAACAAGTAAAACGAATATATTTGAAATGTTTAAACGCATTTAAAAATGGCAGATAAGTCATTAATAAATGCATTAAAAGCAATAAAACCGGCAATGGAACTGATCTCCTAAACGATGAATTTGAATCTTTTTGTAAAAAAAAAAAAAAATGGTATTAAACATGAACTGACTAATCCTTATTCTCCTGAACAAAATGGAATTTGTGAAACATTTAATCAAACTATTATCGATGGTATAAGGACTATTATAAGAGACTGTGAAATGTCTCGTTAATTAAGGCTGAATGCAGCTTGGTATTTTGCCCATACATGGAATCATTTGTGTCACAAAAACCAAAAGAAAACTCCTTTTGAACTTTATCCGGGCAAAAAACCCTCATTTCGCAATTTACAACCTCTTGGAACAAATAGATATCTTGGTATACCTAGCAAAAAGAGATTGATCCCAAGGCAAAGAAAGGCATAATTGTGGGATATGTTTTCCGAACGCGTGGTTTGAGTATCTGGCTTCGCGAAGAAAGAAAAATAGTAGAATCTGGCTTCCCAAAGAAAGAAAAATAGTAGAAACTACAAATATTAAATTTTTGGGTAAGAACGTGAATCAGAAAAGTACCACAGAGAGCAGAGCAGCCTGATTGGGCGCAATATCTGAACATCTAGGCTCCCCAGCAAGTTCCAATAATTAAGAAGATATGGGAATTTTATCATCCCTTACATGCCTTGAATAGAACTTCTGATAGTAGACCCTGAGGAACACTAAAGTGAACAGTGTGAAAGTACTTCTGGCCTTACCTTTTCTCCGAAACTAATAGGCTGGGAAAGAAAATCTAAGGGGATTGGTTCTAAAACTGAAATATATTATATTGAAAGAATAAAGAATCATTGATATCATTGAATAATGTTGAAAACTATTTTTATTTATTTATTTACTTATTTATTTTTTAACCTGAAAATTTTCCTTTTCCGTTATTTGATTTATTTAGTGGAATAAGAAAAGAGGGTCAATCACCATCAAGTAAAATGTTCTGCCTGTATAGCATATAGTAACAGATATCAACATAGATGAGCAATGGGAGAAGAGATTAAAACAATTACGGATAAAGGAGTATGTAAATTAGAAAAACACAAAAAAAATGTGAAACATTTAGGTTATAGGTGGGTGTATGCATTAAAGAAAAACAAAGAAGGTGAAATTTTAAGAATTAAGGATATATTAGTGGCTCAATTTTTCAAACAGATAAAAGGTGAAACGTACGATGAAACTTTTAGTCCATTTGGGAATTTTAGTACTATTTATTTTTCTTTTTTGTGCTTCTTTCTTGTTTTAGTTCGTCTCATTTACAGTATGATGTAAAAAATGCATATTCTTTCCTAAGTCATTTACTGTATGCAACCTCCAGATTTTATTTTAAAAGATAAATAGCAATATGCTTGTAGAGTAGTAAAAGCTTAATACGGGTTACACCAAAGTGGTAGAATGGGGTATTTCGAGATTGATAAAGTGTTAATTAAAATACGTTTTATAAGCTCGAATTTTGTAAATGTGGCTATGTTTTTTGTGATTTTGTTTATTGTTGTTATATGCCGATGATATTATTCTGTTGGGTAACAGAGTTATTCATATTGAAAAGATGTAAATTTTGTTGGAATCTCATTTTAACCTTAAGACACTTGGTAGAACAAGAAAACTA
Source organism: Salticus scenicus (assembly GCA_963930645.1). Taxonomy (NCBI): domain Eukaryota; kingdom Metazoa; phylum Arthropoda; class Arachnida; order Araneae; family Salticidae; genus Salticus; species Salticus scenicus. The sequence goes on along the minus strand of OZ005653.1, from coordinate 216,522,224 downwards.
TTGGGAGTGAAGTATGCAGAAGAAAATATTCTTTTAACTCACCAGTCTAAATATATAGCAAAAATTGTCCATAGGTTTAGTTATTTTAAACTCCTTATATTATCTTTACCTATAGCAAATGGTTCTGTTTATTATAAATTTCAATCTTCTAAAACAAAATAAGAAATTGAAGAAATGCAAGTCTACCCTTCTAGGAATTTACTAGGGTGCTTGTTATTTTTAGCCAGGGGTCTATTAGCCTCTGAGGCCAATCCGGGGAGGTGTCTATTGCAAATCGCCAGAATAACCTAGGAGAAATCGTAATTAGGGCATAATCGATGCAGGAAGACCTAGTTTTGCGAATATGTTCTATTTTATTTCTGTAAATCCCATTTTGTAAATTGGCACTACGCCTAATTTTTTCGAGCTTACAGTACACATATTAACTGTATAATTTGTATTAAACTCTGTGATATTTTTCTCTATTGTTTATTTAATTTTTAAATAAGTACTTACAATTTACTTTCGTGATACAATGAAACATATACTCATATTTAAATATTCTTAATGCTATCTTACTTAAACCAGTTTTTGTAGGTTTAGAAAAATATTTCCTTGTGATTTGCACCTTTACATTTTTATATGATTTATTCATATTTATATGAATTGAATATAATGTTAGATAAATGAGTAAGATGCACCTAAACTGTAGTTTATTATATCCATATGTATACTGAAAAAGTTAATTGGATTTTTTTGTGAAAATCGTTTACATATTTTTTTAATTATAGATAGAACATTTGTATTAATATGTACTAGTATCGCCCAGCAACACAGCTACGGCCATTGTTTTCGATATGCACTCTAACTGAATCAGCAGAGTTTTACTTAATATATTTCTCTCTGTAGATGTAGCCTTTCCTCAAATGAGAAAAAATCGCAACGTGAAAACGCCTTTTGTTGGGTGATACAGCACAAAAGCTAATCGGTACCATGTCAATCCAAGGTTCAACCAAATATCAAATTCTGTTAAATTAATTCAATTGGTTCATAAATAAACTCAAAGTTTGAACTCAAAAAGAAAAATATTTTACAAAAATGGTCGGATTGACTTCGGGAAACTTCAAAACGTGTAACTCTATCGAAAACCGCAAATCTAAATTTGTACTGTGCAAATTAATTGGGACAAGCTCAAAAATTTTCACAAATGTTGTTTAATTGGTATAGGTTAACTTACATGCACGGTATAGCAATCTAATATGAAATATGCCCTCCTCTAGCTTGAATGAGATGCTGTACACGGTTTGGTATGGATTCCACTAAATTAGAACATAAATTTTTGATCTCGTCATCACCAAACCAAACTTTTATAACATTATCAATCATTGTCTTCTTTGTTGAGCAGTTCATTTTACTCACACGTCTCTTTACAATGCTCCACAAATTTTCGATGGGATTTACATCAGGAGAATTAACAGGCCAATCCAAAACCGGTAATTTCTGTTCTTGAAAAAAATTCTTTGTTAGCTTAAAAGTATGGAATGGAGCAAGATCTTGTTGAAAGATACCAACACCACCAGCGAACGTTTGCATCATAGGCACAATTTTTCTTTCTATTATAGAAGTGTATTTTTTAGAGTTCATCATCCCTTCAACTGGTACTAAGCTGCCAGGTCCTCCAGAAGTAAAATACCCCCAAAACATCTGTTTCTGAGGGTGCTTAACTGTTTGAATAAGATATTGTTCCCTGATGGGTTCTCCATCACTTCGCCTGACAAATCTTGGTAGAAACCTTGCACAATAAAATGCGTTTCGTCGCTGAATACAACCTTCTTCCAGTCTTGTGCAGTCCAGGATTCATATTTCCTGGCCCAGTCCAAACGTTTTCTCTTCATTTCAGGTGTTAATAATTGTGTTTTGATTGGTGTTCTTGCAAATCGCCCAGATTAAATAAGCCTTCGTCGAATTGTCGATGAATCCACGCTCACACCAGTAGCTAATAATTCTCTCTGAAGATCTGTACTTGTTTTGCGAAGATGCATTTTACTATTTCGTACAAGAAATTTGTCTGTTCGAGGTGTGGTCTTGCGTTTGCGTCCACATTTACTTTCCGTTTTGGAAACACTGTCCCAAATTTTTTTTGCTGATTTATAATCCTAGAAACACTGGATTTTCCAACTCCAACTGCTGTAGCAATATCCCTCACAGTCATAGAAGTATACTGACTAAGGGTAGCAATTCTAGTCCTTTTCCTGGGAGTGATATCCATTTTCTAAATACACGTCAGAAGCAGACAATTCACACAATCGACCACTTCTTACAGCAACTGAAGGGAAAATTTTTCGACATGTCATGATCACGTGGTCAAACCGGTTTAGATTAGTCCAGGGCAGTCACGCGTTGTAAGAAAATGCAGTTGAAACCGGTTTAAAGCAGAAAATCCCCGAGAAAGGAACAATTTTCTTAAAAAATGTGTTTGTCCCAATTAATTTGCACAGTACTGTATATATGCAGAGGAAATAATAATAAATCCACTTTTTTAAAAAATAAGTAGTCAATTTCAGTTAACAGAAATGCAAGGAAATCTCAAAACGTGTAAATTCATCAAAATGCGGAAATCAAAAGTTTTTCCATGTCTTCTACTTTTATCTTACAAATGCAAAAGATATACGCACGCGAAGTGTGGCGTCACTGACCGTTGTTGGGGCTAAGTAAAAGATTTTTTATGTTTACCGTACATTGGATTTTTTGTAAAAAAATATTAAAAATTGAGGAAAATTATTTCTCGATTTTAATCCGCATATTTGGATATAATTATAAATTAATTATCATGCACATGTGCTAGATTAAGTTATTTTGCTGTCAAATTGGCAAAAATTCAATTCTAAATTTCAAAACTATGTCGTCCTTGGCGTTTTTTGTACTTGACGATCAAAAACGTAATACGAAAATATGCATACCAGATGTATATTTTCGTAATATCTGTTGTATGAAATACTCTTTCATATTACTGATTGCTCTCTTAATATGCGTTGTTAAAATAACCATGATTTTTGAAAGGAATTAAATATGTTCGCCAGATAATTTGGTGATTTTTTTTTCCCGCCAAGAACGACAGATATCAAACCTCTTCCGCTGCAACATATTAGTATATTATATCAGATACTTTATTTAGACATTTAAAAACAAATTTAACTTCAACTTATGATGGAATATTCACCATTTTCCTTTTATTTAGTATATTAGTTGAATATTTATTATGTAAATATCACCCTTTGAAATGAAATGTTTATGTTTACATTCGAAACTGGATGTTTGCCATAATTTTTTTTTTTCAGTTTTTAATTTCTAAATAAAAATTTTACCAATTTTACAGCAAAAATAACTCAATCTAAGACATGTAGACAGTAACTTATATATAACTATACCCAAATATGGGAAATAAAATCGGGAGATAACTTCTGTTATTTTTTAATAATTTTTTACAAAAATCCAATGGACGATTAACATAGGAAATATTTTTCGTGGCTCCACGAACGGCCAGTGACGTCATCACTTCGCTTGCATATAGTGATGCTACATTATACAAATTACTGTGTCTATGGTTTTATTTGAGTTTTATGAAATTGCCAGATTTAACAACTTTCCCCTTTTAGGTATCTTTTAATGTAAAGGAATGCGTGTATAAAAGGTAAAAATGGGGGAAAATGTGTAAAAAATTATTAGTCGATTTCAGTTAAACGAAATGAAGGAAATCTCAAAAAGTATAAATTCGTCAAAAATCGGAAATCGAAATTTCTTCCGTTATTATACATGTAATAAATCCACATATGCTAGTAATAAAACCACCTATTTTAAAAATAAGTAGTCAATTTCAGTTAATGGAAATGCAAGAAAATCTAAAAAAATTCATCGAAAACTTGAAATCGAAATTTTTTCTTTACCTTCTACTTTCTTCTTATACATGCAGAAGCTAGTAATACATCCACCTTTTTAAAAATAAGTAGTCACTTTCAGTTAATTGAAAAACAGGGAAATCTCAAAGCGTGTAAATTCATTGAAAACCGAAAATTAAGATTTTTCCAAATCTTATACTTTCTTCTTGTATATACAGAAGATATAGTAATAAATCTATTTTTTTTAATAAGAGATCAATTTCATTTAATTGGAATGCATTATGTTTTAGTTTAAAAATGTGTCTTTAAATTACAGCTGATGTAAATCACAAAAAAAAAGTGAAAGAAAGAATGAAAGGAAGAAATAATTTAGATCTTAAATAAATTGTTAGAAAAAAATATATGTATATAGAAATTTCATACATCAAATCCTTTTTTTCTAATTTGCGTATATTTTCAACGGTATAAACTTTCGATCTAACACTTATTCACTCAAATTTCTCCCATTCTAATGACTATTTTTTCTTGAAATAGAAGGTGATGAGTGAGAAAAAATTATTCGAGAGGGATGCTACATCCATACAAATTACTATGTCAATGGTTTTATTTGAGTTTTAAGAAATTGCCAGATTTAACAACTTTCTTCTTTAGGAATTTTTTAATACGAAAGAATCCGTGTATAAAATGAAAAAATGAATAAAAAATAAAAGTATTTTTAAATACCTTCTTGACATCATAAGAAAATAATTTTTGTATTCGCAGCATCTGGCTAACCATTCCTTTCGAATGATACCGTTTTCACCCCTCTACTCACATAATTAATATGTTAAAAAGGGGACTACAAATTTTATGTTTGCCTATTAATATATAGATACCTTGTATTGCATATGTTTAGCTTCTTTTTCTTCACCTTTGCAGACTCGTGTGAGTCATAGGATAAAGTTATTACAAGTTAAGATACTAAAAATGCTGTAAATCACTTATTTCTTATACATATATGACTTAGTATAATTGATTCGAATATATTAATAAAATTTTATCGTGATGAGTTTTGTTAGTTAATTTTTCACTCCAATTAATACACACACACAGTCACATTTAGGCATGTTATTCTTATCACAATTACACATGTAGTCAAAATTAAACTTAAGTGACTGATATGAAGTGGATAGGAATTTATTATTGTAGATTTATAGATTTGAGTCATTCACATTTTTAAACAATATTTTAAGCAAAATAAACTCGCGTAAATATATGTTGAACACTAAATTCTGTATGATCTCGGCTATCGACAGTAATGAATAATAAAATCTACTTATGCCGACATCCTGAACAACTTTTTATAAAATTCAAAGTGTTGTATATATTACAGATACTGATAACATTATCATACTACTGTAATCTGTAGTTCCTTTTTAGCAAAGAGTCAAAGTATTAAACAATAATGCAAGGAGTTTAAACAATTACAAAATGATTAATTTAGCCAATTCTGTTCTTTCATATACAAAACCAATAATGCAAGGAGTGTAACAAAAATAAAAGTAAAAATTATATATATAATAATGATAAATACAGCATATAAGAACAATGAACCTAAAGTGTATATATTTTTTATTATTTTTAAATGTAGTATAAATATTTATTTTATTAAGTTTATAAATATATTATTTTTGTAATTGTGTCTATGAACTTGATGGTTATAAATAGTAGAGAAAAAAAAAGCGCACTTTTATAGATTAAAAATAAATAGAATAAACTATAGAAATTTATAAAAAGAAATATATTGATTTAGAACAAAAAAAAAAAAAAAAATCTTAAAAACTACAATTACAGCCCAGAGCATAATTATTATGCAAATGAACCTATTCACTCTGTAGATTTTTTTACGTACTTTAAGCTTCAACAAATTAATTTCGTAATAAGTATATATATATATATATATATTTCTTTTTACCACAAATTGGTCCTTACTGAGACATAAAAAAAATTTAGAAAGCAATCAAGCTTGGAATGATTTTATTTAACATGCGTGTTAAAAAATAATATACCATGGAAAGCGAAAAGAAATTTAAGTAGGTGTAAAAATTATTGTTTCATAGTAATAAAAAGAAATTTGCAACGCTTTATAACACGATTTTTCCTTTTACTTTCATTATAATAAGCGTTATCATATGTATGTTTATATTTTTGTGTAAATAATGAAATTTTAAAATGTATTCAAAAAAGTAAAAATATGATTTTATTATTATTATTATTATTACATAAATGCATTTAAATGTGTATTATTCCATACAATATCCATACTTGACAATATATAAATATATATATAGCCTGTCAATGTTTGTTAAACGGGAGTAGAAATTATTACTTAAATCTTTTAACCTTCCATTTTACCGTGCATTCGCAGTGGAAAAAAATAATAATCTGGTGTGTCACTTATACGACTTTCTCTTAACCTGCATTTCAATATTATAATGATAGATTGCATATTAAATTTTAATTGCATATTAATAATAAAGTTCTATGCGCAATGCTAAAATATTCTAAAAATGGTTTAGGAATAGTTTTATTTGGCATGTAATTCTGTGTAAGGGGGCCACCGCTCTCCCCCAACCTCCATTTTCTTACCGTGCATAAAATCATTTAAACAGAAAAAAAAATGCAGGTTGTTATCTTCAAATTTGTCACTCTGTAAGGTAGGAGGCAGTTTCGCAAAGTACGAGTAGCGAAACTGTTTTCAGGGTTTTACTTTCCCTACTAAAGTATTCTAATAAGGAGTTAGGATTTAAAAAGAACTTGCGTATTTTACGAGATTCGCCAAGGGAGTTTCAGTACAAGCGCGGATAAAGGAAAATATGTAAATTAACTAATCGTATAAAAAGAATGAAGGTATCGTGCTCTGAGAGATGGAGGTGGTTTAGGTGTGAAGTAGGGAGGGAAGTGTCTTTTGCCTGGAAGCATAAGTCTGGCCGCTAGTACGCCTAGGATATCTAGCTGTTCGAGAGATCACCGAGCTAGCAGTCAAGTTTCTTTCAAGAGTGGTAATATAGTATCGTTTATTGATTTATGTTATGATAGTTCAGTTACATTCTTGCTAGCTAGTAAAAGTATTTAGTATCTATAATTTTACGAGGAAGTTTGAGCAAATAAATGTTTTTCAAAAGGTAGTTTAATTGTGTAGTCCCATGCTCCCTTGAATTGAAATTTAATTAAATATAATATTCAGTTTTACTTTTGTCTCTGTGAATTACTTTCTATCACTACTTTATTAAGTATGACGTCGGCAGGCAAGCTGAAGTCTTTACAACTCTTAATCAAATTTTTAAGAACTAACCTAATAAGAATTCAAAATGACAAATTTGAATAATCTTGCAGTTATTTATGTTTAGGATATGCTGATAACAGATATACATACGGATCAATCGCTAAAAATTGGACTCTCGTAATCAGGCCACCTTAAAACGTGATCTTACACAAAAAAGAGACTTGAAAATAGAACTTCAATAAATATTTTTTACAGTATAGGTATAAAAAAATTAATTTTGCAGTATTCGTCAACATAGTAAAATGTAGAAAGAACTTCCGTTAATTACAATCAATAGAAAAGAGCGTTCTGTTTAATTCTTGATAGCCCTGTATATTGTATATAATCAATATGTACTATTAAGGATACTCTGTATTTAAGATTAGTCTTACTTGCAAAACTTTTAACAAAGGAGAATTACGACTCCTGCAATTTCCAAGTATAGCCCTAATATATCCAAATAACTTGGGTAGCCCTGTAAGTGAATGATTAATGATTTCCATACCACAATCTACATAAAACATGTTTTTATGAATATAATAAATTGTGTTTATTCTGTTTCGTTTAAGTAAGACTATAGATGTTACACTGTACTTACCAGAAATTTCCTCATACACATATTATATTTGAATTCTCTTTGATGCCGCTGTATACGAACCATTTGTTTGACCTCAAAAAAAGTTTACTGTAGTATCCCTATATGATGCACAATTAGAATATCAAGTTTGAATTTTATGATTTTATTTGTTCTTGATATATGCTGATAATACACGGACACACACACACACACACACACAAATAGACACACAGACCAACCGCTGAAAACATGGTTTGGGATTCAGGGGACCTAAAACTTTGTAAATATAACAAAAACTCCGTTTCGAAAATTTGACCCAAAACAATACTTTCTCTACTTATATGAGTAAGAGATATTAAAAATCATACATAATAAAATTAATTAGGAAAATTACTATTTACTTTGTTAAGAGATGACGCGGGTTCAGAAGGCTTAAAAAGAAAAAAAAAATATTTCTCTAATTTTTCTTTTTTTTTTTCTTTAATGTAATAAATAGATTTATTCAAAACTTTTAGCATGAAATGTTAATAATAGTTTTTAGTCAGATATATCAAGTACAAATAGGTTGTATATTTATGCACAGTATTATTTAATCTAAAAGTTTTATTATCAGGCAGATAATTTGTGTGTATTTATAATCAGTTTTTGATATAATAGTACTACAATTTTAAATAAATGTATTATACTTCTACCATAAAATGATCTAAATTAAGATTAACAAGACGTCTAATCAGAGTTTTACATACAATGTATAATATGCTTTTTGAAATATTTCGGATGAATTTTCTTCGAATATGATACAAAAGGTCATGCATAATTGTTTAAGTTTGAGCATTCATTTTTATCTCAAATCCCGTTACAAATTTTTGCAAGTTTAAAATATTTTTTTTCTGTGCCAGTTAATGGATATTTTCCGTATTTTATAGCTAATATAAAGACGCAGTATTTGCAATAAAATATGCGTTGGTTTAACTTATTGCTACATTTTCATTCTTCTCTCGTCATTCAGATAACACAGTTATCGATTGCAAAGTAAGATACTGATAAAAGTTCTAAAAATATTGAACTCCATTGAAAACATTTATTCATCAAAATTCTACAAATCATAATAATAAAGTTTTATGATTTAGAAATGATAAGAAATATTAACTTTTTCTTTCACATATAAATGAAGAATCATGAGGTAATATATTATTTGACATATTATTTGGACAATATATTATTTGGTTTTAAAAATTAATGGGATCAAAAATTAATTAAATATATGAAAGATTTGAGGTATTATTGTTGAAATATTAATAACGTTATTAAAAATTAAATGACATATTTCTTAAAAAAAAAAAAAAAAAAAAAAAAAAAAAACTTTTTATGTGAAATAGAAATTTGTATTATGCTTGACTGTTTTATAAAAAATTATTCTTTTAATGTAGATATACTCTTTCATATTACGAAATGAACTTAAATAAAAAAATAATAATAAATACTTAGCTTGATTTTTAAAAGGAATTTATAAATGTACATATATATATATATATATATATATATATATGTATAATAACTGATGATATGGATTTTATAGATTCAGTTTTACATAATAATATTCTTAAGAATTTCATGAAAATGGGTACTAAATATAGATTAAATGTTACTAATTATATCAAAAATATAAAAAATCAGTTATATAAAGATATTGATGATTCTATAAAAAGTATTGCAGTAAAGAATAATGCATAAAAGTGTAAAGTATGCCTATTGAGACTTTTAATGAATGGGTTTTTTAAGTAAAAAATGATATTGATAAATTAAAATTTGGTGTTCTGAAGGGTTATATTAACAGAGATATTAAAGATGATATTTAAAAACTTCAAGAAAACTTTATCATAACTTATGTAGATAACGCTGTGAATAATTTTGCTATTATATGTAAAAAAGTATTATTTGGAAATGGTGGATAAAATTATGACAAATAATATTGTGGCGACTTCTTTTTTGCACCTGGTTCTTTTCTTCCTGTAAAATCATCTTGAGACACGTTAAGACACTGATCACGCTTTGTTTACTTTTAAACATTTTAAATTTACTTATGGCACAAACATAAAATACATAACCAACACATAAATTAACAACAAGTAAAGTATTTTAAAAACAACATATAGAATTGAAACGTTAGTCCATCTTAACTCACATACGCACACGTGTTGCCACATTTTTGTTCCAAACTTTTCAGTTCTTGTTTTGGAATATTCTCGAAATCAGAGGTGCGGCGTTCACAAATATATTATTTGAAGAGTCTAAAATTAAAGAAAGGGAACTTTTAAATAGAATTAAAGCTAAAATCTACAAATTGGAATTAAACTTACTAATATTTATTTTCCTTTTATTTTTCTTATCCTTAAATTTCATAGAGATCCAGAAAAATTTAGAACTTCTTCTTATAAAACATATAATGTTAAAACAAATAAAAAACTACAACTTCTTATTCAAAATGCTCAAGATCATACTACAAATTCTATAATTCTTAAAAATAGTTATGACTTGATTGTTTTTATGAAAAGTAAGAAGGTTAATAATGTTTTCACTTGGGATTTTGAAGATTTATTTAATAATATTAAAATAGATTATTTGATCCAATCTTTGGATACTTTCTATTATGATAGTGATATAAAAGATAATAAAGATTATAATAAAGATAAAAAATTATACAGTTTGCTTCTAAAAGAAAAATATATTTATTATCATGGGGAATTTTATGTTCAAAAACATGGCTTTCCTCAGGACTCAGTATCTAGCAACAGTTTAGAAAATATGTATTTACATACTTATGGAAATTATTTTAAATCTAATGAGGGTATTATAATTTACAGATACATTGATGATCTGATCGCTTTTACTAGTACAAATTATGATACTAAAATAAAAACAAATTTTTATCCTTCTTATTTAAAACTCATTAGTACAAATTTTAATCCTTTAAAAGCAAATTTCTTGGACTTGGATATAAATATTGTAGATAATGAAATGATTACAACTATTTTTGATAAAAGAAATAATTTTGATTTTAAAGTGATTAAATTGATTCATTGGAGCTCTAACATTAGTAAACATTTCTACAGAAATATCATTTTAAACGATCTTAATCGTAATAAAAGATTAATTTCTAATTACATGACAAAATTAAGAATATTCAGGATTTCTTTAATAGTGTGAAGGTGTTCACATATATTGTTAAATTTTAATTGAATTTTTCAATAAAACAAAAAAATGAATAATAAATTATTACATCCGTTATTGAAACACATTAATCGTTAGCCAGGAAGAGAGAGAGAGAGAGAGAGAGCGTGGAGACGAAAAAAACTATTGCGTGTTTTATGCAATCGAAAAAGAGCAAAGACTGGGGATTCACGTTTTAATGACACGGAGATGTCTGTGAAGAAGAGAAGCCATCTGCCTCTGTTATATGTGTTTTACGCCAAAAGCATGCCAATTTCAATTCTTTGTTTCTAAGTCTAAACTAATGTTAATTTTTGAATTATAAAAGACGGTTTATAAAAATCGACATCCCTGTAGTTGGCCGGTTTATGCCAAGCGCCAGACTGACGACATGATAGCCGTTGGAAAACTGAAATATCATTAATATTGCGCAATTTCAAATAAATTATCACATCCGCTATTGTAACACATTAATTCTGACAATGAGTTTTCTTGTTTTAGAAATATTTGAGAACACTTTTTTTTTTTTTTTAAATAATTGTATTTAATGTCAGAATTTCCGTTATATATTATTTCTTCATTTAATTTTTTATCTTATTAAATAAAGTACATTTCTATTCAAAAAATATATATATAAACATTTTTATTTATGATTCCAGATTCTCCGTTATAAAACATATAATATTTAGATCTATAAATAATGTCTGTTACGGTTTTACGAAACTGGGAATGGAGGGAAGTATTGAATTGAAAGTAACTGTTGTCATTAAACAGAGATGGCAGCACCAAAGAATGACATTAAACTTTCTTAGGAATACGAACCTGCGCAAGACTAAAGTCTTTTGGACTGCTCTGAGCAGGCTGTTTTCTAGTCGTTCACGAAAATCTCAAGAGGTGCGTTGCGCCTTTGAACATTCAAACAAGAACTTATTCTAAATAATATAATCTTATTCGTATTAATTTAATCTTATCATACTTACATAACGTAAGTTAAATGATGTAACAATAAAATGATTCCAACAATCGATATTCGACTTCCAGGATTTTTTATGAGTTATTGTGTGTAGGTCTCAATTGTGGTACTCGTCCCGGGATGCTGGTAGAGGGGTGAGTAGATTAAATTTATTCTCATTGAATCTAGTGCATGTTGTAATCATATTTCCTCAGTGAAATCAAATCAAGTTAAATTGAATCTAAATCTTAATCTAATTGAATCCTTGATGACAGATATTCTAATTTTAATGAAAATTCAATGGAGATTCCTATAAATGAAAAATAGTCGTATATTCTTCTTTGACTTCAAAGCCAAATCCGTCGACAATGGAGTTTCAATTATCTATTAATTAGATAATTAGTTGTAATTCGTTTAATTAAAAAAATAATAATAATTGAAAATTGAAAAAATTATTCGCTTACATCGTATAAAATTCTCTGAATAAGAACTTTAAGTGAAGTTAAAACGTAATTCAAAGTACTTTGGGTTTCAAACTTTTGGTGTATACTTAGTAGTTTCGTTTTGAAATAGAACGTAATTCACAGTACTTTTGGTTTCAAAACGTAATAGTTTCGGTTTAGAATATAAAACGTAATTCAGAGTACTTTTGGTTTCAAAACGTAATAGTTTCGGCTTAGAATGTAAGAAACAAAAATTCATATTAAATAATTGTTGAATAAATTTAAGTATGAGAATGCAAAAATTGCATTTAATATTTTATTAGATTATTTATTTCAGTAAAAAAAAAAAAAAAAAAAAAAAAAAAAAAAATCTATTTTATATGTGTTGTTTCTTTTTCATTTGTTCTTATTTTTTCATATTTTACTTCCTGATCTGCAGACTAATAATTTAATTCAATCGATTAATTCATATTTAAATTTAATTATTTGTAATTAGTTTGTTCAAAAAATGGTTAGGAAAGGTCGTACAAAAACAAATGATGTTGAACAGAGCGCGTTGTTCCCAAAATCTAATGAAGTGACAAAATTTGAAAATGTTATTAAGGAGATAGATTTTATAAAATCGAAAGTCAATGCTTGTGATAGTGGCGATCAAGCCAGATTAAAGATCCTAAAGGATAAGATAAATGCATTGGAAGTTAAATTAGAGGAAATAGTTAAAAAAATTTCCGAAGAGGAAAACGATGAAAACTTTGAAGAATTGTTAAAAAATCGGGACATTCTGTTAGAATTATCAGTAATATTAGAAAGTAAATCGCAATCAAATACACCAAATGTAAATAATGATGCACGTACCAAACCAGGGACTTCTGTTAATTCGCCTATTAGCCTCCCTAAGATTGAAATTCTTTATTTTTACAGGGATAATGAATCTTGGTTGTCATTTAAAAATTTATTTAAATCATCTATTTTGGATAATGACAGCCTTAGTGAGGTTGAAAAGCTACAATACCCCCAATCGTGCGTAAGAGGTAGTGCACCAAATCTTATTCGTGGATTTACTTTACAATCGGAAAATCTTAAACACTGTTTGGAAATCCTTATTCAGCGCTATGAGAATAAACGCCAACTAGCTATAACTCAAATAAATAAAACCTTTCCGGTATAGGTAAACAAGGCGGATGATCCTGAATCGTTTTTAAATCTAATAGATACTTATAACGAAGCGGTGCGAAATTTATCGACCCTCGTATTGGAATCGAATCCTCTTAGCGATCTTATTCTTATAAATTTCATGATTTCAAAATTGGATTCATCCGTTAGGCATAGGTGGGAGCTCAGTCTAGAGAATACGCAAACTATTCCCGATTTGAATTCGTTTCGTACATTCATTGAAAGGGAGGCGTCGAGTCAAACAAAACTTGAATTTAAACCAGGGATGTTTAAGCAGCCAAGCCAATAGAAGGTAGTAGAGTAAAAAAATCTAGTGTAAATAATTCAATAAAAGTAAAAAAAAATAAAAAAAAATTGCGTCGCCTATTCTCAAGTACATCAATTGTATAAATGCCCCAAATTCAATAGAATTAATGTTCAGGAGCGATGGGACTTAGTTAAATCTAAAGCGTTATGTGAAAATTGTTTGCGAGCTAACCATCAAGTGCGGCAATGTAGAATTAATATTAAATGTAAGGTATGTGCAGGTTCGTATCACACTCTTCTGCACATTTATACAAAGAATTCTGCAGATCAGGGAGGTGGCCTTGTTACTACGTCTGTGTCAAACAGTGCACAATCTAATGCAAATCTTAATCAACAAAGAGTTTTATTATCTACTGTCCTTATAAAGGTTAGGTCACCGAACGGCAAAATTATTCAATGTCGGGCGTTAGTTGATAGTGCCTCACAAAATAGTCTCATAACAAAGGAATGCGTTGAGAAGCTAAATTTGCCTTTGTTTGGCACTTTTCAACGACTTCTCGGCATAAACGGTATGTCTGATACTGTTTTAAATTTCACGGAGATTTCATTCTCGCCATATTTCGCTAACGAGTATAGAAATTTGAAGGCAATAGTTGTAAATACGGTTACTGCCCCTCTGCCAAATTTCCGGGTGAAGACGACGTCTTGGCTGCACACAAAAAAATTTCAGTTAGCCGACATAAATTTCTCCAAGCCACAACCCATAGATGTTTTGTTAGGCGCAGATATTTTCTCCTTGCTGATTAGTGGAAGACCAGTACACGGTAAACCAGGAGAACCCTCTGCTATTCCCAGTTCACTGGGATACCTCCTATGTGGTCCTATCTCAAAGACTGGAATTCAGCCAGAAGCCACTTGTAGTCACAATCTCCACTGCTTGATCTTAAATTCCTTTTTTGACAATGATCGAATGATATCTTCTAAGGATGGTGAAGACGAAGCCGACCCGGCCGAAGTATTATTTAAATCTTCGACCAAGCGCAACCCCGAAGGGCGCTATGTTGTCAAATTACCCCTCCATGATGAGATAGATTTGGGTGAAAGCGCAAACTGTGCACTACAAATGTTTAAAAATCTTGAAGCTCGATTTGTTCGGAACCCTAACCTAAAAAAAGAATATTGTCAGTTTATGTGCGAATATTCAGATCTAGGTCATATGACCCTACGTCTAGCTGAAGAACTTAACCGTAAACCAAATTATTATATGCCTCATCATGGAGTTATAAATGAAAATAGTAGCACCACCAAACTACGGGTAGTGTTCAATGCGTCGGCCTTGACAACAAATGGCCAATCACTTAACTCTAACATGCATAAAAGGCCAAAATTTTAAACGAGTATATTTAGCAATCTGATTAGATTTCGATTAAATAAAGTCGCCCTCTCAGGCGATATTGAGAAAATGTTTAGACAAATTCTAGTCACAGTACCAGATACAGACTTTCAAACAATATTTTGGAGGGCCAATGTTTCAGATCCACTCCGAGGGTATAAATTAAATACGGTTACTTATGGCACAGCCTGTGCACCTTTTTTGGCCCTGCGTACCGTGCAACAATTACTGATAGATGAGGAAATCAATTTTCCCGAAGCTGTGCAGGCTGCCCGTAATAACCTGTATATGGACGATCTCCTTGGAGGGACTGAATCAATCGAGGCCGCTCAAACCTTGGTAACAGACCTTCAGGCTTTATTTAATGCTGGAGGATTCAAGCTGCGAAAATGGGCTTAAAATTGTGTGGAAGCTCTAGTTCATGTCTAAGAACCTTTAAAATCAACAACACGGGAATTATCATTAAACCCTGATCAATCCCAACGTATTTTAGGATTAAACTGGAATTTGACATCGGATACATTGCAGGTTAAAGTTAGCACCGAAGAAAACGTCACAACAAAAATACAGTTACTGTCAATAATTGCACGAATCTTCGACCCTTTGGGTTTCTTATCCCCTGCCACTATTCATTTAAAATTGCTGCTACAAGGTGTTTGGAAGCAAAAGCTTGGGTGGGATGATTCTCCACCTCTAGACATTCAAAACAGGTGGAATGAATTTTATGAAAAAATTGCCTCCTTTGAGGTTATGTCAGTGCCTAGATTTTTAAAGTTGGAATCCAAATCTATTTATCAGATACAGGGATTTTGTGATGCTTCACCAAAGGCATATGCTGCCGTAATTTATATACGTCCTAGACAGTACTCATCTTTAAAATTAATTGCAGGTAAGATCCGACTAGCACATTTAAAACCCATAACCTTGCCCAGATTGGAGCTATGCGCAGCTGTATTGTTATCGGAACTTTTGTCAGTCGTCCAGAGCTCGCTACATTATCCGATTGGTGAAATTCTCCTATGGACAGACTCCACAATCGCCCGTAGTTGGATCTTAAATCCACCCTTGAAAGGTAACACATATGTCCTACATAGGGTCAACAAAATCAAATCTCTGACAGACCCAACTACATGGTATCACTTACCAAGCAAACACAACCCAGCGGACTGGGGGACCCGGTGGCTGTTTCCAGACAAATTAAAGAATTTTGACTTGTGGTGGTCTGGACCTAGTTGGCAAAATATCCCAGCCTTAGATCACGATTCAAAGATTTCGACATCAGCCCAATGTACACTTGTGAGCACTTCTGGACTAATAGAGTCCAACCAAAAGAATGAATACAGGATAGAGGATTTGGTTTCAAAATTTTCTTCGAGTACAAAACTTTTTCCCGTAGTTGCATTTATTAAGCGATTTATAATAAACACTCGAAACACTGCAAAGTTGAAGGGACCAGTGTCAGTGCAAGAAATTTCAGAGGCTAGAAAAACTGTTATTAAATTCGTCCAACAAAGGTCCTTTGCTTCAGAAATCGCCCTTTTGCAGCGCAGCCAACCCGTTGCAACATATAGTAAATTAAAATGTCTTAATGTTTTTATTGATTCAGAAAATCTATTGCGAGTGGGAGGCAGGATTGACAAAAATAAGACCCTACCATATGTCACTAAGCATCCTTTATTAATACCTAAAATTCACCCTATTACATCATCTATAATAAGACATTATCATTTTTATAGTCTTCATGGTGGTGTCGACCTAGTGTTAAATTTAATTCGCGAGTCTTACTGGATTCCTGATTGTAGATCAATTGTTAAAAAAGAGCTTCGAAAATGTGTCACCTGTGCCAAAGTCCAACCAACCCCAATTCAGCAAATGATGAGTGACTTACCCAGTGCCAGGGTCAACCCTTGTCGACCATTCCAACATGTCGGAATTGATTAACGCAGGCCCTGTTCAAACGAAGTGTGACCATAAACAAAAAAAAATACCAAATTAAAATCTTATATATGTCTTTTTATTTGCATGTGTACCAAGGCAATTCATGTCGAATTGGTCACTAGTTTATCAACCGAATATTTCTTATATGCCCTACAAAGATTCATAGGGCGTCGCGGCTATCCTACTGACATCTACTCCGATAACGGTCGCAAATTTGTTGGTGCCCATGCCCAGTTAAAAAAGCTGGTTACACTTTCAAAGGAAAACGCTATTCAAAATTATGTCACCAAAAAAGAAATCCATTGGCATTTTATGCCACCTTACGGGCCCATCTTTGGCGGCCTATGGGAATCGTCAGTGAAATTGGCGAAACGCCATTTGTTTAAAACTTGTAAAGGCAGTTGTCTTTCGTTTGAAGTGTTTAATATTATTCTCACAAACATTGAAGCGTGCTTAAATTCACGCCCTTCAGTCCCACTTCCCACCGAGCCCAATAACTATCTCGTACTTACCCCAGGACACTTCCTAATTGGAGCACGGCTTCTTCAGCTTTCTGAACAATCTAATAATCATACTAATGAATCATGTACAAGTTTCTCTTCCAGATGGACCCTCCTTCAACAACTTAAGACCAATTTTTGGAGAACCTGGCAACGACCCTATCTTACCCTATCAGTCAAGAGCAAAATGGCAAAAGTGTGTTACACATCTGCATCCTGGTCAGCTCGTCCTAGTCTTGGAGCCCTCTACTCAGCCAGCACAGTGAAACTTAGCCAGAATTCTGGACCTACATCCAGGTGATGATGGAATCGTACGAATGGTAACACTGAAAACGTCATCGGGAGTCATCAAAAGACCTGTGAATCGCATTGCCAGACTACCATGCTCACCCCCCCACCAGAGGATGGAGTATTGAATTGAAAGTAACTGCTATCATTAAACAGAGATAGCAGCACCAAAGAATGGCATTAAACTTTCTTAGGAATACGACCTGCGCAGGACTAAACTCTTTTGGACTGCTCTGAGCAGGCTGTTTCCTAGTCGTTCACGAAAATCTCAAGAGGTGCGTTGCGCCTTTGAACATTCAAACAAGAACTTATTCTAAATAATAAAATATTATTCGTATTAATTTAATCTTATCATACTTACATAATGCAAGTTAAAATGATGTAACAATAAAATGATTCGAACAATCGATATTCGACTTCCAGGATTTTTTATGAGGTATTGTGTGAAGGTCTCAATTGTGGTACTCGTCCCGGGATGCTGGTAGAGGGGTGAGTAGATTAAATTTATTCTTCTTGAATCTAATGCATGCTCTAATCATATTTCCTCAGTGAAATCAAGTCAAGTTAAATTGAATCTAAATCTTAATCTAATTGAATCCTTGATGACAGATATTCTAATTTTAATGTAAATTCAATCGAGATTCCTATAAATGAAAAATAGTCGTTTATTTTTTTTTTGGCTTCAAAGCCATGCATTATTTACTATATATCTATGAGGAATTTTTTTCAATTCCCGAACAGCTATTCTGGAAATGGTAAAATATTATTAATAAATCACATCCACGAACAACAAATAACTAGTGTGCTGTGGCCACCACATGACTTTCTTCTATATTTTCCTATACAAATTCACTCAGTAAAAATAATTTATTAAAATTATTATTTAAAAAAAATATCTTCCATGATAATGCAGACGATTTCCATATTAGAGAAGTAGTATAACACTAAATCTCATAAAACTATACAATTGTAAAAGTCATCCCGCCCAGCAAAATCTCTTACCTTCCTTTAGCAGCCCCCCCCCCAAAAAAAATTATTGCTATCAAATTTCGCCTCCGCTATTGAGTCCCAGGTACTCAATGCCTACCTTAAAGAAGATATGTCAATAACACTGCATGCAGTTTTCTAATAAATCCTAATCTCTTTCAACATTCTTTGTTATCTGTGTTAGATTTTTCGCTGCATTAAAGTTATAATTTAAAGTATTTTTACGGTGGGGTACGTAATAATATTTTAATCTTTACTAACTAAATTTTTTATTAATTAAAACTTCTACATAGGGTACGCACCCCACCGTAAAATCAGTTTAAATTATAACTTTATAATGCAGCGAAAAATCTAACACAGATAACAAAGAATGTTGAAAGATATTGGGATTTATTAGAAAGATACATGCAGTGTTATTGGCATTTCTTTATTAAGGTACGCATTGAGTACCCGGGATTCAATAGCGGTGGCCAAATTTGATATCAATCCTTTTTTTGGCTGCTTAAGAAAGGTAAAAGTTTTTTCTGGGCGGGATGACTCTTACAATAGTATTGATTTTTATGAGATATCACTTCTTTTTGCAGGTTATGTATGTTCTTTCATAAATATAATCGTATGCATAATGAATATATTTGTGTAATAGATCAATAAAAATCGTGCGTGTTATGCATAGATTTAAATATAGTGTTACAGATTTCTAAATAGTACTAGCTATTTTTATGTTATTTCTTTTTAAGAGGTTTACACATTATAAAATATCAATTTTTCGCATTTCTAGCTTGTTTCCGCGTTAAAAAATATCCTTCTCCGTTAAAAACACACTTTATCAGGGCACGTAATGGACTTGGCGATGAATTTGGCGATTTATCGCACCTTGACAACTATTTTGACGTCCTTGGTGAAAAAACCTTTATTATCGATAGGCCCATTGTCCAAGCTGTAACTCGATTATTACGGAAGTTACTATAAAATTCAGGATTAATGGCAAGCTAAAAAAGGGGTCCGTTCGGACCATTGGGGTGAGTTTCTCGCTAAAACTTTACGGAATAGAAAGTTCTGCTTGAGTAAGTCTCTACCAATGAATTTCAGCTTATTTCTGTATGTTATGACTAAGGTATCGTTTGTGCCGTGATTTTTATGTTGTCAGCTGTTATTTAAGCTGCGTTTTCTGGTGAAACTCAAGTTGATACTGGGTTTAACAGACCTGTAATCTTCCGAAATATTCTGTAAATAATTTATAAAACCTCTGCAAGGTTTTTCTTCCAATCACAGAAAATTCACGAGCCCCGAGTGCGCAACAATATGTTTGTCTAATGCGTATATATTATGTGAATGTGTAATTTTTAGGGAACCCATGTTTATGAATATGCATTTATATGAGGCGTGCGTTTCATACTGACATTCGAATGAATTTGCATTGTATTTATTCCTTTAAACTCTACTTAAAGCAACTTATGTCATTGTCATTTCTTGTAATTTCATACTTAAAAATCTGAATTGATTTCACTCGACTTTCTAAACATTTATTAATTAATAATGTTTAAAAAGGTTGAATAATTTAGTAAGTAACCAAATGGGAGAACTTTTTCATTAGAAAACGTTCATGCTATTTGGCAAATTTGGTGATTGTTGCTCACAACGAGACCCAACGGTAATTCAGTCTAAGGAATAAAGTATTTCAGATGCTTTTCGCTAGAGTAATTCATAAACAATTGTAAAAAGTTTGCCTTTAATACAGCCAAGATCATAGCCAGATAAAAATTTCAGAGTAGGTATAATATTTAGTACGTAATATTAAGTGTTTAAAATGAAATATAATTTAAAAAAAAATCGACAAATCTGCAAAATTTTTCTGAGTTTTTAAAATAACCATATACTGTTCCTTTAGTTAAGACCTTGAATAAAGTTAAATGTTTCAAATTTAATTTGGCAGTTTATCGCATGGGAAATGAAAGTGTGTAAATACCTCCGCGACCGCAAGTTGGCTAAAAGTATATAAAAAAATGTATTTTCACCATGTTCTGAACTATTCTGAAAGTTTCAAATACCTAGCTAGTCGGGAAGCTAGTTAAATAAATTTTCTATTGAATCATATAAACGCTTCCGAAGACAGTAGGGACCTGAAACAGTTGACTAAAAGCCTTAAAAATATATTGTCACTGTGTTCTTAGCTATCCTGAAACTTTCAAATGTCTAGCTAGTCAGGAAGTTAGTTAAAAATCGATTGCAAGATTTCTACTGGTAACGCTACCGAAAGCAGCAGGAACCCGAAACAGTTAGCTAAAAGTATTTTAAAAAGAGCATGTTCACCGTGTTCTGAACTATTCTGAAAGTTTCATATATCTAACTAGTCGGGAAGTTAGTTAAATAAATTTTCTGTTGAATCATATAAATGCTGCCGAAGGCAGTAGGGACCTGACACCAGCGGTGAAACTTTTCAGGGGCTGCCCCTGAATTCAGGGTTTTTGATGTATGTACTGTCTTTGAATTTCATGTTAAAATATTTTGTTTTTGCATCAATTTCTCATTTTAAATGTTTAATTTACCTTATAATGTATTATGAAGTCAGAAAATATCACTTAATATCGGTAGCCTTATAATATATCATTAATAAATCTCCCCTATCTGCATGCAAGAAACAGTTTTATGGGTTTTTGTAAGCTAGGCAGTTTCACCCACTCCTGACACAGTTGACTAAAAAGTGTTAAAAATATATTGTCACCGTTTTCTGAACTATTCTGGAAGTTTCAAATGTCTAGCTAGTCGGGAAGTTAGTTAAAATCCGATTGCAATATTTGTACTGGTAACGCTGCCGAAAGCAGCAGTAATCCGAAACAGTTGAATAGAAGTATTAGAAAATGCATTTTTAACGTGTTCTGAACTACTCTGAAAGTTTCAAATGGCTAGCTAGTTGGGAAATTAGTTAAATTTTCTGTCGAATCATATAAACGGTGCCAAAATTTGTAGGGACCTGAAACAGTTGACTAAAAGTATTAAAAAATGAATTGTCACCGTGTTTTGAGCTATCCTGAAAGTTTCAAATGTCTAGCTAGCCAGGAAGTTAGTTAAAAATCGATTGCAAGATTTGTACTGGTAACGCTGCCGAAGGCAGCAGTAACCCGAAACAGTTGGCTAAAAGTATTAAAAACATGCAATTTCACCGTGTTCTAAACTATTCTAAAAGTTTCAAATGTCTAGCTAGTCAGGAAATTAGTTAAATAAATTTTCTGTCGAATTATATAAATGCTGCCAAAGGCAGTAGGGACCTGAAACATTTAACTGAAAGTGTTAAAAAATGTATTGTCACCGTGTTCTGAGCTATCCTGAAAGTTTCAAATTTCTAGCTATTCGAGAAGTTACTTAAAAATCGATTGCAAGATTTGTACTGGTAACGCTGCCGATGGCAGCAGGAACCTCCGAAACAGTTGGCTAAAATTATTTTTAAAATGCATTTTTACCGTGTTCTGAGCTATCCTGAGAGTTTCAAATGTCTAGCTAGTCGGGAAGTTAGTTAAAAATCGATTGCAAGATATATCCTGGAAAAACATAGAAACAAGAATCGATGTTAATAAAAACATGGTAATAAATAATAATAATAATAAAAAAAAAAAAAAAAAAAAAAAAAAAAAAAAAACTAAGTTCTACAACATTAAAATCATTTGTTGTGGGTCACCTCCAGCTTACATGTCAATTGCAGCGTTTAAATGCTATCGTATTCACTGATGCACATACATGCATACCTCTTTATTTTAAAAAACGAAAAATGAATTCAGAAGACCTCAAAACTCATAGAAACACAAAAATGTCAAATTTGAATTTTTCCATGGTAATATTTCTCGTATATAATATATGATCGGAATTTAAATATGTGTATTCTTCCATCCTCTGTAATTTTATAAAGTTAACGAATCGCTCCTTTATTTAATCCGTCACATTACTTTTGTTAAAAGTCTGTTTAGCGCATTCTTCAAGCATTTATTTATTACGAAATCCAAATTTGCCTATTATTTTTTTTATTAATAAACATGTTTCTTGTAAAAATTTTAAGAAAAAAGTGACTTTTTATTTATTTCAATCCATTTTTGTAAAACAAAGTAAAGAAAGTAAGAAAAAAAGAAAAAGAAAAACAGAATTTATTACTATGTAATGTGTTATTAAATGAAAAAATTAAATTCATTGAAAACAAGCGCCATCTCTAGACGTATTCACGAAATTTTTGGGTTAAATATCACAAAATTGAAAATAACTACCCTGTATATTGACTAAAAGAACTTTTGATTGCTAAAGGCACTAGTACAGGTCAGAAGGAATGACCATGCAAAAGTTCAGCTCAATAGCTGTAGAACGTTAGGCTCAATCCCTGTCAACAATTGCTGTTTTAACTATAACAAGAAGAAGAAGGAGAAGCAGAAGAATGTAACCGGCAAATTTCGGGTCTTCAAAGTTATATAACTCAAGAACCTTAATTCGGAACGACATGCAAATTTGTATGTTTTGCCTTAAGGGTATGCTGAAGGTCTGTGCTAAAAATCATAGGTATTGGGGATCAGGGAGCTGAGATACAGGTAGTCGAAAAGTCCGAGATGCTCTGTCGCCACAATATATACACTTGTAGCGTTCACCATTGACATTCCTACTTTGTAAATTTCATTTGTTTTTCTCTTAATATTTGCTTTTCTTAATGGTGGGGTTGAACGCTACCGCGTTCCTTGATATCCAAAAAAGTTGAATTTATTCTCACTATTACTTAACCCGTTAGTAGTCACATATCAATCTTCTTGCCGCCCATCGCTTACAAATTCCTCCTGCAGATCACCTCTTGAAAATAAAGTGGGGAAATTTTGTGTACCTGACCTTGGGTAGATGTCCTCTAACATAGTATGTTTTCAAATCATTCCTGCTACTTTTTGAGCAATTAAAAACATTTTACTTCTCAAATCAGTCTATTTGACCACGACGTGACGACTGCTAACGTTGATTCATTTTTCTCCCCATTTCCGGTTTTTCAGACAGGTTAGAGATTTGCGGGAAAAACTCTGCGTGAATTAAAGGCGCTTCATCTTTCTCTACTGGCTTTCTTTCGGCTTTCCCCCAACACTAAACAGCGGCGGCAAAAAGACCGACACATGACTACTAGCATTATAAAAAAAGATGCGACTACACTCGGGTTAAAAAAAAAAAATGTTAAAAATTAAAAAAATCGATAACTTTATTTTAAATTATCGCTGATCGATGGTTCAATCATTCGTTTTAAAGATATTGGCGAGCTCTTTTGAAAGATACCCATCAAGTTTACTCCCCTCGAGGAGGGACTTCCCTCCAGGGGGGAAAGCGAGGGTCCTACATACACAAAATTTATTTCCCAGTTGACTGTCTCTATTACAAAAAAATATATTCGTTTCATTTGGTTTAGTGCAGTCTATAGATGTTAAACTCTACTTAACTGCAATTTCCCCATAGTCGTAATGTATTCGAATACTTTTGAGTGTCCCTGTACACGAAAAATTTGTTTCATCTCAACGAAAAGTTTAGTGTAGCATCCCTTTGTGAAACACATTTAGAATACCGAGTTTGGAATTTCTACTACTATCTGTTCTCGAGATATGCTAATAACAGACACAGACACACACACACACACACACACACAGACCATTCGCTAAAAACATGATTTTTGTATTGAAGGGACCTTAGAACATGTAAATTATAACAAAAACGCACTCTTGAAAATTTGACCCTAAAAGACTACTTTCTCTACCGTAAGGGTCAGAGAAATCAAAAAGCTTATGTCAAACCATATAGTTCACAAGAAAAAAAAAATATATATATATATATTTTCAAACAGATAAGTGAATTTCACATTTCTTTAAAATGCAACTCCTCTCATTACCTATCCCCTGGAACTTATATTTTATTTTGACCATATATATATGCATCGATGCTTATCTAATTTCTTATATAGCCAATAATTGTAGGTTTATTTTATTATAACTGTATGATACGATTTGATTTCTATTTTGAGTAAAAAGCAGTCATTAACCATATTTAAATTTCACACCTTTGGTATGTGTTGCCAAACTTAGGACCTTTTTTATTCAATAACCACCACTAAATTTTATTTATAACGGTTGCCTAATCACTTCGAGGGTTATTTGTCTGTTATATCAAATATCAGTTCTCAAAATCATTGGTTAAATATGAATAAAAGAGCCTGAAATTTGCAACAATGTTTAAAGCACTTTAGACGTTAGAGCCGGCAAATAATTGATTAAAAAAAAAAAAAAAAAATGTTTCCCTATAAGTTGTGAAACATCTGAGAGAAAATATTTGTAAGACACTAATAAAATGCTCTGTTTAGGAAGAACACTCGTTTTTGTGTTGTTCAGCAGTGTGAAGAAAGAGCTAAAACGTAGGCCTAAATAAAATAATAGGCCGGTGCATCACCACCATTTGTTTGCCTCCGAAGAGGGCAGCATTCCCGCTTGGCGTCCTTATCGCATCGTCAATGATTTTAAGCTAATCTGAAGCTAATCCGATCAAGATAAGAGCAATAAGCAACAATAATGTTCCTAAAAACTGATTTTTTTCACAATGCTTTCTCAGGATGTCATTTTACTCTGAGGATATCCTATGGATATACTGGGGTAAGATGTGTTGTTAGGGCGGTTTCTGTTTCTTTTACAAAATGCCGCCAAAACTCAAATACACAGTAATAGAAGGTCTGTGAACACTTTATATTCACTTCTTGAATGATTATAGCAGTTTATCGCTAAACAAACTTCCATATCATAGCTAAAATTATGAAATATAATAAAACAAGTTACTCTAAACCACAGATTATTATACAGATAGGACACTCCCGTATATTCTTCGGTAACCAAAATTTGACTGCAACGACCCTATTGTCAACGGCTGTAAGCTTCTCGAGATTTCCGGCTTACGCAATCGCTCATCTTATTTTTATTGTATCTACGTTCATTGTAATATTAGTGCAACGTTAAACCCATCATCCAACCAACTAATCATTGTATCGATGTTTACATTTGGCAACTTTGTTATTGTTTACGAAATTGATTGTCGAAAGCAATTTATTTTAAGAAGCAAGTACTAAATATTAAGCAAATAAATTTCGAAAATATATATAAACCAGAATTTTTTTTTTTCATTTTAAAGCATTTTGTATTATTTAAACCAAGCAATGTTAAATATTTAAGATTTTATTCCATACTGCTATTTCAGCATTACAGTTTGTTATATTATGTTACACTTGAACACGAATGTGTTTGGCAAAATTTATTTTCAAACATAATAAGAAAATAGCTGTAATGTTATGATTTTATGAATTTAAAAGTAGTAGAAAAAGTGAAGTAAAGAAAACTGCACATATGTTTTCATTTGGCAACTTTATTATTGTTTACAAACGTGATTGTTAAAAGCAATTTATTTTAAGAAGCAAGTGCTAAATATTAAGAAAATAAACTTTGAATATACATAAAATAAAAGCATTTTTTCATTTTAAAGCATTTTGTATTATTTAAAACAAGTAACGTTAAATATTTAATGATTTCATACTGCTATTTGAGAATTACAGTTTGTAATTTTAATTTGTACTTGAATATGGATATGTTTGACAAAGCATATTTTTAAACATTATAAAAATTAATTTTTATTTCTTAGAAGAATAGCTGTGAATGTTTTGAGGATAATTTTGTGAATTCAAAAACAATAGAAAGTGAAGAAAAAGAAAGCTTTCCATACTAACCTGCTACTAACTACTCGCGAAATAGAAAAACAATTTTCGATCAAAGATGTTATACATGTAGACTTAACACTTGTAGTTCCCCTCTGTTGACACTAGTGGTGCTACTATATTTCCGGTTCGCGTTTTAGCTTCACTGTCCTATCTGTATGATAATCTGTGCTCTAAACTAACGTAAGACAATAAAAAAAAAATGTTTGTCATTTGTTTATCAGACAAACGTGCTGGGTACATGTGGCAACCCTAAGGCAACAAAATGCCTGATGCGCCAGCTCGTATATATAGGAGCTTTAATAAAACGAGAAGTGCGTGTGACGTCATGTTCAATTTATTAATAATTTTTAACTGCTGTTCTTGTCTGTAGTATATATATATATATATATATATATATATATTTTT